>CM070009.1:25213800-25618800 GCA_036247105.1 Cirrhinus mrigala
GAGCTCTGCTTCGGTGTTGGTGGTGCTCCTCCACTCCTCTAGAAGGATGGGGTGGGGAAACGCAGCAGTTGAAGACAGAGTCCCGCATCATGGATAAGAGGGAAAAAAAGCTCAGATGTCTTTTTCGTCTCTGGCTTCTGCAAATGAAAAGAGCAATCTGGTTATGCCAGAACCTCAAGCAGACAAAAGAGAGAGAGAGAGAGAGAGAGAGAGAGAGCAAAAACAAGCAGAATGTTTAACAGGAAAAACAGGACATTAAAACCCAGCTGTGAAGTGAATAAAACTGATACCGAACAATTTTGAATATTTAGAATGTCATAAAATCACTTCAGAAATAGCTTTTCCCCCAGATACAAATACAAAGTCAAATATTTATTTAAAATATTTACAAATCTGGCATTCAGTTAATTGAATACATGAATTGAGACTACATTGTGGTTTCAAACTGAATGTCCACTTATGCAGTTTTCTTTGATTTGTCACAAAAGTTAGAAAATCTTATGTTCACAGCTCAAAGATGTGTTAAAATATAAACATGAATTTAAAATATATATTTTCTTTAAACGCTACCTCATTGTTGAGTGTTGAATTTAATGTTTAAATTTATATAAAGCATTGATTTATTGTCTGAGGACTAGGTTTTTAGGGGTGTTAAGTGGTCATCTCACATATACACAGCCAGTCAAAAGTTTGTGAACAGTAAGATTTTTATGTTTTTTAAAGAAGTCTCTTCTGCTCACCAAGCCTGCATTTATTTGATCCAAAATACAGCAAAAGCAGTAATATTCTGAAATATTTTTACTACTTGAAATATTTTTTTCTATTTTAATATATTTTAAAATGTAATTTATTCCTGTAATTTCAAAGCTAAATTTTTAGCATCATTACGCCAGTCACACAATCCTTCAGAAATCATTTTAATATTCAGAATTGCTGTTCAAAAAACAAATTATTTTTATTGTTATTACATTCAAAACAGCTGAGATTAATTTTTGCAGGTTTCTTTGATGAATAGAAAGTTCAGAAGAACAGCATTTATCTGAAATGGAATCTTTTGTAACATTATGAATGTCTTTATCATCACTTTTGATAAATTTAAAGCATCCTTGCTAAATTAAACTATTAATTTCTAGAATCCTGAAAAAAATGTATTTAACTATATATATATATATATATATATATATATATATATATATATATATATAATATATTATATATATTATATACTATTTATATAATATTAATAATAATAACAATAAAAACATTTCTTGAACAGCAAATAAGTATATTAGAATGATTTCTGAAGGATCATGTGACACTGAAGACTGGAGTAATGATGATGAAAATTTAGCTTTGATCACAGGAATAAATTACATTTTAAAATATATTCAAATAGAAATTTTAAACAGTAAAAATATTTAACATTTCATATAAATGCAGGCTTGGTGAGCAGAAAAGACTTATTTAAAAAGCATCACAAATTAACTGTTCAAAAACTTTTGACTGGTAGTGTAAAAAGACCACTGAACGAAATTATACATTTGTGTTAAGAGCAATGTTGCCGTTTAAAAAAAAAAAAAAAATAATAATAATAATAAAAAATTAAAAAAAAAAAATAATAAAACTTATGTTAGGTTGTAGGACGTTATGTATCATGTCAACCACTATCAGTAAGTCGATTCACAGAACTAGTTTTAAACTTTTAAGACCTCTGTATCTATAATTAAAATGATGCAATTCACCTCTGTTCACCTTAAGCTCGCCGCTGCACAGTGTCAACCTATAACAGAAGAATACAAATAAATATGACTTCACATTTACCAAACTGTAGCCTACTCACTCAGAAATGTTTCCATTAGGACAGCGAGAACAGCCTCGTTAACAGTGAACGTGCACAAAATGTACTGATAATACGATATAGCCTACTGTAACATAAGTTAGATGACAGCGTCATTATTTATTATGTTTGTTTCTAATGGCTTGTCATCAAAAACACTTACGCAGCATATTTCTATGACCTTGGTTTCACTTTACATGCATTACAGAACAGATGATGCAACAGAAGAACCTGATTTTTCGTGCGCTTCAATACTTGTTTTAAAGTTAATCAAACAGGAAAATGTTAATTCATTTAAAATATGTCTAAAAAAAGTATGTGATGTATAAGGTAATGACACCAAAAATCCCACAGCATATAAAAGGACAGGACATAATGGAATAATTGTAAGGAAAATAGCAGAATACCTTGAGCTGGACGTCCAGTTTAGATGTTCATCACTACCGACTGCTGCTTTCTCCGTCTGCCCGGCTTCTCAAAAGTACTGGAGATTTATGGTCCGCTCGTGCTTCATGGAACCACAGTGACGCGCATCGCATGGGCTCCGCCTCTCAACCATCACTCTATCCAAACACCACGGAGAACCTCTGCGATGCGCTACTGTGCAGATCATTAACAGCTAGCCGACTTAAAGCTTTTACAAATAAAATACACAAAGAACACTATTAATTTTTTAAAGGTAAACAAATCGGTCAAAACTGGAATTGTTGAAAAGCCGAAATGTAGCCTATTGTTTGTATATTATATTGTACAGTCTTAAATATATTTTTGCTTAATGTTTGTACCTTTGTGTATGTATCCACCTTATTTTTCTATGCGGAAGTAAGCTGTTTTCTGGTAATGTGTTAGACGTCCGGTTCATAATCCCCCATAGGGAAATAACGAGAAGAATATCGAAGCGCAGTAAACGGTAAAACAGTTTGCACTACAAGCCAGTGTGTTCATAATTGAGATAATACATTAAAATAATATGGGAAGACACACCAGTTTGCAATATCAAGCAGCAAAACTAGTTTTTTGTGCAGTTTAAAATAGCTGGCAGTGGATGAGACCGGAAGCCAGACACAAAAAAATTACAGATGGCTGCACCCACTCTTATGGGAAAAATAAGGTGGATACACTTTGTTGCATACGTATATTTACGTTTCACTCGCGTAAAAATATATTACAAGAGCACATAAAAAATTACTCTTGCAAACAGAAATCGAAATGTGATTAAACATAGAAAAAGTAATGAACAAATAAATAAACGAACTAACTAAAATCGATAGTTTTAAATGCGTTTTAATGTGGGTAGTCTGTCCATTTTCCCTCCCGTAATAGTGTAAATTTTATAGGTCTGGCTTCCGGTTTTGAGCGGTACAAAATAGCTCGTTTTGCTGCTTGACATTTCAAATTGGTGTGTCTTACCATATTATTTTATTGTATTATCTTAGTTATGAGCACACTGGTTTGCAGTGCAAACAGTTGTACCGTTTAATTCACGTTGTTATTCTTCTTATTTTTCCGCCTTTTTCCTGAGTAACCGATGAGCGCCGCCATGATGGATTCTAACTTCCGTTTGGATGCTCTCAAGTTCTGGTCTTCATAGAAATCCATGTTAAAACGGGGTAAAGAGATTGACTGAATAAATTTAACTGCGTGTTAATTTGACTAGAAACGCCAGAGACTGGAAATGTAAAGCATCTTTATAAGGCGGACAAGACTTCCACGTTCAGGAAGAAGGTGGATAGTGGATAACGAATCAGAAGTCTCACCCATACTTTCATGTTGAAGAAAAGGGTGGATAATTTAATTTAAGGTGAGTGCAGTTTGGACGCAGGAGCACTACCGTGTTTAGTCTTGTAAGAACATCCCGTACTTTATATAGTTACTTCTGTAGAAAAATGCTAATGACAGCCTATTTGGGAGGAGTGGAAAAAGGAACTGGTTTGTCATAACACCATTTCTAAAGAGGAAAGTCTTGATACTTGATGGCATTTATATCAGTCTATGTAGACTACTCTACATTCAAATGAACTCTTCTACAGGGGCCAGTTGCATAAAAGGTTTCGACTAGTCTACAAGTTAGTCATCTAATTTTTTTTCTTTTAAGTTTTTTAAAATTCAGTTACATTAAATTGTAGATTAGTCTAAGTTGAATCCAAAAATAAAACTGATTACCTGTTTGCTAACTGCTAGCTGGTCAAACTTGTACTTAAGTTTATGCAACTGGCCCCAGGTCTGTGTTGGGCAGAGGAAACAAAATGCGACTATTGATTTATTCTGAGAGCATAAAGCAGTTGTAGATAATGTAATCTGTGTCATTGTGAAGAAAAATACTAAATGGAAATGCCCTTTGTTTCATTTTCATCACCCGAGGTTAGCGAGTTCAACGACACACTAATCACATGCTCAACTGATGTAATAATTCTGCATTCAACACACACACACACACGTCTGGTTTGCTATCCTTGTGGGGACTCTCCACAGGGGTAATGGGTTTTCTACTATACAAGCAGTATTTTCTATCACCCTTCATCAACTCTACCTCTCACAGGAAACATTCTGCATTTTGACATTCTCAAAAAAACTAAATCTGTATGATTTATAAGCTGTTTCCCCATGGGGACCTCTATTTAGCTCCCCACAAGTTTCTGTGTATTCAGGTTTAAGTCCCCACTGGGATGGAAAAACAGGTACTCACACACACACACACACACACACACACACACACACACACACACACACAGGGTTTCTATGTTTTATAGGGACATTCTATAGACATAATGGTTTTTATACTGTACAAACCTTTCCCTTAGCCTACTCCTAAACCTACACATCACAACAAAATTTCTGCATTTTTAGCTTTTCAAAAAAAAAGTTGTCTTCCTCATGGGGACCAAAAAAAAAAAATCCCCACAAGGTCAAAAATGACTGGTATTACTATACTTGTGGGGACATTTGCAGGGAATACCAGTTGCACACACACACACAATAGTGTATTGTTTTACATAAAGCTAAACTTTTTGGTTTAAAACATCTAACACACAATGCAAGACTAAACCCAAAGCAACCTGCATATAACCTTGCATAATCTAGACTAGTCTAAACAAGTTCAAAGGTATAAAGAGATTGAGGTCATCATCACGAAACAGGCCCTTTAGTCATTAAAAATGACCCACTTCTCAAAATTACAACACACACAAAAACAGACAAGTGAGTTGTGCTTGTGGCTAATTTGTTTTTTACTTCTTTAAAGTTAGCAGAAAGTGTTAAATGAACAATATAAAAAAGGCCCAACATTAATGCAAGTCCATCATGGTGTCTCAAAAACATGAAAACAATACAAAACAGAACTCAATGCTTCTGTACCAGACAACGCTAAAAATAAAACACTGCGGAGAGGGTCGAGAGGTTGAAACAGACTAGCAGAGAAGAGATTTGATTAAAAACACCTCACAAGAATAAACATTATGGTCTGCTTATTTTTCTTATCTAGCAAGGTTTTATTAGAAAGTGCATTCCATCAACTGATGGAGAATGGAGAGAATCAGACCAAAAGCAGCCCATAACACATCAAGTTTAAAAAAAAGCACATGATTGACAGCCACCTGAACCAAAAAGAGTACTTCTCAGGTGAGATGGGGCAAGGTATGAAGGCAAAACACAGCTTCTTACGGGACAAACTATAGAGTTCTCTGACATACAACAAAATTGATTCTCCCCATTTTCCAACAGCCAGCCATCTTTCACATGTCAGACGCATGATAAACAATTCTTTGTCAGTTGCGCAAACCTCTAACTTGGCAGTAAAGTGCAGAGGACAGATGCTTTTTGTCTAATGAGAGAGAACAAAAATAATTCACAATCAATCAATCAATCAGTCTGATTTACTCAAGACTTTCAATCACTTTATCTGTGCTGCTCCTAACATCACTATTTAACACATAAGCAACCATTTTAACACTCACTCACACTAATCATCTGCATGATAAAGAATCATGTACCAGGAAAGGACAGAGAGCAACTAATAAGCAGCTTTTGATACCAGCACCACAGGCATAAGATCATTCAAACACACACACACACACACTTTTCTCCTACATTCAGTTGAATACATGATTAGAAACGAACCCTTCCAACCCATCACGCAGACTCTCACAAGCACGCGTCTCACTTCAACATAGAAATCTGGTTTCCTTTTTAAAAAGTCTCACAGATGCTCATCTACTTTATACAAATAAAAATATTGGTTAAGTGAGTTAGGTTGTATAGAACATACAGTAAAACTAATGAATGATATTTTTCGCCTTTAGTTGCAGTCTTCCTATGACACATCACAGCATTGGTCTTCCTTAACAGTCTCAACCTCCGACTGAACTCGCCGGAGAGCTACAGGCATTACCCAGTAAGCATATTTTTATTTTATTTAAAAAAAAAAAAAATAGAAAGAAAAAGCAAATTCCACATTTGAATAAAATCACTGACAAACACAATCAGGCAACAGAAACGTTTCAGTCATTTAGACTACACTGAGTTTACTGCTTAAGTGCTGTATACTATGTTTTGTGTAATGATTCGCTATGTAGAATATGAACATTTTCCGTTGTCGGGAAGACCTGCATTTCTAAAAGAGGTTACACTGCATTTTTTGAAATCTAGACCTTTAAACCTGTGAACGTTTGAACCCGTAGATCCTTTGCAACAGCAGCTGAGTCGATAAAGAGATAGAAACATGTTTGTGCCATTGAAATCCCAATGACCCATCATTTTGATCGTTGTGACAGAGTTTGAGTGAATCCAAGTAATGCTTTTGGAAGTTTGCGCTTGTGTTCTTGAGATCAGTTCACAGCTGTCTAACAATCCTGTTTGGTCACGAGTGCTAGTGGCAAGTTGGTTTGTAGTATCAGTTTTGTATCACACACACTCTCTCTCTCTCACACACACACACACACACACATACATAAACATTGCATTGAGTTCCAGCTTTCCGATTCCTGTGAGAATTAGACAGATGTGTGATGTCCGTCCGCTCTGCTCTCCAGCGAGCACCTGATTTCACATTAGTGAGTTTGTGTACAAGAGTGTGTTTCAGTGGTGTTGCGGAGCGGCGCCCTGTCGCAGGTAGGCGTCCTCGTGCGCGCAGTGGTTTATTGGCTCGCTCTTGAACAGGGCGGGGGGAGGGGGCAGGACAGAAGGCTGCACTGAGATCTGCTGAGGGGCGTGGCTTGTCATGGGGGCGTGTCCTGTGTGATGGACAGGAGTGTGAGTGTGTGCGGGGTGATGCTGCGCGGGTGCCGTCTGCAAGTGCAAATGAGAGAAGCCGTGTGCGGTGACCGCCCGTTGCGGTAGGGGCCCCCCTGCGGCAGGACTGATCATTACGGGACCCACGGGCGTCGACTGAGCGGGCTGGGTTGGGATAGGGGTGTGGCTTGAAGACGGCGTGTGACCGGTAAGGTGAATGGGAAGCGCCATGCTGGCAGGCTGAAGGGTCACCGGGCTGGTGACCCGGAAGCACTTTTCTCTGTGCGCCTTGAGCATGTTGGAAAAGCGGAAACGCTGGCCACAGATTTCACAGGGGTATGGCTTTTCCCCTGTGTGCGTGCGCCGGTGCCGCTTCATGTTGGGTCGACTGGTAAAACTCTTCCCGCAGATCTCACAAATGAATGGTTTCTCACCTGAAGAGAAATAGAAAGATGGGAGAGAGAAAAGTGAGATCTTGTTTCCATCACTTGCATTAGAGCTACACGGAGAGCAGGATCTAAACATGTGGTGTCTCATGTTATTACAGAGGACGTCTGGGAGTGTTTAACCACATGAGTTTAAATGTGTCCGCTACAAGGTCAGACTTGAAGAACCAAGTGGAGGGTACAGAAAAACATCAGAAAGACTCTAAAATTACACGTACAGAACAAGAAACCTAAGTGAATTAAGGAAAACAAGAGCAACTTTTTTTTTTATTTTTTTTTTATATAATTTAAGTCTCAAGTCTTTTATGTATTTTCAACATCAAATTTACTTTTTTTTTTAACAGAACTGTTCGAATCTTACAGTATGAACTTTTTTTTGCATAAAATACACATTTTAAAACATTGTGCAACTGCTATTTACTGATTGGTTGTTGGCATACAAAAAACATTTACAATAACCAAATTTTAACAGTGTCTATTTGCACTAAGTGCAAATAGCCTGCCTTGTTGGCAGAGGCCATTTACACTAACTCCGCCCACCAACCTCTGACTGGGCTAGTCAACACTACAAAAGACGAGTGTCAAACATCAGCCGTATTGGCGTACATTGTAAAACACGAGCCACAGTCATTTTTGATGCAACCGACCCGGGTTCGAATCCGCCTTTTGTCTAAATTTATTTCCTCCCATTTTAAATCTCATATTACATCGGAAAGGCTTTTATTTTAAATAAAAAGGATGGAAATAATCGAAAAGTTGAAAATAAAGTTTCAGGTAGGGTTAGGGTAGGTGTAGGGAGGACCTGTATTGTCCCAATAAGGTGGCATCCATTTAATAATTTGAATTAAAATGATGATTTACACTGAATACATTATTAGTGCATTCTGTTTTATAATGTACTACAATAATTGCCACTATTTACAATAAGTATTATATAACAGCAGATAATCCTGCTATTTTAACAATTTAAATATAATCTATCGCTATTTGCGTGCAAGTGTAAATAGCAAAAAAAAAAATGCTAGTTTCACTTATTGTAAATAGAATGCATTCCTATTTGCACAGTGTAAATAGCATCCATTGCTAAGAAAATATACCATTTTCACTTAGTGTAAATAACATCTATTGCTATTTGCACTTAATGTAAATAGCCTCCATCGCCATTTACACTTAATGCAAATAGCCGCTGCTATATTTTAATTTAATAGAGCTAAATGGGTGGATGATGTTAATGCTCTGATAAATTTCCAACATGTTTTTGTTGGTCTTGGTTTCAGAATACACAGTTATGGCCAACCTCAGTTTCACTGTAGTCATAGATGCAAATGGATAAAGAAATAAAATCAACCCAAAAACTGAAATTCTCTCATAATTTACCAACCCCCATGCCAGATCTATATAACTTTCTTTCATCAGTGGAACAAACTGATGTTTTTTTTTAAAAAAAAAAAACAATCCATTTCTGCAAGTCCATATAATGCAAGTGTATGGGTATCTGAAAGCTAACACTTCAAAAACCACAAAGGGCTTACATAACGATTCAGAACGTGCCGAAGTTCACATCAAACATGAACTGTGCGTTCGACAATTTAAAACGTTTAAAATATTACTATTTTTCACACACCCACATACTCATTTCATATCAGTAGACACTGATTCATCAACTGACCCTTTGCAAAGAGTTCGACTGACAGGCAATCTGACCAATCATAACGCTGAATCTGCCATATTTGTCCAACAAACCAACCAGACAGAAGAGTAGATTAACGTCAATGGACTTGAACTTGGAAAATGGTGTTTTAACAAATTTTTGGGGCTGAAACAAGAAACCTTTTGATGTCCACTCATGTTTATTTCGTGCTATAAATAATAAAGAGGAAGAGATGATCCATTGACATGCCACTTAAACTGAAGCGCTGCAGTGACCAAGCTCAACTAGGGTGGAAAGAATTACCACTGTGCTCATTTTGTGTCAAATTTAAGGGACTTGCACTTTCACTTTAATTTTATACACTTGCATAATATGGGTTCATAAAGATGGATTATTTCTATAAAAATCTCATTTGTGTTCCAACAACGAAAGTCAGTCACATAAGTTTGGGGTGGCATGAGGGTGAGGGTGGAGATAATTAACGTCATTTTAATTAATTTTTGTATTTAATTTGAACAATGTGCAATATGGATCTGCCAGTGTGGCATTTAGATCATGCCTAAATAAGGCTGTAGATTAGAATAATCATTATTATAGTAAAAGTAACTTCCAAATATATGTAAAAGACAACAAAAGAGACAGCCTATTCATTCACCATGTGATCAGCTCACCTGTGTGCGTCTTCATGTGCTCATCGAAATACTGTTTCATGTTGAAGTCTTTGCCGCACCACTGGCACATAAACTGCTTGTGTCCTATATGAATGCTCATATGAGACCGCAGCTGGTATTTGTACTGGAACCTCTCGTCGCAGTTCTGCACACACACAGAAATAGACAGCGTGTGGGTGGATGCCGTTTCAGCCTTACTTCAAATCAGGGCCAGACTGAAGCAATCCCAACTTTGTAATATGACCATAATAACCTGTCATTACGGTTTATAAGCCTGTCATTTACATACTATTTATAGGAATCAGGCCAATCCCACTCATCTAGACTCTCTTACACCGTACCCTTAAGTGAAACCCACGAGTCCCACCCTGACCACCCTCACCGGGTGTAAAGCCCTAATGAATTTCAAAGGAAAAGATGCCCTAAAGAACAGCTGAGGGAAAAACCAAAAGGGTTATTACAGTTATTAGAGATTCTACATTATTACAGATTCACAATGCGAAATGACTCCGACACTGATCTTAAACAGTGACGAGACGAGATTCCACAAACAAGCAATTTGTGCATCCACACTAAGGCTGTCCACAGAGCAGAGAACGTTTTTAAATTTAAATATTTGCAACATTTGAATTACATTCGAATTCTAAAAAACAATTTCGGTTAGGAGGAAAAGATCAGCGAACATATGATTTTTAAAATTGACAGTCCACAAGAGGGCGCCGTAGATATAAATGAAACAACGTGTTACGTTGTTTGAAGAAAAACGTTTAAACTAAAGCACATAAAATTACTTTAACAGTTAAACTGGTTGGTTACAAAACTCATCTTTCACCATTGTTAACTTTAGCTGTGTATTTTGTGGTTTCAATCAGCCAAACTGCCACTAAAATAGAAAAAAAAAGAGCCATTCAGTGTGAAATGAAAAAAAGTTTGCTTAGAAAACAAGAAATGTATTTTCTGTTGTGCATTTACACACAGAGCTCTTGTCACAGACTGAAAAACAGCACTTTTAGAAAAGCTCTAGTCTGATGGCAACACTGGTTACGTAAATGACCCAGTAAACAGACGTCAGTAAACAAATGTAACAAACTAAATTCTACTAACGGTAATAAGCAAATCTTTATTCACTGTCTTATTCAAATATACAGAAATACAGTGATGTTTGTGTGTGTCAACACCCTGCCGTGGATGTGGCATTTTACAGCATTTGCCTGTAAATATGGACAGGCTGGAAATGCACACATTTAGGAATATAATTATCATATTAATATGGCTTGCTTTATACTCTTACACTTTCGGAATGCATTTTAGAGTATTCAAATGATGCATTAATAAAGAGTCACTGATGTTTACAACTACAGAAAACAGCCAAACCCACAAATAAATGGGAGTTCAAGTTGGGGAAACCAAACAGAGGGGGATGCAAATACTGTACCAAATTCAACAGCTTAGATGTGCATCTATTTAAGGGAAAGGTGAACAGAGCAGAAAAAGGGTTATGTGGAGCAGTGGTTTGTAACTGGTTTTGGTTCAGGAACCGGACTTTACATTGGACATCAAACAAGGATTCAACCTGTACCAACCTCACAACCAGTATTATATCTGCTTTTACCTTGCACAATAGTTTTTTTCTTTAAATTTCTCATTTTGTAATTTATTGTTTTCTAGGATCACCATGTCACTCATTAAGTCTATGATTTGCATGTCTTTTAATATTACCACATCCCAAATGCATTATTTTATGTAGTCACATTGTATTTTTGGGGATTTCCTATTGTTTTCCCCTTCTCTCAGTCACAATATCATATAATGTGTTCATACCTCACAACGGAAGGGCTTCTCTCCTGAATGCTGCAGTGAATGCACTTTCAGTGACATGCTGCGCTTAAAAGACTTTCCACAGGTTTCACAGGTAAACGGCATGTCCTTTGTATGAGCTAAAGAGAGACAGAAGACCTGTTTTATTACGCATGTTTCTTTAATGTATTTTGTGGCTGTATAGACATTTAAAAAGATATCTTGACATCTTATTGAAGCTTTGCCGAAGTGCGTCTGTGTGCACGTTTACTGTACGTACCGACCATGTGCTTACGGACATGGGCCATGGTGTAGAATTTCTTCTCACAAATCTCACAGGCAAATTTCTTCTCGGCAAAGCCATGGACAATCTTAATATGCTCGTGGAGGGACCACAGTTTCTTAAAGGACTTATTACATGACACACACTGGGACACAAAAAACAGAGACATGCTGTCATACAGTACAAGAATAACATATTTAGTGGTGTATCTACTCTCACACCCCTTTCCTGAGTCTCAGTGGCACTCTAAACATGAATAAAGTCTCCCTCTGCTGGTCAGGTCTGATGTTAACACATTCCTAACCTTTAATGCACTTCATATTTCAAATAAGATGTGAGATGTATACTTCCGATATCAATTTATTTGAGAATTTATCTCAGTCTGCTGATATTGAACGTCTAATAGCACATGTTGATTTCTCCTATTTTTACCTTGAAATTTTTACCCACTGAAAACACTAACAACTTAATTAACACTGTTGAATGCAGCAAATTAATATGGAAAAATAATTTATCTTTCAAAAAATAATTAGCCATCTTTCATACTGTACATTATAATGCTGTAATTTAAATTCGGAATAAAATTTCTTTAGATTAAGACAAAATAGTATTTTTTTTATCAACATCTGTGACCCTGGACCACAAAATCAGTCATAAGAGTCAATTTTTTGGAAATTTTGGAAAGATTTATACATCAGCTGAATAAATAAGCTTTCCACTGATGTATGGTTTGTTAGGACAATATTTGGCTGAGATACAACTTTTTGAAAAATTGGAATCTAAGGGTGCAAAAAAAAAAAAAAAAAAAAAAAAAAAAAAATCAACATATTGAGAAAAATCGCCTTTAAAGTTGTCCAAATGAAATTCTTAGCAATGCATATTACTAATCAAAAATTATGTTATGATACATTTATGGTAGGAAATTTACAAAATATCTTCATGAAACATGATCTTTACTTAATATGCTAATGATTTTTCACATAAAAGAAAAATTTTGACCCATACACTTTTTTTTTTGGCTATTGCTACAAATATACCTGTGCTACTTATGACTGGTTTTGTGGTCCAGGTTCACATTTATGATTTAGCAGATGATTTTATCCAAAGCAACTAACAAGGAACAATCTACTGATTTGTTGTTGTTTTATAATACATATTTATTTTATCTTACAAAATTTAAATTGGTCATTTATCAGCAGTTATTAATACCATTGCATGCCTCATTACAATAATCATTACTGAAGTACAAAATCATATACTTTCAATTTTATTTAATAAGCATTCAATATGGAAAAGAAAATGAAACCTTTTGCAACTTTAGCTTTGGTCAATGTTAATTTATTAGCATATTTTTGTGTCGCACATATACTACTGTTCAAAACGTTGGGGTTGGTAAGATTTTTGGTAAGATACTTTTGAAAGATGAGTCTTATGCTCACCATGGCTATATTTATTTGACCAAAAATACTATAAAAACATGAATATATTGAAATATTATTACAATTAGAAAACAGCTGTTTTTTTATTCATGTGATGACAACACTGAAATTTCATCAGATCAAAAAGATCAAACAAAAATTGGTGGAATATTTTATAGAAGCACCACAGACCTCTCTGTTCCCAACAGCTTCATTTCCAACTGATTCACATTAAAGGGATAGTTCACCCAAAAATGAAAATTTTGTCTTTAATCACTCGCCCTCATGTTGTTCCAAACCTGTAAGACCTTCATTTATCTTCAAATCGCAAATTAAGATATTTTTGGTAAAAAACCGAGCTTTGTGACCCTTGACCCTGACACGTTTAAGGCCCAAAAAGGTAGTGAGGACATTGTTAAAATAGTCCATCAGTGGTTCAACCGCTCAGTGTGTGTTCACAACAGTACCACAAGCCTGCTTTAGCAGCACTACACGCACACATCGTGATACTCTTGTGAACACACACTGAAGACTGACACGGAAAAGAAGAAATTATTGAATTAAGTCATTATTTTTGTTTTCTTTGCGCACAAAAAGTATTCTTGTAGCTTCGTAACATTACGGTTGAACCACTGATGTCACATGAACTATGTCCTTAATACTTTTCTGGGCCTTGAATGTGTCAGTTGTGTTGCAGGGTCAGAAAGCTCTCAGATTTCATCAAAAATATCTTAATTTGTGTTCGGAAGATTAATGACAGATTTTTGGATGAACTATCCCTCTAAATATAGTCTCTGCTTGGCATCTGGCTTTTCAATACAAGTTTGTGAAGATCCTCTCACCTGGATGTTCTTCTCGCAGTCAGTCTGCTGGTGAAGAGCCAGTTCACTCTCCAGCACGAACTTCTTCCCGCACTTGTCGCAGATCTGCATGCGTCTGTGCGTCACATTCATGTGCTTCTCCAAGTACCAACGGGTGTTGAACACACGTGGACATTTTTCACACGCTAGCGTCTCTTTCTCCTCCCCCTCTCCCTTGGCTCCTCCTCCTCCCGCAACTGTCACACCTGAGGTGGAGGAGGCGGAGCTTTTGGCCTCCTTGGCAGGTCTACGCTTTTGGGGCGGGCCCTCTGAGTTCTTCCTCCGCCCCCTGGTCGTAACCCCGCCGGTCGCTGTGGTGACGCTCCCAGTTGATGAAGTGGCTACGCGGCGACTCTTTCGCCGTGGCGAGGCAGCCGCTCGACCCCTGTGGGTCCGTTGCGCTCTTGTTCGCCGGCTGTTGTTCTCCTCTTCCTCATCATCTTGATCCTCCTCCTCTAGATCCTCCTCAGCGCTGTAGTCCTCTTCAATGCTGTCTTCCTCCTCCTCCTCCTCGTCCTCTTCTTCCTCTTCCTCCTCATCATCATCTTCTTCTTCTTCCTCACTATTGCTCTTGTCGTCTCCTGCAGTGTTTGCATTTGCCGTGTCGTCTCCTTTGGACACGTGCAGGGTCTGGTTATTGAGGTTGACCTCTACAATGATCTGTCCTCGTTTGAATTCGTCCTCTGCCCCGGCTCCCTCTTCAGCTTCGGAATCTTCTGACGTCCCGCCATTTCCGCTCTTCGTCGCAGCTGCTCCAGACCCTTCCCGATAAAACGGTTGAGTCGGGGCAGGATGGGGATTTAAGTCTGAGGGCATCTGCGATTCAGGCCTCGTGGCCACTGTGCTGTCGATGACCACCGAGTACGGCTTGGCCGCAGCTTCTCGCTTGTATAGCTTTGCCGAAAGCTCGGCATCAGAAGTGGTGTTGTGGAAATACGTTTGAGATTGTTGAGTCATTTGGCCCTCCTCTTGAGACATCGTCTCCGGGCCGGACACCTCCTCCTTCAGTGTCTGGCAGGACTTCATCGGCAATCGATCGCTCAGTTAAATCGGAGTGTCTCCCTCCTTATTTTTGAGAAAAAACACGGTTTCCTGTCAAGGACGATACAGGAGGCAATGTACCCCTCCTCTCGAATGAATGAGAGGAGGGCAAGAGAGCGTAAAGGAGGAGAGATGAGGAGAGACGCCTTAGCCTAGCCCAAACCGAGCCTCCATTACTTTCACTAGGGCATGAAAGAGAAAGAAAGGGATTTGAGAAAAATGAAACAGGAAGACGAAGAAAATGAATAAAGCAAGTCTCACACTACAGGAGTTTTAAGCTGAGAAAAAAAAAAAAAAAAAAAACTTGAGGGCCTCCCCAACAGTGTTAATTTTGTTAACAAAAACTATGATGAAAAAATTAGGTGGACCAGCTGTGACTAAAACGAGGCGATGACAAGTAACAAGGTCAATAAACGATAACTGTGACTATATCAACATGCAATATAGTTGAGGATAAAAGACAAGACTAAAATAAACACTTTACCAAAATATTTTCATATTTGTTTAAAAAAAGGAGACAAAATATTATTGTGGACTGCTGTACATGCCTCTACAAGCGAACTTTCATGTGTGCGGTTGCCAGATATTGAGAGCTCAAATCCCCAAATCGGAGCTTCTCTGTTAAAAGTATTCATTTACTCTCTGGTGTTTTGCATAATTTTTGCAATCTGGCAACCCTGCGCATGCACTCGCTCTTCATTGCTGAAGTGCCAACGAAGATCTGAAACACCGACAAACAAGTAAGCTAAAGTTCAGCAATCTCCATGCTAGATGTTCGGCTTACAGTATATGAAAGTGTCATTCAGCCAGTCTGTGTTGTCATCAGATCTCGACCATATTGTTTGCGATTGTGAATCAGTGTACTTACCCAACTGCTGTAACATTACTGTAACTTTGAATTATTGGAATTACTTTTAGGAATTTCACTGTTATAATATTTTTTGTTTGTTTTACCAGTCTTTTTTTACAAGTCTTTGATATTAATTTATATAATAAATAGCCTATAATAAATCAGTACAAAAGGTGAGGTAATATAAATCATGTGTATGAGATGACATTCTATTGATTTGTGCTGATTGGTGAACGTGTAAATAAATTTCTCAAATGACAACAATCATTGCATTATAATTTTGAGCAAAATAATTTATCAGTTCAATCATTATACAGCATGACGAAAAATGTAACTAAGATTTCATTGACTAAAACCAGACTTAAAAAAAACAAAACAAGATTGACTAAATATGATAACTAAAAAGTGCACTTGACACAGGACTAAGACTAAGCCTATTTTAAAAGACAGACTAAATTTGAACATTTTTAGAATTTTAAATCGGGATGATGACGGCTATTAGGGTTGTGCCAATAGACAATAGTATTGTATATTGATGACAGCCAGAAACATTGCCTGGGGCTGATGCTTTTGATGACAGCAAGACAATCATGATTCTTCTTCTTTATTATTATTAGGCTAGTAATACTATCTAATTAATATTAGGGCTTATTTGTTCCATTATATTTCTTCTTCCATGTTTTTACAGCACATTATAACCAATCACACACCATTATGTTGAGTTTATGACTGCAATGGCTAACCAAAGGCATTCAGATGAGTCATCACTGAAACCCCAGAGATTTGTTGTTCAGCACGCGCTGACTAAATTCGGACTTGCGAATTCTTTCATCATAAACAACAAAGTGCAGATGTACCTGTGATGTTAATACAAGATATTTATTAATCATACAGTGTAGACAGATTCACTGATCATAATGGGAGTGTTTTTTAAAGTGCATAAACTCACGGTAGACTGAATCAGTAATGATGTTCTTCGATAATGTAAATGTTCTTTGCTCGTTTTCTGTAGCTGCTGTTTGAATAACTGAGAAAATGGCAGCATTATAATAAATTGCTATCATGGTGTCATCGTATGCAAAATTCACTTTTACATATTGTTTGAACATAAATGTGCGTTGGCAGTGCGTGTACAAAATCACCCTATAATGATAGAAGTCCAACCAGTGGATATTATTTAATCCCTTTAAATAATATCCCCTTTTTCAAATCAAGTGTGACATCACACAGACCAAGGCCGCTCCCACGATTGCTGATTGACACGGCTGTCTTACCTTAGACCTGCCCTGAGTGAGCTGTAAACACTCCGCCATTGTTTCGATGCTGAAGCAGGAGCAGACAAGAATGTCTCCTAAGCGATTGACGTGTTTTGTTTTGTTACTCCCAACATCTGAGACGCTGAAGACGCAGAGGATTAACGTTACTTTCGTTTTTGAATACGCTGATCCCCAATCTGCCTAAATGCATCTATGTTCACGCAAATCATTCGTGATGCAGCTTCACCTACAGCAGAAGTGGGTATAAGGGTTTTTATGAATACTAGTTAGCAAGTTTCGTGGCTAAATGCAGCTGAAGTAAACAGGATGGCTCGTTACACACACAGAAGAGAGGGGCGGGGTGAGCAGAGCTCATTAGCATTTAAAGGAACATGCAACGAAACGGGTTGCTGTGAACAGATCTGATTTTAAGAAGGTAAAAAGTGTGTTTTTTACACTACCAATGAGAAATTTTAAACAAAGCATGTTATCCACCTTATTTTTCAATGCGGAAGTAAGCTGTTTTCTGGTAATGTGTTAGACGTCCGGTTCATAATCCGCCATAGGAAAATAACAATAAGAATATCGAAGTGCAGTAAACGGTAAAACAGTTTGCACTACAAACCAGTGTGTTCATAATTAAGATAATACAACAAAACAATATGGGAAGACACACCAGTTTGCATTATCAAGCACTAAAACAAGCTTTTTGTGCAGCTAAATATAGCTGGAAGTGGATGAGACCGGAAGCTAGACACAAAAATTGTACAAATGGTTGCACCCACTCTTATGGGAAAAATAAGGTGGATAGACTTTTCATTAAGACCCTAAAGAATCATATCAACTTGTGGAAAATGGACTCCTGATGACCCCTTTAAATACAAGTTTAGTCATATTAAAAACATTAGGCTGCTTTTAGCCTTATGCTGGAGTTGGTTCATTTCCAGCAATGAAACTATGTAAATAGTTAATTAAATAAAATGGCACAATTAATAAATTGAGCATATCGCCCAGCACTAACGGCAATGCTACGTCAGAACAGCCTGTGGAAGTTTTGCTATAACACGACTGTCTGTATAATGTGTTGAAAACGTACCACAAGCATAAAGACTGGGGTGAAATCAACTTGAACATACCAGGTGAGTTTAGAAAGCTGCTAACATGCTAGCTAATATATGTAAACATTAGCTGCTGAAACAACTATGACAATCTGCTGTGTGAGATCTTATGATTTTCAAATCTTGTAGTGTGTGCACATTTAAAATTTGAGGTTAAAAAAAAAAAATCTGCGAAGATTCTCCTCATGGGTGTGCTGTGAACAGATTTCATAATCGGTTGGCATTTTAAAACTCCCGTAGTCTGAGCCCGGTTTTGGACAGATGTTTTAGAACTGCATGATTACTGAAAATGAAACCAAAGTCATGATATGGCTTAGTGTGACTATGAAATTAGAAAAGCTGTGATTTAACTGAATGAATATATGCACTGCATGTTTCAGAGTGAAGCACAGCACTGCATTTTTTTTTTTTTTTTTTTTTTTTTAACCCTTTAACTGTCACTCCCATTTTTGAACACAGACATAAAAATGCACTATCCAGACTTACATTTTTATAATTCATGAATGAAAACATTTTGTAATATGATTTTGATGTACATTTTCCATGGTAATGCAGTGTCTGATTTTAAAAAGCCTTTCAAAGAATGAATTTTGAGATTTTAAGTTTTGAACTGATATATAATTTTTATGATATCTGAAGCGTGAAAGGGAAAAAGAAAACGAAGAAAGTCTTTTGTGACAAAGGTCAGAACTCACGTTATGATGTAGATTTTTTAAGTTGCACTCTTGACATATATTAATCTATTACTTTTACATAATTACTTTGTACATAATTTGTAACACAAAAATATGGTAAAATATTTATTTAGGAGCCTTAGACCTTTCCAACAATGTATAGTTTGTCATGATTAGATTAGGATTTATTTGTAATATGGTGAAGTAAACTTGACTGTTGTAGTATTACTGTTAAAGTATTAAACACAGAAGTAGCTCATGATCAGTGTTTTCAGTGTCTCAGAGCAGCTTGGTTCAAATCTGCTCTGAGTGCAGTAATATATACTAATCATCTTTCGAAACGTAACAAAAAGAGCTTATAAGACAGTTGTCACTAGCAAAAAAGAAGCTTTTTACATTTTACGGGAACATGTCTTTTTTTGTTTAGTATTTTAATTGAATAAGCACAGCAAACACAGCTAACCTTTTCCCAACTCATGTACAGTAGTCTTAAAATGTTTGAAGTACTCACATGAAAACCGTCTCACAGTGCAACTACAAGCACATACTTCATCCTGGTCCAAATGAAACGAGTCTTGGCTCTAGATCCAAACTTCAGTCTCTCCACAGCATCTCGGTTTCACTTGGAAAGACAATAACGGCACCCAATCTGCTGATTCAGACGCAAAAGCCGCCTCCTCTCTGTCAGTGATGTGACGCCGTCTTCGCGCCGTTGAACTCAGCGCTTAGATTTCGCAGTCATTACCAGCTGCTCCTAATCAGCACCCTGCAGCCAGATGCTACCTGAAAGAGAGCAAGAAACAGTGTGAAGGGTTGCGAGAGGAATGACAGACAATAGAAAGCAATTATATCAGATGTCAACTAAGGCGTCACATTTAATTCAGTACATCAAAGCAGGTAAATGAACCACAACTACCATTGAAACAGGAGCAGTGTGTCATCAAACGCAGATATTCAAGAATCGGTACAGGTGCGCTTTAGAACAGAACACCTCTGAAATGACAGTCATCGCAATGACAGTTACCTGGTAAAACCTTCTGGTCTGCAAATCAGGTGCCATACATCCTTTATATATATATGTGTGTGTGTGTGTGTGTGTGTGTGAGAGAGAGAGAGAGAAAGCACGAGAATAAGAGAGGGAAAAAGAAAGAGAAACGAAACTGCAGCCTGGTTAAGGTGTAGACATCTAGAATCTCACTACTAATCAGATACACACACCAAACCGCAACCGTTTCGTTTCTCAGCGTAAGTGTGTGTGAGCAGCTCAAAATTAAACCACAAGTAGTTAGTACAGAAAACACACTCACACAATGGTGAAGAAAACCTCACATATTTTCGCAATCGGTACATATTTTTTTTTAAATATTGACAAAAATGGGGCACTCTCGCACACTTCATTACTGACACCCAGCATGTCACAACAAGCAGCTTGCCAGCACGAGTGTTGCTTATTTGCCAAGTAGGCCTGTAGTGATTATTTGATCTGATCATGAATGTTTAACTGTGATTATTGTGCGCTTTCAATTCCAGTCCCATATTGCAATCCAACAGGTGAACTAACACTTGAAGCACAATGGAGCATTTTTATGCTTCTCGTTCTGGTGCAGTGGTGCATAAAGAAGGCACATGAAAGTGAATATTTTGAGACAGTGAATATTTTACACACACACACACACACACACACACACACACACACACACACATATATATATATATACACATATGTGTATGTATATATATATATATATATATATATATATATATATATATATATATATATATATATATATATATATATATATATACACACCCATACACGCACATTAAAAAAATATAGTTGTGATTACAGATTTACAGATTAAGCAGCGATGGCTGGGTTCAAGGGCATTTATGCATATAAGGAAAAGCAACTTTTAGCAAGGCTGTACCCACCTAAATTAATGATTATAAAAATCATTTTTGGCAAATCCAGGTAATTTACTATAGAAATATGATGGTTTTTTTTTATGTTTATGACTGATATAGTGTCAGCTGTGGTCCAATCCCCTTAAAGCTTTGCATGCTTGTTTAAAATCAATTACTGGCCTAAAATCAATAATTATTGGCCTAGAGAGTCCAGTGGCCGATTTCCTTCACATTTCTCTCAGACCTTTTGGGCTGTGAGTCAAACAGGCCCACCAAGTTTCGTTCTGATCGGCCTCTGTTAACCTTGTCTAACAGGTGCTCAAAATTTGTTGGCCAATGTTGCCCATGTTCTTTAGATACACAAATGTCCTTCTAGACACTCGTGGCACTTCAGACCAAGACCATGCACACCGATTTTCATGCTGATAGGACAAATGGTTGTGCAGTTATACATTTTTTAATTTTTTTTTTTTTTTAATAGCACCACCAAGTGGCCAAGCTCTGGAGGTTTTTTCCTGTGACCTCAGATTAAGCTCTTACATAAGTGTTGCGAGTTTGGTGAAGATATCTCATTGCGTTCAGGATTTATAGGCATTTTACTAAAAGTGGCCCTGCCCCTGTGGAACATTTTGGTACCGCTTTGTGACGCTGAACCAAAAGTTCAACTTTTTTTTGAACTCTCTAGAAAATCTTTCTGCATTGGTTTGGTTCCGATTAGGTGAAAAACCTAGGACTAGTTCGCAAAAGTAGGTTTTTCAAAAACTGCAAAATACCCGACATAAGACACTTGAGCAACTGACAGTTTAGGAGTTATGAGCGATTACCTACTTTTGCTCACTGTAGCTCCCCCGTCTTGGTCACACTGTCGGTCGTGTGAGCACTACCATCACTCCAAGTTTCAAGTCACCCCCCCCCCAAAAAAATAACTACATTCATTCAACTGTGTGAGCATTTGTCTTTGATCTGTATAGCATTCACTCAACAGAAAGACAAATTCAACCGAAAATTCAGACAGTTACACACTGATGAACCAAAACGAGACCACAAGTTTCAGTGTGAGTGATTTGAAACGGGTGTGGGAAGGGAGTGTGTGCGCTCAAGGAATGATCTCCCCCCATCAATGGCCCCTTTATGTGCCAATACATGACAATAAATCCACAGATCCGAGTGACCCCGTCAATTCACCTAGGTCAACACAAGACCCCACCTTACATGCTGAGTCATCACGATCAAAAACAACACCACCTGAACAACAAGTAAACGGCAGCCACAAACAGGAAAAATAGCTGTGTTTTTGCGCTCCACTCTTAACGGCCTTAACCTTGACTTCCTGGCTCTCTGTGAACCTCTCTGCTCTGTACGAGAGTGTGTGCCAGTCATCGTCTGTGTGAGCTGAACAAACGTTTCTGTGAAACATACATGGCTCTTCTGAACAATAGTGCACTGTAAAGCACTGACTGTGCACAACATGCATTACGCGATAAAATCTAAAGCCTCGTGACTACCAAGATAATTAACGTCTAGTCGGAGTGCTGCATGCCACATCTGTGAGGACACAAACAGCGTGACTCACATTAACCCACCTCTTGCAAACACGGTAGAGGAGTACACCTACAATTTATCAAAGAATTTCACTTTCAAGTTTTTTTATTTGTAAAATGTGTCAATGTAACATGGCGACATTGGCACCTTTTACTACGTGAGAGCTGCGCAGATGCAAATGTCAAATTTTGTACTGAAAAAGTTGACGTATGAATAGATCACAAACCTTTTGACTCAAAGAGTGTGCGAACACCTAGAAAAGAAAACGAGTTCATTCTACCCCGTGGCAGCAGGAAAAGGTTGTCTGACGCAGCGTACACTTATATACAGTGCGCTATACTGTGAATGTATACAGTGTTTGAAAGGTCATGACTATCATGTGTCTGAGGGCGGGAAAGCAGACTTTCAAAGATGAAAAGCGAAAAAAAGAAGCAGTTAGGCCAGTTACAACAGAAATGAAGTCAGAAGAGAAAGCGTATAACGTTTTTAACGTATACGGTTCATCTCTGAGTCACCTTTAGGACAGCCTACAAGAAAGTTTATGTTAAACCTTGTACATAAAACGAAACATACAATGTCAAATGTCATTTTGGACCCCATTGATTTTCACTGTACAGACAAAAAACAACAACAGCAACAGAAAACTTTTTTATGAGCCACAGAAGAAAGTAAGTCACACAGGTTTGAACAACATAAAGGCGAGTTGAACTGTCCCTTTAAACTTATAGTTCACCCAAAAATGAAAATTGTCATTAATCACTCACCTTCACGTTCAACAATTTCTTCACTTCCCCATCAGTCTTCGACAAGAGTCGTTCACAAGAGTACCAGGGCACTATTTTAACAATGTCCTTACTACCTTTCTGGGCCTTGAATGTGTCAGTTGTGTTGCTGTCTATCAAAAATATCTTAATTTGTGTTCTGAAGATCAATGAAGGTCTTATGGGTTTGGAATGACATGATGGTGAGTAATGAATGACAGAATTTTTATTTTTGGGTTTCATCTCCATATTTATTTATTGAAATAGCCTATAAAAAAAGTAAAAATACTGATAATGTCATGAATGGATTCAACTGGCTTAATTCAAATGAATAACTTATGAACTGGTAAGTCTTTTTGATGAATAACTGACATTACATTTCAAGCCAAATTCACCTCATTTATTTTCTAAATGCATGTTGCGGATCTTATGGTGAACAATTCATCCATGCATGTTTCCTTTTTTAAACGCTGTTTTGACCTTTAATCAAAATGCCATAACTAGGGGTGTGCGATATATATTGTTTAACGATGTTCAGTTTGACATTATCGAGTATTTTACAAAAACCACTTAAACACCTACCGAGTGCAGTGCACGCATTACATGAAGTCTAGACTAGTGCCTGTACGGATTAACAGTGCGTTCTTTCATTGCATGATTCTGTCTAATAAAATACATTTAGAATGACAAATTCAAAAAATGGGGACAGAAAATGTATAGATTTATTCCACTTCATATAGTTAATCAATAGTCACACAAAGAATGCAGTTTTCTTCTCCAAAAATGACCATGATTACAAATGTGATATTGATTTTTTACACCAGTTCAACAGACAAGAATTAATAGACGTTACATTTTAGACAGCATATTGACTGTTTTTGTTCTATTTCGCTAATAAAAATTATCCCAAACACAGCCAACAGCACTGTTTTGCGTCTCTGAGCAACATGACGGCGTTTCGTTCCTGAATGATTCAGCTGATTAAATGACGATTTGTGGATACTGACGATTAATGACGATAATTCAGGAAATCCTGTTTCTTTAGAGAAAATTATTATCTTTCCTGTTTTTACCAAAAATAGACGTAACTGAGTACACATGTACAAAGTAATGACTGTTTAATTCATACGGGAAGCCGGAGGGCGCCCTTGCGCGGAAACTCCACATAAGCTTTATAGCAGAAGTAATAGTACTGAAGGCTCCAGTTGATCGCTGTTGCTGAATAAAACGCAGATAGAGAAATTTTAACTGAGGAAACTTGAGAATAAACATACGATTGCCACAATATATGGTTTGTCCGTGTTCTTCAAGCATTCTTGGGTATTTCTATAAGGATAAAGTATATTTATAATGCACTGCTAATCGACATAGCTGTTATAATACTATAAAATAGTACATGGGCGTCGGAACCATTGAATATGGGTGGGACAGGACCCACCCACTTTTGAAGACCTATGATATCGGACCCACCCACTTTTACCGTCTCCAATTCAGCGAATATGTGTGCGCACTTTTTAGAGCGCCATCAGTCAAATCCATTCCACATGACGAATGCGATAATAGATCATTGCATCAGGCGCAATCATCAAACATATTTCAAAGGAAGCGGGCGCCACGGTCCTGACCGCATCGCTGTCTTTACTGGGTGTGTTTAGGGAATATCTGCATTTATTCATATGCGATTTGATTAGCTACTGGTGGACTGTCATGATTTTGACTAATACAGGATGCATGATGCGCATCAGAGGGGATTTAGAGGTGGGTATAGGCTACGCACAGCCTTGGGTATACCCTGCATTACACCACTGCATGTTAATTAAACTCCATTTTGTGTGTTTTCACTAGTTATTCGCACCTGCTGCACTCCCGAAACACAGCAATGTAAACAATGCTGCTCAGATACACCTAACCCTACCCGATACTTTATTCAAACTCTTCGATTTTCTAAATTTTATAATAATTTTATAATAAGTATGTCCTTCATTTTTATTTAAAAAAAAAAAAAAACAAAAAACAAATGCCTTTCCGATGTAAAATGAGATGTGAAAAGGCAGATGAGCAATTTTCGGCAATAGGCGGACACGAACTCGGGTCGTTTGCGTCAAAAAACACTAATTATTCGCTTTATCACTTACACTACTGGAAACCTGTTTAAACAGCGGTCTTTTGTACTATTGTCACGTAAATTTTTGGGGGGAGGACCCACCCACATTTATTGTGCTTCCGACGCCCATGAAATAGTATGATTTCTGCCTCATTCTGTGATAAGAAACCACGTCTGATCGCAAAAAGTTATTTCAAACACTCCACTATGTTATGAAGTTAATTCGGTGAAAAGGCATGTCAATAAATGATATCTTTGTTGCACCATAGGTTTGTAAACGGGCTCATTCACATGCAAAACTGTAAGGCACTGCTACTGTAGACTTTATCGTTATCATCACCGGAAGAGTAATTCTTATCGTAACGAAACTTTTTACCAGTATATAGCAAACGATAAGATATCGCCCATCCCTATTACGCATTTGTAACTGCAGGTTAAATGCATTCATGACCTGCATTAAACAGTGTTTAATACATCTAAATGCCACTTCAGATGCAGCTTGTTTTCTCTGCATTTCAAAGACGAATTTTGTAGATACTGATTTCATTTGCTTGGTAACAGCCCAAATGTAAAAACTGGACTCAAAAGATAATGCACACTTTTAGAAAAAAAAAAATGGCCTTTTAAAGGTTAAACTTATTGGGAAAGATTAATTTCTGTCAGTGTGAACTGACCACCACACAGAATGTGAAGAACATCAAAAAAAATTAAGAGTCAGCTGTCCATGGTAGTCCTTAAGATACCAAGGGTCGGTTGCACCAGCTGGACGTACACCCGGTTGTAAGACTAGGCTGGACCTAAAATGCGCTTTAAGTCTCCCGTATAATTTATACCCGTTGCACCATCTCTGTGTAGTGAGACTAAATTTTACGTCTAGTCAAAGGTAGGTGTAAAGTGAAAAGTCATGATTTGCTCGGACATGATTCGTTTTTAATTAATTATTGCATACACCAAATGTAACGTTTATTGTCTTTTCGGGCAGGATAATGTGGCCTATAAAAAACTGATATTATGGAGGAGCGGTCAAGCAACACATGCAAGCAAAGCGCAAACTTTGCGCAAGAGTTATGAAAGTGAAAGTAAAAACGAGAGACGAATCTCCTTTACCATGCTGATAGCAGTATATAACTGTCTTAAATTATTCCCTTAATATTTCTATTCGACATCTTGCTTGGACAGAATAAATGCTTGGAAATACTTAACGTCTTTAATTCCTCTCATCAATTGCAGCGTTCCTGCCATCCAATAATCGCAGTGAGTTTTGTGCTTGCTTTTAATCAGAAATAAAGTATCAGCTTTCAAATTCTGTCAATTCTATCGCAAAAAAAACAAGTTATAAATGTGTTTTTTCAGCCACAGAAAGACGTCAGTAGGCTAAAACGCACAATTGTCATGTAAAAATTTACCTCAGGAAAGACATTGTACATAAACTTGATAGTCAGCTAGAAAAAAAAATAACTAGAGAGAAGCATTGTATTACATTCATTATATTTTACTTAACCTGTCACCTTTATTTTTAGTGTTAGTCTGAAGAAATGTGTCATGGGAATGTGCAGGGAGACCTCAGATACAAAAACGCAAAATATTCAGTTAATGAAATTATTTCGCGGTGGCTTCACTTGTTATGATGTCTTGAGCAATTCAGTTTTATATTAGTAGTTGGAGCCATTGCAGCGTGGATGTCATCTCAGCTATCACTGCCGAAAAATGTGTTGGTGTGGACGCACATGGTCTAGTTTTAGCTGGTGCAACAGGCGTAAATATTTATCGTAAAGTTGGACGTTGCAAAGCCCAGCGTAGGGCTTACACCCAGCTTTTTTATGTCTAGCTGGTGCAACCGGCCCCAAGCACAATAACTCACACAGCAAAATATTGTCTATTTATTGTCATCAATAAAATCCCAGAAAATATAGAGATATTATTTTTTGTCAATATCAAACACCCCTACCTCATAACTCAAACTTCTAGTAAAATTATAAATTTCTCTCTGGTTAAGTATGTCGGACTTGGTCATTTGGTCTGCAGAAACGCTGCCATTTTTTTTTTTTTTTTTTTTTAACAATTGACAGCAAGCTCACATTCCAATCTGCCTCCTTCTAATCAACAACTGATGCACAGATTCAAGTTCCCATCCTGTATTTCATTCATTTGCAATAATCAGTTTCACTCAGATGTCACATTATGAACATTATGCTACCTCATACCCTGGTTTCACAGACAGGACTCAGACTAAACCAGGATTAGGCCATAGTTCAATTAGGACATTTAAGTAATTTTTTTAAACATGCCTTAGAAAAAAACATTACTGGTGTGCATCTTGAGACAAAACAAGGACACCGACATATTTAATATCAGATGAAACAGCACAGACTTTTATTTTAGTCTAGGACTAGGCTTAAGCCTTGTCTTTGATACCGGGGGCATGACTCATAAGAGTCGTTTTTTCATTAATCAACTGAATGCATGTTTTTGCATGTCGGAATATTGTACTATTTCATAGTCTTCAAACTAATAGCTCAGGTGTCACTGTCTTCAGCTTTAGATTCAGCGTATGAGTATATGATTCCTGCCTGCGTTTAGTTTACAGTAACACAATTGAGCAAAATCTAAAACAATCCAGTTGGGTTTAAAGCCTTGCATGTTAACTATTGATGTGCTGTAATTTGCCCGACCGTGCAGCTCTCCTGCAGCGGCAGTTTACACTGCCGAAACGGCCACACATACACGCATAAACCTACCCACACAAATAAAACCATATACACATAAACAAACGCCCACACGTATACAATTATACACGCACACAAACACATACCCACACAAAGACAGCCATATACACACACCTCCACCTTTCTTCCTGTGCGCTTTGAAACTTTCTGAGAACTGGAGAGCGCAGTGTATGTGACCACATGATGGGTGCATAAGGGGTCACATATCTCGGAGCGTGTGCGTTGGAGTCATAGGAAAGTAGCCGACAAATTTAACTCGTATTACCGTACGTATATATTTCAAAGACTGGCCCGACACACTTTCCACTATGTGTGAATTTTGTTGCGTTTTAAATCAGATTCAAGCTGTCAATTTAAATACCAAACGATGCTCTGCGCTCATATTAAATAGACTTGCAAAATTAATTCTTTGCTACAGATCTGTTACAAAAGCTAGTTACAAAAGCTTTGTGACTTTTGAATTGAGGACACCCATCAGAAGAACACCTGAAATGCAGCACACGGAGGAGCGTGAGAATCTGCAACACAGCGTCTATAACACATCTGAGGAGGAAATGATGGAAAAAGCTCTACTTATTTACACAAGAATGCAAAATGCATGTGTTTGCATCTACACATCCGTCTATATCTGCATTCACTTACAGGTCTAAGGATTGCATGTTCTGGTGCAATAAAGAAGATGAAAAAGCAAGGTGAAATTTGGTGTGAAAGTGTCAAGTCAATATCAATGATTTAATTTTTCTTGCTCGAGTGCAACTGAAGTTTCAGAACACATCAGGCCGCTCCTCTCATGACTGTGAGCAAGTAGGTGGACGATAACGGTGACTAATCCTGGGCTTCCTTGCACATGAAAAGCAAGCTGCTTTGATGTGGGTGACTATCACACAATCAAAATCTCTACGACTGATGAAATTACTCACTTTTAGTTTTAATACCATGATCAACTGGGACTGCTCCAAAGCATGCCTCATGCCTCCATATCACCTCATCCAATCACCTATTTATAATCATTCAATTACTAAAACCACTTCAATCTCTTTATTTGATATCGCAGACAAAAAAAACCTTTCATGCTCTGATCTTAAAGGGACAGTTCACCCCAAAATGAAAATTCTGTCATTAATCACTCATATCATTTCAAACCCATAAGACCTTTGTTCATCTTCAGAACATAAAGACTGACTCGGAAGTGAAGAAATGGTTAAATAAAGTCATTACATTTGTTTTCTTTGCGCACAAAAAGTATTCTCGTAGCTTTATAAAATTAAGGTTGAACCACTGATGTCACATGGACTTTCTTAACAATGTCCTTACTACTTTTCTGGGCCTTGAACGTGTCAGTTGTGTTGCTGCCTAAGCAGGGTCAGAAAGCTCTCGGATTTCATCAAAAAAAAAAAAAAAAAAAAAAATTGCGTTCTGAAGATGAACAAAGGTCTTACGGGTTTGGAGCGACATGAGGGTGATTAATTAATGACGGAACTTTAATTTTTGAGTAAACTATCCCTTTAAGGAGAACTTAGTACACAGGAAATGTTGTTTTGAAGCTACAACCAAGATTGATTTATGCCGGTTTTAATGACTGAAAGTGAAACTTCCAACTGCTAGTAACTAAAAATGCAAAGTTTTTTTTTTTTTTTTTTTTTTTTGGCTCTTCAACGTTGTTCCCCATCTCCACCTTCTCTGACCTTCTGGCCTTGTGCTGAACTCCTCCAATAGCAGCAGATCACTGATAATCTGTCTAATTATTCAATCAAGAGAGGTCAACCATGATAGTACTGTGAATCCACAATCTGACTTTCACTCAGAAAGGGCCATCAGGTTCTCTGAGTGCTGTTATGCAACTGTATTAACCACAAGCAAGCTGAGTCACTCTATTCCTTTCATATGCACTTAAACAAACCCACCAACCAAAGGCCTTTAATACGGGTCACTCTACAGCAGATGATGAATGGCCCAGGGAGAATGACAGAAAGGATGACAGAATTAAGTGACATCGTCCAAGTCTGAATAAAATGACAATTAACTCTATCTATTATCAAAATGCACGTTATAGATCTTCGTTTCATCATGTTTAAACCCCACACATTCATCCGTTTCAATTTTTGAGTACAACGCCCACATCTCAAAATTAAGTCAACAATTGATGCGCAAAAACAAGCCCCCACCCTACAAATTTTTGTTTTCACTAATCTGTTAAACTCGAGTGTATGCCACAATACATATGTCTCTACTTCTGTCACATCGCTAATTTTAAGGTGAAGTGCATATTTCTCCAACACTAAATGCAATGTTAAAACTAATGACTTCTCTCAATATGCCATTAGTTGGATAAACAAAGCCCCACCTTAAATTCACACCACTGGTTAGAACATTTAAACATAACAGTTGGTCTAATCACTAATAATCGTGTTGATTTTGATTTAGAATTTCTCACAAAAACAGCATATGCACATGAATTTCTTAATCCAATTAATCTAATAAAAGTGAGTGAATGCATGCCTGAGGTTAGTTTTTTGCATAAAATACACCTAAACCAGCTCCATATTTTCTCCACAGCTTTTCCTTTACAGCTTTTTGTTACTCTCAGAAAACACACTAGTATTGTTAAACGCAGAAACCTCTCGGCTGCAACTATAACAAAACTTTGCTTTCACCGTTTATGATTAAATACATTTGTGATGAAATATAAATGAATCATCTTATGTGACTTTTGCATGTGTGGTTTCAGTTGTTCTTCCTACATATTTCAAGTTTGATAGGACAACAGATTTAAGGGGACAGTTCACCCAAAAAAGAAAATTCTGTCATTAATTTCTCACCCTCATGTTGTTCCAAACCCGTAAGACCTTTATTCGTCTTCAGAACACAAATTAACATACTTTTGATGAAATCCAAGAGCTTTCTGACCCTGCATAGACAGCAACACAACTGACACGTTCAAGACCCAGAAAGATAGTAAGGACATTGTTAAAATAGTCCACGTAACATCAGTGGTTCAACCTTAATTTTATGAAGCTAGAATACTTTTTGTGTGCAGACAAAACAAAATAAAGACTTTATTCTTTAGTTGTGGACTAGATAATGGCGGCAGACAAGTTAGAAGAAATCATTGAATAAAGTCGTTATTTTTGTTTTCTCTAAAGTCACATGGACTATTTCAACAATGTCTTTACTACCTTTCTGGGCCTTGAATGTGGTAGTTGTGTTGCTGTCTATGCAGGGTCAGAAAGCTCTCGGATTTCATCAAAAATATCTTAAAGGAGTCATCGGATGCCCATTTTCCACAAGTTGATATGATTCTTTAGGGTCTTAATGAAAAGTCTATAATATACTTTGGTTAAAAATTCTCAATGGTTTTGTAAAACAACACCCTTTTTACCTTGTCAAAATGAGCTCTGCAAAAATCAACCTATTCTAATGGATTGCTTCTTTAAATGCAAATGAGCTCTGCTCGCCCCGCCCCTCTCTCTGTGGAGTGACGAGCCTGTTTACTTCAGCCACATTTAGCATGTTTAGCCGCGAAGCTTGCTAACTAGCACATTATTAGGAAAGGTGATTGCAGAGATTCATAAAAAAACCCTTATACTCACTTCTGCTGTAAGTGAAGCTGGATCACGAATGATTTGCGTGAACATTGACGGATATATGCAGATCAGGAGGCGCATTCCAAAACAAATGTAATCCACTGCATCTTCAGCAGCTTAGATTTCGGGAGTAAATGACGACTACTAGGTTCATTATTACATCCAGCAGCACAACACCTCAATCACTCAATCGGAGATATTCTCGTCTAACTTACGTCCCTGACTGTTACAGCTGGTTGGGTCTGAGGTAAGAGCTCATGTCAATCAACTATGGTGGGAGCGGCCTCTGTGGGTCTGACGCCACAATGACAGGCATCTGAGAATGGCTCGATTTGAAAAAGGGGATATTATTTTTACAGATTAATTAAAAACCACTGCATGGATTTTTATCATTATAGGGTGGTTGTGTACATACACTGCCAACACACATTGAAGTTCAAGCAACATGTAAAAGTAAACTTTGCATCCGATGACCCCTTTAATGTGTGTTCTGAAGATGAACGAAGGTCTTGTGGGTTTGGAACGACATGAGGGTGAATATTAATGACAGAATTTTCATTTTTGGGTAAACTATCCCTTTAACACTTTACACGTATTTACAGTTATCTCTGCATACTAAGCTGGAATAAAAGCAAGCATTTTAACAAAAAAACAAAATGACACACTTCACCTTTTAGTTTCACCCAAGTTCAGACTTTTTCACAGCAGGAGAGCATCATCACAGATGCACCAAGACACAGGCACTTTGAAGCATAAAATACTGTCAGTCTAAAAATTGCTATATCAACCGCAAGTCTTTTTGATCAATTCAATTTATAAAGAGCTTCATATACAAAATCTTTAATTACAGAGAGGATCCGTGCAGTTTAAATTCTTTATCTTTATAAAAAAAAAATTCATTTTATTAGCAGATGGGCCCGGAATAAAACTAATATTTGACCCTGGACCACAAAACCAGTCGCAAGTAGCACGGGTATATTTGTAGCAATAGCCAAAAATAAATTGTAGGGATAAAAACTGTTGATGTCAAAAATCAGTAGGATATTAAGTAAAGATCATGTTCCATATTTTGTACATTTCCTATTGTAAATATATCAAAACTTAATTTTTGATTAGTAATATGCATAGCTAAGAACTTCATTTGAACAACTTTAAATGGGATTTTCTCAATATTTAGATTTTTGTTGCACCCTCAGATTCCAGATTTTCAAATAGTTGTATCTCGACCAAATATTTAGAAGATAAAGTTAGGTAAAAACAAGGTGCACAAATTTTGTTAAACAACCTAAACTTTTCTTTAGATAAACACAGATCCATTTTGCTGAAACACCTTGATTTGTGGGTCTCATAGGACATTGTGAATTACACAAGCGCTGGAGAAAACCTCATTTTCCAATAAGTTGGTGATACTTCATATCAGTTTGGGAATTGGATGAAAGGAAAGCGGGGGGAAACCTTACAAAATAACGAGCTACTCGAAGCTTTCTGGCTTGTCAGGTACTCAAATGCATCACGGCTGCACCAGACTACGTTTAACGACGAAAGAGACCAAAATAATAATAATTAAAAAGAGGTAAAACAAGCAGCAAAATTCCTTCGCCCCCTACTCCTAAAATCAGCGCTAGCTGCTCGAGCTAACGCCGCAGTTTCAGAAGGGCCTAGCCCGCGCATCCACAACACACCTCCAAACTCCATCACGTCCACCCCAAAAAATGAGGATAAATACTGGTATACAGCGCGGCTGGGCCAGCACATACTGTCAGAACAGCTAGAAAAGCAGTAAAGGGTGTGCGGCAACTCACTGGCGAAGAGTAACTTTTTTGGGAAAGCGACGCAAAGAAAGGGTTAAACAGAAGGAAACATTGGTTGGTCGGGACGGCAGGCGTGCAGGCCGTTCGGCTAGCAGAGCTAACATCCCGAGTGCATGTACATACAGCTGCATGCAACAGCAGGACCCGCTTTTGCAAAAACGTTAAATACGATTGCAAAAGCCCAAATCGAGGAAACTTTAATCGACCTGCTTTGCAAAGCGCGTACAGCGACAATAAGGCTATTTAACCCTATGGCTCATAGCAAGCTAACATCCTCGTCGTGGACGACTTTCACTTCTTACACCCCCAAAACCACCCAGATTTATACTCCTTAAGAGATTTTACTCTTTCATATTGACAAGCACTCGCGGTCAGCGAGCAGGCAGTTGCAGAAGACTCTCAATGCGTCTGTATGCAAAACAGCAGTGTGCAAGAAAAAACAATAACAATTTTAGACGCTTCTTGCTTTTTACGAACAAAAACCTGCAGATCGACCGGTGAAAATAAGTCGTGTCGTGCATTGTTTGTCACGATGACAGCATCATACCTTGACAGATGTTTGAGGGATGGTTTCTGTGCATGCGGCGAACAACTGTCATAGCTGTATATATATGCAAAAGCAGAAATTAACTTGTAGCAAAGACTACTCACCCGAGACGCGAGCGCCCTCTCCCTCATACCGTCCTCCTCAAGTTGTGTAGCGATCCGATAAAACACAAATCTACAAAAAAAAACCCCGACTTGCTTCAGATAAACTATTCCACGGCGGGCAGCCGTGAGTTCTGGCGAACAGCTTGCAGTGGCATGCACTCGCGGTCAAACTACCGCAAATCGCTCTGGTTTGCTTCTAGACCGTCCGAGCCCACCGCTGTTCTGCTTTACAAGCCATCGCTACGTGGCTGGCCTAGGTCTCTCGCATCAACCATCCTCCGAGTTCATCCGAGGCGCTCGATCCGCAGCTGTCTGCACTGGAGAAAGCGCGCGTGGCGTCGGTTTTTTTCTTCTTCCCGTCCTCAAAGAGCGAGACCAGACAGCGTTAAGTGCGCGCGCCCGTCTTCCTCCCTGCGGCGAACCACCTCGATAAAAGTGACTTTTTCACTTGATGGACCGCTTGCCAAACAAAATGAGAAACTGCAGCTGCCAGTTGAACATTGTGAGAAAGCACCGACAATTCTGAGAGCTTTGTTTTCTTCACTATCACCACATTGGTCCAGGTCTAATGTGAATTGAGAACTATCAGTTGTACACACTTACAAAGTTATTTGTTGGCATTTATGGTTCCAATGAAGAACCTTTAACATCCATTGAAACTTTGGAATGCACAAAAGGTTCTTTATAGTGTAAAAAGGCTCTTCAGATTATTAAAATGTTCTTCACACCAATAAAAATGGTTATTTTAAGAAGCCAAAAATCATTCTTCTGTGGCATTGCTGTTAAAATGTAGATTCGTTTAGAAACCTTTATTTTAAGGATAGTTCAACCAAAAGTTAAAATTCTGTCATTAATTTCTCACCCTCATGTCGTTCCAAACTCATAAGACCTTTGTTTTTCTTCAGAACACAACTTAAGATATATTTTTTTATGAAATCCGAGAGCTTTCTCCCTCTGCATAGACAGCAACAAAACTACCATGTTCAAGGCCCAGAAAGGTAGTAAGGACATCAATAAAATAGTCTGTGTGGCATTAGTGGTTCATCCATAATGAAGCTACGAGGATACTTTTTTTGTAAACAAAGAAAACAAAAATAATGAAATCTGTAAGCAGTGTTGAGGGCCCTCGCCCTTTAGGAAAACAGCGAACGGTGGGCAATATGCATTTAAAGTAGTAAATATAGAATGAATATGTTAAAGTCATTTATATGTGCAATACTTTCTGGTACTAGGTGGTGGCGCTATGACTATAACTGAATATTGGCATGTAGATGTCTTCAGGCCAGCACTTATATCAAACATGTGACGTTTGGTGCAGATCGGACACTGCATGTTTAGGTTAGTGTAAAACAAGTCATTTCCGATGTGTTCAGGCCAAGACTCTTATTGAACGTGTGAAGTTTGGGGCAGATCGGACATCGCATGGCTGATCTACAAACTCAAGATCTTCGCAATCTAATATCACAAAGACCTTTAGATTAGACTGATCAAATATAATGTTGATGTCATTAAATTTCTATGAGGAATTGGCTAGAGCGTAAAACATGTCACTTCCTCTTGCCAGCAGATGGCGCTATGACTATAACTGAATATGGGCATGGGCTAGGGCTGTGTATTGCCAAGAATCTGGCGATACGATGTTGCGAAACATTGCGATATTGTAAACAATGCGATATACTGGGATATTTCTTATTTTATGAATAGGACATAATTTTAGGAAAGCTGTAATCAAGAACACACCACCATATGCAAACCATTCAAGGTTATTGAATCACTTTTTGTGCAGTACGATTAAAGGGGGAAAATAAAGTGCTTGCAAGATTCTTTAGTTATTAAATGTATAAAATGTAACCTTTTATAAACAGACCACATATATTTTTAGACCCTGCTTTACAATTTAAGTTTACAACTGCAACCATGTCAGATCATTTTGATCTGAACTTAAGAATTACACCTGCTTAATATCAATAAAAAATAAAGTGCTTACAGGATTCCTAAAGAAAACAAAAGATATTGGACATTCTGAGAACCTTTTTGTTCTGAGAATTTCAAAAGTTTTGGATTTCGCAAGTTTTTCAGTTTGTAATTATGCTCCGCGAGGAATCGCCAAGATCGCGACGCGAGCAACGCCTGCACAAAACAGCCCCACCATGAGAGATAGCGGCGGGCAGCCGCGCGGCTACCGAACTGCTCCCGGCGCGAAGGCCCTTCCACGTGACGCAGCAAGCCGCGGAGACGCGGATCCGCGGCGCGGGCGCCGCCTCCGCTGCTTGCCGCGTCCTGGAGAAGGGTCTGGCTGCAGAAATGCACCTGCACTGTCAGATAACTGCACTTCCGAAAATGACGTCACTTGCAGTCGATTTTATTTTTACCTTATTTTATTTATTTATTTATTTATTTTATTGAATCTCTCAACATTTTACAACAGTAGCCAGGTGGTGAAGACAAGAAAAAATAAACTAAATTACAATGCCACTCGCAATCGCCACCTACACTCTCAGCTACCTGTGACGTCACTTCCAATCCACACAAATGGTGCGTGTTGCCAATGGAGACAAGACGCTGTGGTCGTTAAACGATTAAAACTAATTTAATAGCATAACGTACAGGGTCCTGCAAGTCATCTGTAGGAGATAAAAAACAAGACCCTTAAATCCGTGGCCACAGAACAGTAGAATATGAACGCAATGCGCAAAGTCTCTCGTTAAGCTTTTTCCTCCCGTAGAAAACCAATATAAACAAAAAACAATGACATAAAACAGCCGTAGAGATTATTCTTTATGGGAAAATGCGAATGTACGCGGCGTTGCGTTTATTCTGGGCTCACCTGCTTAATGAATAGGAGCATATTGAGTTTAGTCTTTATCATCTTAATCCGTTATGCCACATTATGCCACGTTTTGCGAAGGAAAACACTATATAGCCTACATATACATCATATTAATAAACTGTATATCGAATTTGATCTTTTAATTGCATCTTAATACGTTGAGCCATATTAAGTGTTAATGGTTTTCTATGGGGGGAAAACGCTTAATGAGAGACTTCATATTCTCTCGTTCATATTCTGCTTCATATTCATATTCGTTCATATTCTGCTGTTCTGTGGCCACGGATTTGCAGGTCTTGTTTTTATCTCCTACAGATGACTTGCAGGACCCTGTACGTTATGCTATTAAATTAGTTTTAATCGTCTTGTCTCCATTGGCAACACGCACCATTTGTGTGGATTGCAAGTGAGCAAACGTTACCCCAAAAACCGACATGACACCACACGCCACACACGCTACACCGAGGCAGGAGCAAGAACTATTATCCTCTATTAACATTAGCATTAATGGCGCGCCCTTATGCTTGTATTTCCTGTCACTGTTTAAGATCAGAGATAAGAAGATTGCAATCTAGTGGTCAGGATATAGGCTCAAAATGAAGCAACTGTCATGAATCTTGTATGATTATTATTATTTTTTAAATATCGATATTCCGTTTTTGAGAATCACCAGTATCACCAAACAAAATATTGCGATACACACGTGAATCGGTATTTTCTTACACCCCTAGCATGGGCATGTGTTCAGGACAGGACTAATTAAACATGTAAAGTTTGGGGCAGATCAGACATTGTATGCCTGAGTTATAATAACTTCCTGTTTCATGGCGAAACATCGAAATTTGTCAGGCCGCCACAGACATGGCCTTCAACGAAAACTCAAGATCTTAACAATTTAACATCACAAAGGGCTTTAGATTAGACTGACCGAATTTGGAATTGATCTGTTTAAATCTCCAGGAGTAGTTTGTTTAAATACAACACCTGAAAATGGCAAAAAATTTAGAAAATTCAAAATAACAGACTTCCAGTTGGGTTTCAGACTTTGTACTTTTGTAGGTGTTGGTGTGTTACATGTGTTTACCAAATTTCGTCCATGAATGTAAAACACGGCTCAAGGGGCACTTGCCACACCCAGTTCTGAAACCCATTTCAGATATAAATTTTAACCACTTCTGACTTCTCATTTTGGAGAAGAAGAAACTGAGCAATTCCAATAGGGTTCTCGCACCACCGGTGCTCAGGACCTAATGACTTTATTCAACAATTGTTCACCTCCGTGTTATTATGTGGCATAAATGAATACCATGATGCATGTGTGTGCTTTCATCTGCTCGTAAACAAGGTGCAGTGCATGTATTGTGGTACTCTCGTTAATGGTGGCAGACTGTTCCAGAAGAGAAGAAATCATTAAGTGCACAAAAAGTATTCCCGTAGCTTCGTAAAATTAAGGTTGAACCGCTAATGTCACATGGACTACAGCAATCGACATTTGAAGTGGTCAAAAAAGTTCATCAGAGTCAAGAACGGGTATTGTTTTGGTTTTAGGACAACTTTGATAAAAGGTATGATCCACGTCAAATGTTGACTATAGTATTTTAACAATGTCTTTACTACTTTTCTGGTCTGTGAACGTGTCAGTTGCGTTGCTGTCAATGCAGGGTCAGAAAGCTCTCAGATTTGATAAAAAATATCTTAATTTTGTTCAGAAGATGAACAAAGTTCTTATGGGTTTGGAACGACTTGAGGGTGAATAATTAATGACAGAATTTTCATTTCTGGGTGAACTATCTCTTTAAGAGTGTAGAAATGTGGTTTTCTTATTTACTGTGTAGTGAAATAAAGGCATTTACTTTGTTGTACTGCTTAGACACTTTTAGATGTTATACAATTCGATACAGAATCCAGTATGAAGTGTTGTTATGTTTTCAAAGCTCTCCATGGCCTAGCACCAGAGTATTTTTCTGATTTAGTTATTTCACATCATGCTTTGAGATAATCAGCTGAGTCTGACGCTTCCTTGATCGCACATAAAAGGTGATAGAGCTTTTTAGGTGGCCGCTCCTAGACCTCTCCCAAATAAGGGTAATTTCTGAGAGCTTTAAAAGCTCATTTATTTTCCTAAGCTTTTAACAGTGTTTTGTAAATTGTATTTTTGTGATTTTTGTTGGATTTTGGCTTTATATGTGATTACTTTTGTAACTATGCATTTTGATCCCCATTGTGGTTTTTGAAAGTGCTCTAGCAATAAACTTGAGCTGTGAGTTGAGTTGTCAAACCACAGAGCATGGAACTGAAACGTTAGATTCAAAAATGCATGAACTGATAAAACATACACTTTGTATGCAATCTGAGTTGCTTTAAATAAAAGCGTCTGCTAAATGCATGAATGTAAATGTTAAATATAGTTCTCGTGCTCATTTGATTGGCTAAACAGCAACCAAAGAGCTAATTTCGTATAAAATGTCTGTGTTCACATCCTTCCAGGCTAGAGTTCTGTAAGCGGTGCGGAATAAAAGGGGAGCTGGGTTTTGAAAATGTCTCTCATTCACTTTTCGACAAAGACAGGAATGGTTTTAGCACTAATGCAACAAAATGAAGAGTGAAGGATGAACATTAAATGTGTAATTGATTTATTGTCTGTGTATATTATCATTCATGTGCTGCCATAAAATGTTTGGTTACACAAGTCTGCCAGGTTTATAATTCATCCTCACCAAGACAGCACAACCTGTGTACAAACTAAACTGTAGCCTATGTCAGTACTCACAGTTACAGCTTTAGCCACCAATTTGCCCCTGCCATTAATTGAGATGCCCCCAAAGTCAAGACTTAAAGGAGAGCTCCACTTCCAGAACAACAATTTACAAATAATTTACTCAACCCCTTGTCATCCAAGATGTTCATGTCTTTCTGTCTTCAGTCGTGAAGAAATTATGGTTTTTGAGGAAAACATTTCAGGATTTTTCTCCATATAATGGACTTCATTGGTGCCCCGATTTTGAACTTCCAAAATGTAGTTTAAATGCAGCTTCAAAGGGCTCTAAACGATCCCAGCCGAGGAAGAAGTGTCTTATCTAGTGAAATGATTTTTTTTTCGAAAAATAAAAATTTGTATACTTTTTAAGCACAAAAGTTTGTGTAGCACAGGCTCTGGGATGCGCGTCCACGTTCATTTTGAATCTTTAATGTGACTTGGGAAGAACGAGTCGTCTCGGGGAGTGATTCGTTCAGTCGCACATGCGCAACATCCTATTAGGTTCTGTACTGGAATTAGTTCACTTGTTTCGAGTCTTCGGGTTTTTCGAGTCGTTCGTTCACCTTATGGGTCACGTGATGAACGAACAACTTAAACCCGAAAAACATGTCATATATAAGGTGAGGTGAGCTTATCATAGACCAGAGGTGCTCAACCCTGTTCCTGGAGATCTACCATCCTACAAAGTTTAGCTCCAACCCTGATCAAACACACCTGAACCAAGCTAATTAATCTCTTAGGTAGCACTTGATAATTACAGAAAACGGTGTTGGAGCAGGGCTGGAACTAAAGTCTGCAGGTAGGTAGATCTCCAGGAACAGGGTTGGGCACCCCTGTCATGGACTAAAGACCCAGGTAAACAATAAATTAATTCTGTTTCTTATAGCATTATAGTTTTGTCTTGTTTGTAGTGTGATCAATGTTTGTATAAGCAGTAGATATGTTTGGGAAGTAACACGTAATTTTTTAATATATTTTGCTAAAATGAACGAAATGACTCGAAAAAAGATTTGTTCATTTTGCTCAACGAGACTCAAAGGTCCGAGTCGGTAAAATGATCCGAACTTCCCATCACTACTGCGAATCACATCTAAGTTCATCATCTGTGTACTCCGGCTCAAAAAAGTAGAGTATGGTGAAAAACTCCATCTTATTTCCTCCTACAACTTCAGAATCGTCCAACATTGTTGTACCTTTTTGTTTGTAAACAGCGTTTGACTTACTTGCACTTTCTTAGTCTTTGCGCGTTCGCTTTGTAAACACTGGGTCTGTAGTTCTGCCTACGTTCTGCATGACCTTTCGACATGATTCAATAGTATGTAGCGTAGTGAACGTGCGTCCCAGAGCCTGTGCTACACAAGCTTTTGTGCTTAAAAAGTATACAAACTTTTATTTTCAGAAAAAAAATTATCGTTTCGCTAGATAAGACCCTTCTTCCTCGGCTGGGATCGTTTAGAGCCCTTTGAAGCTGCATTTAAATTACATTTTGGAAGTTCAAAATTGGGGCACCAATGAAGTCCATTATATGGAGAAAAATCCTGAAATGCTTTCCTTAAAAATCATAATTTCTTCAAGACTGAAGAAAGAAAGACATGAACATCTTGGATGACAAGGGATGAGTAAATTATTTGTGAATTGTTGTTCTGGAAGTGGAGCTCTCCTTTAAAGGGACAGTTCACTCAAAAATGAAAATGATGTCAACATTTACTCACCCTCATGCCAAACCACAAGACTTCAGTTCATCTTTGACAGACAAATGAAGTCATTTTTATGAAACCCGAGCGATTTCTGTCCCTCAATTAAAAGTGCACTTTGCATTTGTGTTGGTCAATGTACATTTAATCAATCCATATATAATGGCAATGCATGTCTTTTCAGAAAACTTTAAACTAAAACTCAAATAATATGGATTATAAACTTTTTTGAAGCATCATTATGGAATGAATTGTCAATGGAGTGTCAGATATCTCAAGTTTCATTACAAATATTCAGAATTTAAATTTTTTTGGTGAACTAACCCTTTACAGAAAGTAACAAGTTTCCCATTTGTAATAATGACTTTTGGCATTCACATGCCCTAATGTCATAAATACAATCGTTCCAGCATGACATAACTCACATCAATTATTCCAGACTTCTAGAAAAGCCACTTCACCTATAAGCAATAGCACATTCATCATGCTGTAGTAGTGAATATCAACATGGTTATAATTACAAGTGGCACAATGCTGTTCTGATATTCAGTAACTGCACTCTGTGATGTTACTTAAATGTCAAATTCAAATGTTCTGTGGGTGTGTTTGGCATTCTGACTGTTTGACTAGCATTTGCTGTACTTACACCTGTCCAGTGATGACACATGATGACCTCAGCTAAACCATTAAAATATCTCCTAACTTCATCTGCTTTCCTTCTATAGCGATGACTGACAAACAGGCCTGAGAGAGCAGCTGCTGTTTTAATTTATATCACTACGCTGATATAGAGATTTTAAAAACTCAGAGTCAGAGTGACTCTCATACCATCACACTATTCATTCTGAGCACAGGAGGATGGTGTCCTTTGGTTGGTAAAAAACAAGTTCATGGCAAATGAATTATTCAACAAAAGTACATTGTAAGGCTTTACGTAATACTGTACGGCTTAGTCAAACTGCAATTCATTTGTCACATATCTTGTAGAAGCCCACAAAAGTGTTTTGAGCACAAGTGTAAAACAGGAAAGAAACATCAACATCCTGTGTGTGAAGACTGTTCTCTCTGTGAAGTCTAAAATAGTAAATACTATGATTTCCACACTTCACTTCTCTATTCAATGTTCTTCTCTCGTCTCTTCTAATATGCAATACGCATGCAGCAGGAATATAGATATAACAACAGACTTATTCATTTCCTGGTGTAGTGAACTCCTAATGTCTCTTGAGCGCTCTTAATTTAACATGGAAGCTTGCATCGTCATATTTTTGACTTGAAGCCAAAAGCTTCTTCTAATCCATTGCAAGCATCTCTTTATCTTTAAAGGAGATATTCCAGAATAAAAAAAATCCTGATATTTTGCTCATCCGTGTCATCCAAGATGTTCATGTCTTTCTTTCTTCAGTCGAAAAGAAATTAAGGTTTTTGAGGAAAACCTTCCAGGATGGTTCTCCATATAGCAGGCTTCAATGGGGATCAATGAGTTGAAGGTCCAAATTGCACTTTCAATGCAGCTTCAAAGGACTCTACATGATCTCAGCCGAGGAATCAGGGTCTTACCTAGTGAAGTGATCATTTCTAAAAAAAAATATAAAAAAAATTAAAAAATAATCAAAAAAAATAAAAATAACTAAAAAAATATATACTTCATATACTAGCTCGACCTAATTTATTGCCTAATCACCCACGGGTGATGTAGGCGGAAGTAAGTTTAGAAAGTACACGTGCAAAGAAAGTCAAACGCCCTTTACAAAAAAAGGTCAAACAACAAAGTCGGACAATTTTGATGCTGGATGATAAAATGGGATGGAGTTTTTTTGCCCTAACCTACATTTTTTAACCGAAGTACACAGACAAAGAACTAACCGTGCGTGACTTTTCCAATGTAATTGCAATGCGTGAAAACGCGCATGCGCATCTATTGAACGCAAACAGCATACACTGTTGTGTGTTAGCTGCGTCACGCGGATACGCTGTTTTCATTCAAATCAAAGCGTAAACGACGTTTACGGGTTTGGAACGACATGAGGGTAACGTTAAGTGATTAATGACAAGTTTTCATTTTGGGGTGGAGTAACACTTTTAAAAGTATATTTTAATTATTTGTATATATATATATTAGGAAATGACCGATGATTTCGCTAGATAAGACCCTTAATCCTCGCTGGGATCGTGCAGAGCCATTTGAAGCTGCACTGAAACTGCAATTTGGACCTTGAACCCGTGAATCCCTATTTAAGTCCACTATATGGAGAAAAATCCTGCAATTTTTTCCTCAAACACCTTTTTGACTGAAGAAAGAAAGACATGAACATCTTGGATGACATGGGGGTGAGTAAATTATTAGGAAAATTTTATTCCGGAAGTGAACTTATCTTTCAAGTTGCAGAATTGTGTGGTTTCCAGGCAAAGGAAAAAGAAAGTGGAAAGGACAATGACAAAGAGGGAATGAGAAAATAATAGATTGTGTGTAAATTGTTTCAAAATATACAGACATCTCCGAAAAGAAGCCAACTCTCATATTTGGTCTCAAAAATGTGTGTAAAATGAGAAAGGCAAACTAAAGAAGGTAGATGTTTTCTATTTCCAATAAAGAAAATCTGTATGCTAGAATAACTACAATTAATGTTTCCAACTCTGACACTTATATTATTTACATTAAACTCAATATAAACATTTAGTTATTTTTAATGCATTGTATGATCTAATATGTGGGAAGCCGTGCTTATATTTTTTTCGGAATTAAGCACTGATGCCCTCTAGTGGACACTGAAAAGCATATTTGTAGGATCTGATGTGTGCTTCAAAACCAGTGAGGAAGAAAGTGGTCTATATTACATTAAAAAAGAAATGTATACGTGTCTACTAATGTTAATAATAATGAGGCATTCAACTGTATTTTAGTATAAATGAATAATTGTTTATTGATTATTTTATCCATTCACCACTTGTGAAACAAGGGTGTTCCTTCTGCCACATACAATAACAAAAACACATTCAAACCAAAAAAACAACGCAGTCGGTTTTACAGGAGCAGAGGGTGAGATTGATGTCAGTCATCCAGCACTCACTACTCATGAATATAGAGTTTAATTTAGTTTTGCAAGGTATTTAGGTTAATTTCCATGTATGAAGAATTCAGTTGAAATGGCATATGGGCATCCAACAATATCAACTCCAACGTTTCCAAATGCAAATATTATATATGCACCTTGAGCACATTTACATACACACAGACTCTTCCCCTTGGTTCCCTTACACTCTTTCCAACTGCTGAAACCACCTTGTGGTAGTCCATACTCTCAGGAAGAGAGCAAGAAAACTCAGACTAAAAGAGAGAAAAACACTGGGTATCTTTGTCTCTTTAAAATTAGCCTCTAGGCTGATTAGGTTCTACAAACATCGCCATTTCCGAAAGTAGCCCAAATTAGAGCAGAAGACATGAAGTGAGTGTGTGTGTGTGTGTGTGTGTGTGTGTCTAGTTTCCCTATCACTGTGGTAACTGAAGGAGAGTTCCCTGTCCAGATGGGAGGTAGGTAACATTGCGAGAGCGGCTGAGTTGGAAAGCGATGTCCTCCGCTGCCTCCAGCTTTCTCAGCTCCACCAGGCCATCACCAGCTTCTGCCAAAGAATTAGCAATCAACAACGCAGCCTGGGAATCTCCCGCTGCTGATATAATGGCTGCCTGCTTCTGCTGCTCTGCCTGGGAGACAAAAACAAAGAGAATGTATCAGTATTTTTCATTTCGCTCACATTGGTGGAATGCTTAGGCACCATTACATTTTGAGGTTTTCTTACCTTCTCTACAACAAATCTGGCTCTCTCAGCCTCCTGCTGTGCAACCTGCTTCATCTCAACAGCCTCTGTGAACTCCTTGCCAAACGTCAGATGTGTCTGAGGGGAGGGAAAATATTACGGTGAGCCACGGGAGTGGAGAAAAAAAGAGAAACAGTGAAGCAAAGAAAAGCAGAGGTCTTTACCAGGGAGACGTCATCTAGAATGAGGCCGAAGGTGGATGCTCTTTCTGTCAGATCCTCACTGACCTGCCTGGACACCAGTTCTCTCTGAGTGATGAGCTCACCGGCATCGAAACGGGCCTGCAGATAAATGAATACACATTAAAACTTCATTCAATCTAAGTTTTTTGTTAGATTTCCTGTCCTGTATATGTTGCCCAACACTCAGCCTTGTATAAACTACCATTCAAAAGTCTGGGGTCAGTAAGATTTTCTTTCTTTTTAATGCTTTTTAAAAAACTCACATCAAGGCTGCATTTATTTGATTTGAAAATACAGTTTTGTATTTGTGAAATTTTATTACAATTTAAAGGAACCGTTTTCTATTTTAATATAATTTATGATGGTAAAGCTGAATTTTCAGCATCATTACTCCAGTCTTCAGTGTTGCATGATTCTTGCTGAAATATGCTGACTTGATGGTCAAGAAATTATTGTGGTTTCAAGTCCTGTTCGGAAGTTATACAGGATGTTAGACAGTTGTAATTACGAGGTGTGTTTAAAGGGATAGTTCACCCAAAAATGAGAATTCTGTCATTAATTACTCGCCCTCATCTCATTCCAAACCCACAAGACATTTGTTCATCGTCAGAACACAAATTAAGATATTTTTCATGAAACCTAAGAGCTTTCTGACCCTGCATAGACAGCAACACAACTGACACAGGTTTGGAACGACATGAGGGTGAGAAATTAATGACAGAATTTTAATTTTGGGTGAACTAACCCTTTAAGTCACTTTGATCAGAGCAAGATGGCGATGTATCATTTCTATGTAAAACTCTTTTACATTTTTTTTAACATAATTATTTTTTTTTTAACTCTACTTCTAAAACATGATAAACAATACATGCTTGAAAATGTGTTTTTATTTTTTTAATTTAATTTAAGGTTTAAATTAAATTTAATCTACTATGGATATATTGATAGTTTAATCTATTGTAATTGTACAATACAACGGTATTTTGAACATGAAAGTTCAATTATAAATAAGAAAAATCATTTCAATCATACTAACAAATTTACCATCACTGCAGATGGTGCATTGATTGCATCTGACGTATTTACTCACTGACATGCCCTCAACTCTGAGTTTCCCATTTTGAATTACAATTGTGACCCTGGACCACAAAACCAGTCGTAAGTAGCACAGGTATATTTGTATCAATAGCCAGCAATACATTGTATGGGTTTTTTTAATGCCAAAAATCATTAGGATATTAAGTAAAGATTATGTTCCATAAAGATATTTTGTGAATTTCCTACCATAAATACATCAAAACTTAAGTTTTGATTAGTAATATGCATTGCTAAGAACTTCATTTGGACAACTTTAAAGGTGATTTTCTCAGCATTTTTTTTTTTTTGCACCCTCAGATTCCAGATTTCAAATAGTTGTATCTCAACCGAATATTGTCCTATCCCTACAAACCATACATCAATAGAAACCTCATTTATCAACTTCCTAATGATGTATAAATCTCAATTTAAAAAAACTGACCCTTATGACTGGTTGTGTGGTCCACAGTCACAATTTTGTGGTGCCATTCATGTACATTCAAGTCTTAAATACAATCTATCAGACGTGATTTGAATGCACTATTATTATTATTATCAATGTAGGTTGCAATGCCTAATATTTTTGTGGAAAGTGTGACATATTTGTTTCAGAATTCTTTAAATAGAAAGTTCAATAGAACAGCATTTATTTGAAACAGAAATACCTTGTAATATAAATTTTATCATTTAATCCGTCTTTGCTGAATGAAAGTATTTATTTCTTCAAAAACAAACGAACAAAAACCTTACTGACCCTTTTTTTTTTTGACTGTTCAGATGTTTTCATAGTGTTATGCATGATACTCACCACTACAGCCTTCAGAACCTCAGTGGTGATGGAGGGCAGCACTCTCTCATCATAGTCCTCTCCAATACTGGTGAAAATCCGCGGCAGCTGTGTAGCAATTGGTCGGAACAGGATTCTCAGTGTGATGTTGACATTCTGCAAATCTGAAAGGGACAAAGACAGGCCTTTATGCAATTTCAAAGGTTTTATTAATAAAGGCAAAAGAATAAACATTTCAGAGAGAGAGAGACAGAATGATATAGATATTAAAGAATGAATAAAAAACAGAAATGGTAAGAGTACTTCCAATACTATGGAATGACGTACCTTTGCTACCAGTGATGACAGGCACATTGCGTGGACGGGACCTGCAGTCAAAGATGATTGGCTTCTGCACCCAGGGAATTAGGAAGTGTGTGCCCTCCCCAACAACAGCATCCTGAACACCTCGAAACCTGTCGAAGATGACTGCCCTGTGTCCCGCATCCACTGCAATGAAAAAACCCAGTTCAACAACAGCTCTTCACATTTAAAACCTGGCAAAGAAACACCTGGCTTTATATAATAACAATTATGCCACTGATTTATACCTTACATTAGAAAGCAACTCAGCACTTAACTTACCATTGAAAAGTGCAGAGTTTACTACACCTCCTCCTATGGCCAAGGCCAATCCCAGCTTTCCAATGGACTCAAACAGCTTAGCCATGGTAGCAATGTGACAGTCCTGGTGAGAGAAGTATATTCATCTTAAGTACCACATTATGGCATCACTCATGAATGTAAACACCCTTGAATAATTAGACCATTCTGCCCGCTTAGTCTTGACTCTTCAGCAGTGACACTGACATGAATAAAACGTGTTAATCTGTTACCACTTTGAGTGGTCCAGACATGCTCACCGAAAAGCATTGGTAAAACACCTTACTATTATATAAAGCTGCTCTGACAAAATAGGTATTCGCTCATACAATAACTCATTTTTGTACGAAAAAAAAAATTAAGAGGAATTCAAATAGGCCCGGTGTAGTAAAGTTTATTTAATTAGCTTGCGACACGCTAATGCTGCAACTGACATGCAATCAAGTTCTGCTGCCAACCTTCCCACTAAGACGCGCTAATCACGTTTGTTTATCTCCCAGTACGCCACATTATTATTAGTGGCCTTTATGTAAAGCAAATTAACACAAAATCCATATTAAAATACCGCTATTCTCTTACAACGTGATCACTCACCCACTGCGCTGATAGATCACAGTGACCTCCACTGGAGCCTGCGTAAGAAACACATGAGAAGGTGACGTTTGCGCATGCGCAGAATCTTCAACACAGACCTCTCTGATTGGACAGAGGGACACAAAAGAGAACGCCCATTTGAGTAACAATAACTTTCATTGGTTTATGTCTGCTCGCTGCTTTAGAAAGAAGACTGGGAAAGAGTGGGTGTTTAACCATGGCACTTTTGGCACGAATAACGTTTTGAAATGAAACTCCCCTGTCAGCCAGTAACAATGTCGACATTTTACCGTCCTACGGCCACATAGTAGCCGTAGTCTGTTTCAGTTGATCATGCATGAAAGTTACTTTTAAAAGTAATGCATCACAATATTGCTTTACTCCCTAAAATGTAACTAATTACGCAATTTTTTATGTAAGATAATGCCTTACGTTACTTTTGCGTTACTTTTTAAATCTGGGCTGGCTTGCTTGTTTTTAAAAGTTTTATTTCAGTAAATGTAAAAGCCCTTTCACACCTAAAGTCAAAATGAATAAGCCTCAGGCTGAAGGAAATGTGAATTCTCATCTGTACAGTAGAACGCAGGAGAACACTTCAGCAATAAGAAATGAAGCACAAATGTCAAAAATGTTAGTGTAAAATGTTTAATGTTAGTCTAATGTAATTTTTGTTTATTAGTATGGTTGAATTGGATCATCAAAGGTCAGCAGCAAAAAAAAAAAAAAAAATAGTTAATACAATGTGATTAAATACATAAAGACTTTTAAATATTAACACTTGTATTTATTGCAGGTTTGTGGCATATTCTGAGTTCTCCTCTGCACTTACTCCCGATTTCCCCCAACAGAGACAGGAGAGCTGTCAGTCAGTCAATAGTAAAACAAAGTAACTGGCATTACTTATTTGAAAAAGTAGCTCAGATATTTTCTTGTAAATTAAGAAGTAATGTGGTACTTTACTAGTTATTTGAAAAAAGCAATCTGGTTACGTAACTCACGTTACTTGTAATGCATTACCCCCAAGATATTGGTGATTTTCTGATGTTGGAGTAATTGTTTTAAGTAAAGCCATAACCAGAGCTGGGTAGTAACTGATTACATGCAATCTGGATTATATAACCAGATTCCAAAAGTGATTAAGTGTTTGTAATTAGATTGAGTTACATTTTAAAATAATCCTAATCAGACTAGTTACTTTTTTATTGATTACATAATTAAATATAATTCAGACAATAGCAATAAATTATTCATCATTTATTGATTCTCTATTTTCCATCTTTTAAATTTTCTTTTCTAAAATAGTCTACCACTTATATACACTCAGAAAGTCCAGTTCTGTAGACATTCACACATAGACTAGTCATTAGTCAGCTGGCGACAGCATTTGACCACTGGATTTTCAAAAATCATTTTAGGTTTAAGAAGTATTTCAACATTGCATCGACTACTGTTGAACACATTAATTTTTATTTAAATTATCACTCAGTATTTTATTTAACCATGTATTATGATGTATTATTGAAAGGCTTTTGTCTTTCAAACTCATTAAAATGCACAAATTCTTGTTATTTCTTATTTGCAGACACTCTCAAACTTTTTGCCATCTGAACCTCTTTCACCTAATATATTTACTTTAAAGGGGTAGTCAATCAGCAATTCTGTAAAAGACAACACCTCCTTTTGCACTGAACTTTGAGTGCCGTAACTTTGCAGATGTTGTTTATGCTCAAACAGCAACATTACACACTAACAAAAGATAAAAAATTGAAATCATAATCAATGACCCCTTTGAGTACCCCTGAAATTTTAAAATAACTATTTTATTAAAGTATCACATTTGCATGTTCAGGTTCTCTGATATTAGTTAATGGTCATATGATGACATGCAGTTAAACATAAAATATTTCTTATTTTTTAGTAAGTGAATTATTTTGATTGTTAGTTTAAACTGGTTTATTTTAATTTTGCATTTTTATGATTTAATTACTTGTTAGCCTTTCATTAAACTCACAAACCCCCAGCAGTTCCTTTACGAACCCCAGTTTGTGAAACCTTGATGTAATATAATGTTTAATGCACTTCATGTTAATTACAATGAAAGGAATATTTTTTTCCACTCTTTGTATTTTTACATGGTACAAGATTATCCTGTTTAAATCAATGTGATACACGAGCTAGGTCAAAAGTAATCAAAAAGTAATCTGATTATATTACCTAAAATGTGGATTACATTACTATCTACAGTTTTTGTCTTGTAATCAGTAACGGATTACAATTTGTAAGTAATCTACCCAGCTCTGGCCATAACATGTCACATAGTCTTCTGTACATGGAAAGTGAGTAGTGTTTTTGACTTGCATGTTATACCACTGTGACATTACTAAATATTTCCATTGTAGGCTACTACTTTCAGCTCACATGCTTAACCTCTAGACTACCGCAGCCTCGATTTAAACAAGACGAATACCTAGCTGGTTGATTAAAGTAACTTAACACTTTTAAATGAAATAATAAAATGTTTGTTGAAATGCATCATGATCTACGAAATATATCTATACCCAGCTACAGTAAGCCACGTGATATTGTGTCTCATACTTCGGGAAATCCCACACCCTTATATCCCCCTCCTTCCAGGATGACACACCTACCAGCGCAAGTTAATATATCTCCATCGCACAGCGTTCACAGTCGTCTTAAACTGACGGATCCAACCTCGGATTGGCAGTTTTAAGGACGTATTCTTCTAAAACTGTAAGTTTATTACGCAATATTTGGAATACGAAACACTGAAGGATAAATTACGTTAGGACAGCTGCATTCATCTAACTTGCTTAGTTGTGAGTGTGTTACGATGAACGAATGAAGATGTAAAGCACGGAGGGCGATGCTTTTTCTTATAGCAACGCGGAACAGCCTGCATTCATATGCAAAACACTGATAATCGTGGAGTTTTTAGTCGTGGAAAACTGTCGCAGTCTTTTTGGTCTTTAAGTGAACTTTAAACAATGTCAACTTAAAATAATCACCATCTTTACACTCACATTATCAGATGAACAAATCAAATGAACATTAGTTTGATTTGTGACGTCGTTAATCGCAGGCTTTTACTGTTCTGTCGTGGTATCGTCGCTCTTATGCAATTCTTTCAGATGTCATGGAATGCTGCAGTTTTTATGGGTTAATGTAATTCTTTAATTTCCGCGTTCATCTTCATAGTACATGTTTTACGATTGGTGCACCTTGAACGTGGCCAGCCCTCCTACCGACGTCACAGCCTGCGGAAGATTTCTGATTGATTGATTTGAGACAAATGTGTTTGTTTTATGGGTGTTGCTGTGGAGAGTGAAAGCGTAAATATTAATACTACATCCAACACACACGAATTATGTAACGGGGCACAAAAGATTTTTTCTTTTCTAAATGCTTTTTTTCTGTTCTAAATGCTGCCGTAAATAAAACATCAGTTTATGGTGTTTTAATAGTTATTTCAAATGTTAATTGAATCACTGTCAGGCATGAGGTCAGATAATATGTGTAGGAGGATTATCTAGAAGTTATGTAATAGTACACAACATTAAGACTGAATATGCCTGATAAAGTTTTAAGATATAAATAGGTAAAAAGAAGTCTCTCCTGCTCAATAAGGCTGCATTTACTTGATCCAAAGAACAGCAAAAACAGTATATATATATATATATATATATATATATATATATATATATATATATATATATATATACTGACTCCAAGCTTTTGAATGGTGTGCCTATAGTGGTTAATGTTACAAAAGCTTTTTATTTCAGATAAATGCTGATTTTTCTATTAATCAGAAAATCCTGAAAAATGGTGCCTCACAGCAGAATTCAGTGTGTATTTGTGTTTGTGTGTGTTTTTGCCAATCAATCAAAATGAGTTTTTGTTTAGTCCTGAGTTCTGGAATCTCGCAAATCCTCTCATTATAACAAAGTGTAGATAATATAAGTATAAATAAGAGATTGATTATAGTGTAATTTTCTAGTAAACTGAAATGAGTGACAGCTTTTTAGCGATAAAGGGAGCGCTCTTTGCACAACTTCTTGTTTATATGTAGTCCATTCAGAATTTGAATAAAGTTTTGTTTTTCATGCCGTCAATCTGGACCAATGTGGCATTCATGCTGCATCGTTTTAGGAGTGACATCTCTCTTTCTATATATATGGGTCACATCAATTTAAAAAGAAAAAAAAAAAATACGGTAGCTTAAAAAAAGTTCAAAAGCCACTGCATTAGTATGCATGCAGAGTCCTAAGGGGTTAATCAAAAATTACATTAGATTGCATGAGATTACATGATTTTAAACTGAATTTGCCAGCTAAACTACCTGATATCTGTCGTTTAGGATAAGGAGCGATGAAAGTGTGGGGCAACATTCTTAGAGGATGGTGTAATAATTGTGTGGGTGTGTGTGAGAAGAACTCTGATTGACAGATTTTTTCTCTTACAAACTAAAATCTATAATTTAGACTTGATGAAATCAGTGACTTATCAGTATTTTATCAGTTATAGTCCCAGTTTAGAAAGAAAAGTAGCTGAGTGTTGTCATCTGACCCTTAGCAGCGCTATCGTGAATTTGCCCTAAGGAGATAAAAAGCAGAGGCGTGCCCGCTCGTGAAAATGAATTCTGCTGAACTTTATATTGTATATTGTTTTTCACACAGTAAAAAAGCAGCTTAAAAAAGGTAAGTGCTCATGCTGCCTTAAAATTGTAAGTTTGCTCAACTCAGATATCCATGTTTTCATGTAGTACAACTTAACACTTCATGTTGACAAAGGTAGCATGAACACTTACCTTAAGTTAAAACAACTTTTTTTAAGTTGTTTTTTTTTTAAAACTGACATAGAGGAAGCTTCTTAAGGTATCACAGAGAAAATAGTAGTCATCATAAATGGCTAATCACGTTCTATGACCCTGAAGTAGTTGCATGCGCAGATTACCACTAGACCGCTTTCATTTCACCACATTTTGCTCACTAATCTCTACATTCCTCCAAATTAGAGTCTGTGAGGAGTGCAAGTATAAAGAAATATGGACGCCTCAATCATCAGGATCCCACCTCACCACTACATCCATGTGCTGGATCAGAACACCAACATTGCACGGGTGGAGATCGGCCCTCTCACCTATATACGCCAGGACAATGAGAGGTAACCTAGAAACCTGCAGGTTAACTACTGTATTACATAACAGCCCTTGAAATACAGGTTCCTACTGGTTTTTATCTTTTTAGATTTTGTCTAAATAGATGTTTAATTGATTTACAAAGATATTGTAGTGGCCGAACTGGGGCATTATATGTAGGTCATGTGCACAGGAGCGTTTCTGGTTTCAAGCTGTGATGAAAGAGAGAGTTGCTGGGAAACGTGATGTGTAATCAAGTCTATTTTCAATCCTCCATTGCCCAGAATCTAAACAACAGCTGATATGATCTATTTGCTTCATCAATTTATTTTTAGTCCATCAGTTTCTTTTTACTAAATCTAATACTATATGATACATTTTAATAACTGAAATCTTCCTCTCATTTTCTGTCAGGGTTCTGTTTGCCCCTGTCCGCATGATCATGGTGCCGCCCAGGCACTATTGTGTTGTGCTCAACCCTGCTGCCCGTGATGAAGAAGGCCAAGTTCAGTTTGATGCATCAGGTCAAGCTAAGCTCAGACACGCTGACCTGGAGATTCGTCTGACCCAGGACCCCTTCCCCCTCTACCCTGGTGAAGAGATTCAAAAGGTATAGCATTATTGCATACTTGAGAAGCATGTTGCTTTGCAGCTTGTGGCTCAAAAGCTCAACCTTGTGGGTAGTTTCAACAGGTTGTGGTCTCTGTCAAAAGAGTCAAATATGCGTCACACCTCTGTTTTTTGTATTAAATGCTTGGTCTATTTCTCTGTCTGCCACAGGATGTGACGCCACTGCAGATTGTTTATCCAGACACAGCCTTGCGTCTGCAGGCCCTGCTAGACTTTGAAGAAGATGGAGGAGAGAAGAGGGTTGCAGGAGACGAGTGGCTGTTTGAGGGACCAGGTATCACTGCTGAACAACTAGCATTAGCTTTACAGAGTTGTGTGTGCTACCCTGGACTAGTTTACCTGCTCAAAGCAAATGACAGTTTAAAATAATAAAGTTCAGGGGGGAAATGAAAGGCAGTGAAGTTTGTTCCTCATGGAGCAACGCTACAGTACATAGAACAATGCTCTTCAGTTTTTTGTTTCCCTTACATATGTGTAGACCAAACAGCTTTCAGTAAGGTTTTTCGCTAATTCAAATATGTTTAGAATATTGAGAAACATTTAAGTAAACTAACTCAAAAATTAAGTCTGCACTACACATACATGTTAATAACAGTTTAATTAAAGTATCGATAACTAATTCATTGATAATATTTGCATGTTTTGCTTTATTATAGTTAAGTACTAGTTATTAATATCACACTTGCATGTGCTGATGTAAGTATCAAAAAGACTATCGCTATTTACTTGCATGTATGTAGAAGCAACATACAATGCATGCGCCTAACCACTGGCTCTACTCTTTACCACAATGGTAACGGTACAAAATGTCAACATAACAGAAATACTGTAAACCTCAACATAACAGACGAATAAACTAACACATCTCTCCCTATAATAATTCACAGTAGTCGTAAAAGGAAAAGTGAATGTATTCAGCACAGTTTTTCAGATATTAACTACATTATGCTAGAAGCAGTTAGCTTCAGATGTTGAACAATTGATAATTAAAATTTAAGTCAACTTACCTCCATAATATGACAACAGGATGTTTATGAGAAACAAAATGTGATATGAGACTTGATATTGATCATCAGGAAATGACTGGATTGTAAAAAGTAGCCTTTACGTGCCTTAATGGAGCCAATTAGTAATAAGGGTTTGTGAAGTTAGCTAAAAAAGAAAAGTTAATTCAGAAGTCAAGCTAGATTCACATATAAACCCAGAAACATGCAGTAAACAGGGGTCAAATCTGAATCCAGCAGTAGCTTGTTCAGGAAATATGGAATAACTTTCTGGCCTAGTTAAATTAATTCTACTTCTAATGTTATACCACAAAATGTTTAGTTTTCTATCACAGTAATAATGCATTTCACAATATAGAAGTCCAATCTGTAAAGTTTGAAAACAATGTGTTTTGTAAAAAGCACAATACAGATAAGCCTAACTTGACTTAAATTTTCATGTTGATTATGGTTATAAAAAAAGTGTAAATTGTGAAAAGGACAGATTATTGCAAGTTATTCGCAATAATAGTAAAGTACATTGCAACCATCCTAATATAGACCAATTTGGAGCAGAAATCAGTGTTACGTCACCTGCAGCTGCGCACAGATTGTGGTGGCAGAAAAGCACTGGTAACAAGTGGAGGGACATGAGTAAAATCCATGGAATGAGAGAAAAAATGTATTGTTCTGCCTTTGGATGTCAGAATCGGAATGCAAATCATTTTTATAGAATACCGTCATCAAATACGGCATTTGAAGTTGAACGCAGACGTTTAAACGGACAGGCTATGGATGAAACCTGCTATGATTACTCTACTTATAAAGCATAAATTTGATTTAAACAATTTGTCTACATAATATTCACCTATGCAGTTCATAGATGTCTTACAGATACACTATTAAAACCTATAATATTTTACATAACATTTACCTGTTCACAATTCTGATTTTTTTTTTCTCTGCAAATGCAAGTTTATATATCCTAGTTTGGACTTTTTTACCTGATTTAACTCAACAATAGCAAGTTAGTCAATGCTGAGGGGGAAAAAAGCCAGAAATGTGGGATATAAACTCATAATTCTGAGCCGAGGGGAAAAGATAGAAAGATGAGTTGATTTTTCTAATCAGAGTTGTGAGATTTAATCTCAGAATTGCGAGGATAAAGTGAGAATTTTGAAATGTAAACTAAAATTTACCTTTTATTCATTCTTCTATTCCATGGCTTACATAGACCTCTACTTGAAAACTGTAATTTTCTGCCACCACAAAAAACGTCATCATTGTTTGCAAACACCGAATTGGTGTTTATCCATACACTATAGGTGACATCATATGGTGTAAGATGTCTAACCTGGTGAATGTTTTATTTCCGGCAGGGACGTACATTCCAAGGAAGGAGGTGGCAGTACTTGAAGTCATAAAGGCCACGGTGATCAGAGAGAATCAGGCCATTCGCCTCCGAGCACGCAAAGAGGGCCTGGACCGCAGTGGAGTCCGAAGAGTTACTGGTTTGTGAGAAAAATTCACATTTTCATTATTTGTTCCAAACATGACTTTTATCCTTCTGTGGAACATAAAAAAGAGAGATTTACAAAAAAGTCCATACAATGGAAGTCAATAAAGCCAGAATTGTTTTGGATTCATTTGTCTTTCATTGTATAGGCAAACAGTTGATAGTGCAAGTTTTGCATGCATATTCAAATACACATACATTGTGTGTTTGTGTTTTACTGTGTGTGTGTGTGTGTTTCAGGTGAGGAATGGCAGGTCAGTAAGGTGGGAGCTTATCTGCCGGGAGCTCATGAAGAGGTGGTGGATATTGTCAATGCTTTCATCCTCACGGACAAGGTACTCTCTTCTGTCCTTTCCCTGTAATTCCCTGTAGTATGTTTTTTTTTTTTCCGTTCACACTTTAAATAGATAATAAAGGATTGGAGGGTTAATTGGTTCAAAAGAAAGGTTAACATATAGCACATAGTGATTAAAGACAAAAGCTCTTCACTAATGAAGTCACAGCTTCAGAGCACAATGTTGCCCCAAGCTTAATTATCAACACCCGCTTGTCATTTCATTAGAAAGCTTTGCATGTGCGAGCTCTTCGGCCGTTCCGTGACGCTGGGGGTCGAGAGCGCCGCACTGGAGAAGAGTGGCTGGTGACCGTGGCAGACAGAGAAGCTCACATACCCTCTGTGGCTGAGGAGGTTGTCGGGGTGGTTGATGTAACAACTTTGAACAGCAGGCAGTACTGCGTAATTCTGGACCCAGTGGGAGCTGATGGTAAACCTCAGCTTGGACAGAAGAGAGTGGTGAAGGTAAGTGATTCACTCAGCACAGCATTTAATGTTAAGTGCCTACTACTGAAACCCATGTATACTGAAGGCCTAATGAAGGCCTGATAAGGGGCTCTTAAAGAGGTAGTTCACTTCCAGAACAAAAGTGTACAGATAATGTGCTCACCCACTTGTCATCTAAAATGTTTGTGTCTTTCTTTCTTCAGTTGTAAAGAAATTATGTTTTTTGAGGAAAACATTTCAGGATTTCTCTCCATATAGTGGACTTCTTTGGTGCCTATGAGTTTGAACTTCCAAAATGCAGTTTAAATGCAGCTTCAAATGGCTCTAAATGATCCCAGCTGAGGAAGAAGGGTCTTATTCAGCAAAATGATTGTTTATTTTCTAAAAAAAATTACGATTTATATACTTTTTAACCTCAAATGCTTATCTTGGTCTAGCTCTGTGTGAACTGCATGTATTCCTGTTTATGACAGTTAGGGTATGTTAGGGTAACTTCAAAATCTCCCTACATCGTTTTACCTTTTTTTTGTAAAGGGCTTTTGGTCTTCTTTGCATGTTCACTTTGAAAACACTAAGTCGGTACTTCTGCAGCGATGTAGGACAATTTTGAAGTTGGAGGAGAAAATGAAATGGGAGTTTTAAGGCGTACCCTAATAGTCATAAACAGGAATACACACAGTTCACGCAGAGCTAGACCAAGATGGGCGTTTGTGGGTAAAATGTATATAAATGTAGTGTTTTTTTTTAGAAAATAACTGATTGTTTCACTATTATGTCCATTTATATTGAGAGAAATCCTGAAATGTTTTCCTCAAAAAACAGAATTTATTTACAACTGAAGAAAGAAAGACATCAACATCTTGGATGACAAGGGGGTGAGTACGTTAGTTTGTAAATTCTTGTTCTGGAAGTGAACGTCTCCTTTAAGCCACACATAAAAACATATGAATAAACCGCATGAATAAAAATGGCATCTGCAAGCAAACAAATGAGAGGAAACCTTTTTGCAATTTTTGGCAAAAATAAATACAGGAAGGTTACAATATAGTTATCAAGGAAAAAAAGCATGCGTTACAAAAGTTAAAGGCATAGTTCACCCAAAAAATTGATAACTCACCCTCATGTCGTTCCAAACCCGAAAGACCTTCGTTCATCTTCACAACACAAATTAAGATATTTCTGATGAAATCCGAGAGCTTTTTTGGAGGGTTAAACTATTCCTTTATGACGCTATATATTTAAATTTACCATAACAAGAATTTTATATAAATTTAATTATTCATCACTAGATATTTAAATTTTAATGTTGTATGTTGAAACCACTGTAAATTCTAATAGAACCATACAGATACAGTGCCTTGCGAAAGTATTCATACCCCTTTATTTTAATATGAATGCTCCCGAGCTAAATTTCAACTGTCTGGAATTATATAAGTTTTTTATTTTTAATAAATTTGCAAAGATGTTAAAAACCTGTTTTTTGCTTTGCCATTATGGTGTATGAAGTGTAGATTGATGTGGAAAAAAAGTAATTTAAAGCAGTTTAACATAAGGCAGCAACATACCAAGACATCCAAAAATATAGGGGTATGAATCCCTGAGAGCACACATACTATCTGACGTCTGCATTTACATCTGGAAGATGTATTTTTTTAGAGCGCTTGCTCATCTGCAATACGTCTATAGGACGTTTCCTATCAGATGTCAAATAGACGTCTATTAGATGTCTTTAAGATGTTTATGATTTAGAATGTCCGTAAAACTGACATCTTGCAGATTCTGTCAGATGTTTGTACGCAGCAGATGCTTGCCAGATCAAGTGATCTTTAACTGACATCTTGCAGACGTACGTGTGCTATCTGGGAATAATTTCGCAAGGCACTGTGTATTATATATTAGATTTGTAGTTAAAAGTAACTTGCAACTTGTATAATAACTTTGCAATGTAAATTTCTCCTTTCATCCTATGTCTCTCTGTCTCCTCGTCTCTCAGGGTGAGCGTTCGTTCTTCCTCAGGCCAGGAGAGCATTTGGAGAATGGCATTCAGGATGTGTACGTGCTGTCAGAGGAGGAGGGGCTCGTGCTGCGTGCTATTGAGGCCTTCATTGACACTGAGGGGGTAAAGAATGTGTTTGATCATCTACAATTAATTACTAAAATCACTCATTTAGTACATAATTAACTAGAAACTCAGTGTGTGAACATCTGTTAAGGTCGCTGGTTAAAGGCATACAGGTGTTCTGAACACCTGCGCGCTGAAGTAAAAAAAAAAAAAAAAAGAAAGAGAGCTCTGATTCATTCAAATAGTATGCAAACAAGGAGAGAAATGAGTGAAAATGCAGGGTGTAGACCGAATAGGTTATTGGAGAATTCAGAACAAAAGAAGACAAACAGAGAGTAGGTGTACTGTGTTTACCTTAGTGTACACAGACGTTACCTGTTTGACAAGGCGCTACCGTTGCCCCTTGTTCCTAATAGTTCTCTTTAAGCATTCCTGAAATGTTTGTCTTTATGTTTACTGTATAAGACAAGAGTGTTTTTCACCCACTTATGAATGAATGGGGTCTGTTTAGAGTGCTTTTAAAACTCATAAGTCACCTTGACATGAATTGTGTGAACAGGAAAAACTTGATTCTGGATCAGTGAATATACTGTGTGAATGGAAATTGTCATTTAACATTGACATGTAGAGCACTAAAATGGTAGACAGAGGACGAAATCACTTCCTTCGTTAATTCATTCCCTTCTTCCCCCATCCCTGTTATGAATACTTTAATTCCCATCCTCATTTTTTGATAAATATGATTTGAATCTTTTGCATTCCCTTCATTTTTTTTTAACTTATCATTCACCTTTGCTTATACACACAGTGTGATGATATGCCACTTGTGCTGCAGTGTCCGTCCCCACCTTACACTAATGTTTGCCATTGTTACTCCTCCCTCCTTCTTTCTTTCACCCCGCCTTCCCACTCCTCAACGCATCAGCAGGAAGAGCTCGAAGAAGAAGAAGAAGGGGAAAGCCGAGCCAAAAAGAGGGGAACACAGCGGCGTCCAGGTGACCGTTGGATGCTGCGCGGCCCAGTCGAATACGTGCCGCCCGCCACCGTAGAGGTGTTGCTTAGACGAAATGCTATCCCGCTGGATGAGAATGAGGGCATTTACGTCCGTGACATCAAAACTGGAAAGGCAAGATTCAAAGATTATAAAGAATTGATTGACCAAATGCATTCTTTACCTTTTCTAAGGCTTTCAGAATCACATTTGAGTTTTTAAAATGGTTTTAAGAAAAGTCATATGGAAAAATTAAAGGATATTTTGAGACTTACAGGCCTTAAAGCAATGAGTTTAATGTCAGTTAAAGCAATTTTTAATGCAAAAATGAAATTTTGTCAAGCTTTACAGTGACAAAAATGTACGTCATTTGTTTTGAATTTTTGAATTATTCCACACACACAAGCTGTCATATGGCTTCGGAATATTAAAATAACAGATATACTATTATATTATTATTATTTATTTCGTGAATACATACATTTTATTAATTTATTCATTTTCTCCATTTAGTTTTATTTTAAATAAAGTAATGTTAAATAGTGTTAACTAATAAAACCTTATTGTAAAGTGTTACCGAAAAAATTATATGGTTTTTTTCTAATTTTAGGCCATAATCTTATATTTTAATTTAGAAAATGTAGGAAATGTAATGTAATGAGTCTGATTAATTTAATTAATAGTGACAGAACCAAAAAAGTTCAAGGGTAAAAGTGATCCTGGACCACAAAACCGGTCGTAAGTAGCACAGATATATTTGTAGCAATAGACAACAATACATTGTATGGGTCAAAATGATCAATTTTTTTTCTTTTATCCCAAAAATCATTAGGATATTAAGTAAAGATCATGTTCCATGAAGATATTATGTAAATGTCCTACCGTAAATAAATCAAAACTTAATTTTTGATTAGTAATATGTATGGCTAAGAACTTCATTTCAACAACTTTGAAGGATTTTCTCAATATTTAGATTTTTTTTTTGCACGCTCAGATTCCAGATTTTCAAATAGTTGTGTCTCTGCCAAATATTGTCCTATCCTAACAAATCGTACATAAATGGATAGCTTATTTATTCAGCTTTCAGATGTATTTTGTATATATATTTGTATAATTTAAAAAAAAAAAAGATCCTTATGACTGGTTTTGTGGTCCAAGGTCACAAATGGTAAAACCACACAAACAGCATAACAAAATTAAAGTGCATTATGTCCCAGCTGACTTCGTGTCTGTTTCTCAGGTGCGTGCTGTGATTGGCCAGACCTACATGCTGACGCATGATGAGGAACTGTGGGAGAAAGATCTTCCAGCCAATGTGGAGACTCTTCTGGCCCAATCCCGTGACCCGCTAGCTGACCGCTCGGAGCGAGGAAGAAACTTTGCGCAAGCTGAGAGAGATAAAACTAGAGTGGTGTCTTATCGTGTCCCTCACAATGCGGCCGTGCAGGTGTACGACTACAGAGAGAAGGCGGCCAGGTAATATAGTGATGCTTGTTCTTAAATGAATCCTAAATTAGAACTCAAATGTCATAATTTGGACATTGTAAATCACGTATGCCATTCTCTTTCTTGTGTTTGTCTCACAGGGTGGTGTTTGGACCTGAAATGGTGATGCTGGGTCCTGATGAGCAGTTTACAGTTCTTTCCCTTTCCGGAGACAAGCCTAAACATCCTAATGTCATTAAAACCATTTGTCTCCTGCTCGGCCCAGACTTTTGCACCGACATCATCACCATAGAGACGGCCGATCACGCTCGCTTGCAGCTGCAGCTCTCTTACAACTGGTACGTTGTGTGCGTGTGCTCTAATGACAAAAAATTATATCTTGATATTTTTGGGAATTTTGTCAGTAACGATAATTTGAGAAAAGAAATGAGGCCAATTTTTCTAACCTAATTAAATGTATGCATCATCTTTGGGGCTAGATTCTTACATTTAATCAACAAGTTCAAATAGTAAGACAGTATAGTGCTGTTACTAATCAAATGAAATCAGTATCAACAAAATTTGTGTTTGTAAGGCAGAGGTTTGTAAGTTGCATTTAGATGCATTTACACAGAATGTTTAATGCAGGACATGAATGCCTTTAACTTGCAGTTACAATTGCACAATTAAAGAAGTTCACTAACAGAACAAAAATTTAAAGATAATTTACTCTCCCCCTTGTCATCCAAGATGTTCATGTCTGTCTTTCTTCAGTTGTAAAGAAATACATTTCAGGATTTTTCTCCATATAGTGGACTTCAGTGGTGCCCCCGAGCTTGAACTTCCAAAATGCTGTTTAAATGCAGCTTCAAATGGCTTTAAACGATCCCAGCTGAGGAAGAAGGGTCTTATCTAGAGAAACAATCGGTTATTTTATAAAAACATTTACAATTTATATACTTTTTAACCTCAAACGCTCATCTTGTCTAGCTCTGTGTGAACTCTGTGTATTCCTGTTTATGACAGTTAGGGTATGACGAAAAACTCCCATCTCATTTTCTCCTCCAACTTCAAAATTGTCCTACATCACTGCAGAAGTACCGACCCAGTGTTTACAAAGTGAACATGCAAGGAAGATTAAACCCCTTTTACAAAAAAAGGTAAAACAGCGATGTAGGATGATTTTAATGTTGGAGGAGAAAATGAGACGGGAGTTTTTCGACATACTCTAATCGTTTTGGACCGGAATACACACAGTTCACACAGAGCTAGACAAGATGAGCATTTGAGGTTAAAAGGTATATAAATTGTACTTTTTTTTTTTTTTTTTTTTAGAAAAATGACATCTGACTACATGTCGTAGTGTATCTGCGCACTCTCTGGGTGTGCTTTTGTTTGGTTTTTGCGATCTAGTTGATAATGTCAAATTTCAATTACTATATAGATGATATACAGTACTGTGCAAAAGTCTTAGACCACTAGTATTTTCACCAGCTAAAAAATGGTTTAAAGTAAGTTATTTCTATCCTTTGCTGTAGTGTGTCAGTAAAAAATATCAGTTAACATTTCCAAACTTTCTGTTTGCCATTAATTGTAATAATCTACTGAGATTTTTGTTTGAACAAGGAGTCTGACAACAGCCAGTGCTCCACACAGAGATCTGATCTGACCATCATCCAGTCTGTCTCTGGAATGACATGAAGACACAGAACAAACTGAAACAGACTAAATCCAGAAGAAATGTGGCAACATCTCCAAGATGTTTCAAGTAACCTACCTGCAAAGCTACCTGAAAAACTCTGCACAAGTGCACATAGGGCAAAAGCTACTTTAAACGCAAAGGATGGTCACATCAAATGCTTATTTATTTTAGTTAATAGAAGTTCATTGATAAAGAAAATCTGTTTATGACATTGTTTTTGACAGCATCCTCATTTTATGTGCCGAACTGCCTAAACATTTTAACAGTACTGTAGTTTTGTAGGTATAGGACTCTCAAAGCATCTTGGAGATGTTGCCACAGTTCTTCTGGATTTCTGTCTCCATTTTTTCTGTTTCTTAAGACAGACTGGATTGAATGATGGAGAGATCAGATCTCTGTTTGCACAAGGAGTCTGACAACAGCCTGTGCTCCATACAAAAATCTCACTGGATTATTGTAATTAATGGCAAAATGAATGTTTAGAAATGTAAACTGATATTTCCTACTGACACACTACAGCAAAAGACCGACTTTAACTGACTTTAAACCATTTTTTAGCTGATGAAAATACTAGTGGCCTAAGACTTTTGCACAGTACTGTATATCGCAATACCCCTAGTCTAAACCTTTATTAAAAATGTCTTGAGGAGTGAAAATTAGGTGTAAATAAACAATATCATGAAACTGATCAGAGGAATGATCTGTTTTTTTTTTTTTCTTTCTTTCTGTGTTAGGCACTTTGATATCAAACAGCCTGCTGAAGCGGCCGAGGCTACGGCTCTGTTTTCTGTACCAGACTTTGTGGGTGACGCGTGCAAAGCCATCGCTTCCAGAATCAGAGGAGCGGTTGCTTCAGTGCAGTTTGACGATTTCCACAAGGTATGTGACACACCTTTAGAGATTTATTGCTCCCATATACTTCTCTTTTCTGTAGGGTTAGTGTCCCGACTTTTGACCACAATTGTGTTGCAATGTGTAAACCTGCAAGGTGCTTTGAAAAGCCATGGACAAAGATATGAGATCTTTTTTGTATAGTTGACACATACTGTTTGCAGCTCTAATGGTGATTGTTTGAGTGACTAGTTTCTTTGTCCATCTCCTGTCTTTAATAATAAAAGAAAAGCAGCAACACATCCCTTCATGCTGATAGCTAACTTTAATTCACAATGCATTAGAACAAACACACAAGCCGAAGAAAATTCAAATCTCGTGCTTTCAAAAATGGTTAAAAGACAGTGCATTTAAAATCACAGATTGCTCTAAAACTAGATTAATATCAAGACATGTGCTTGCATTACTAATTGGTTAATTGTGTGAAAAATTGTTATGTTTTAATCAGTTATATGACGTAGTTGCCATATAGTGGTGATGGTTAGATTCTTTAATAGGGTGTTTTCAAACCATGAGGCAAGTTTTGTTCTTTTACTTATATGCCAGGTACATTTCAATGCCTTCGTTGCCATCATTCAGGTTTTTGTTGAGAACAACGATACCAGCCTTTGCGTACTCATCCCGAGCCTGAGGGTTGACCAGCAGAACCATGGTTTTTATCTGTGGATCACATTTTCCTTTGTACCACAGAAAGATACTTTTTCCAGTTGTTCCTTTATTAAGATTGACGTTAACTTTTTTGAATCCCTTAGCTCTCAGGGTAGACTCTTCTCGAGGACTTGTGGAAATGTCAAGATCAGTGAGTGCTTTGCTTATATCAGTTGTGCGCCGATACCAAATGAAAATTTGGTTTGGACCTGCAGCGCCGCGATTGGTGTCTTCGTCCACACGCGTGTAGCCCAGCTCGAACAGGTGCTTGTCAGCATAGAAGTCAACAGACGCTGTGACCTCAGAGACGTAGCTCGGCTTCTCTCTCTTCACCCACAGGTAGATGTAGTTTCCTCCAGCATGACGGTTCAGATCACAGCCCAGTCTCTCCCAGCCGTCTAGCAGAAGGGCAGGTTCTTCTTTGGCATCTTTGGTTACTTTAAGGTTCATAATCGGATTTTCATTTGGAGAGCTGCCACGGAAGTACCACAGAAAGATGTGATCTCCAGGAACTCCTGCATTCAGATCCTTGTTGATTTGTGTATATTCTGCATCAACCAGACCAGTTTTCATGTCGTTGTTGAATGAAAACTGGATCCTGGTTATAGGTTTGGATGTAGGATTTTTCTTGTACCAAAGAAAGACCTGGGCTTTAGCTTCTTTGATACCCTCATTGAGATTAACATCAATCTTCTGATAGAGTTGATTTCTCAGTTGCTGTTCTTCATAAGGAGAGGTGGAGACATCAAGGTTTGTTATTGTCTGTCCGGTTGACATTTCGTTTATTTATTTATTTACTTGCCACAGAGGAAGTACTGTAAAATTCTGCAAAAAAAAGCAATGTGTAATTTGCTTATCATATAATTTAAGTAATTTGAAAAAATAAAGTTGCATTCATTTACATGCCATTTTAAACATTATCTTGAACAAAAAGATTATATATCCCGTAGTACCAAAGTAAACTAAAACTAACTGAAAAACTAACTGTAAAATAAAAACACATTCAGGCACTCACATTGATTTTATTGTTAAAAGACTTTATTAGAGGAGCAATATAATAAAACATCAATGTTGATTGGCACCCTGATGAAGGCATTTTTAATGTTAAATTGTGAGTGTCTGGATATGTATTAATGTTTTCATTTTATAGTGATCTATGTTTTTGCATTTTGCAATATTAAAATTCTCACATTCAGTCTTTGTGAGCATGTCTATATCTCTGCTTTAAATTTATATTAATGTAATCTTGTAAATTATATTAGTTGGCCAGTTTTTAGCTATAAGGTCACAAACTCTTTATTAAAGAACAACAGTATTTACTTTACAATATGGATCGTGACCTTTTGTAATATAATGAAATATTTTATACAAAATTTCTGTATTGCAAGTGAGAAAACACAATAGCTCATGCACAGACAAAATGGTTAAAAGTGCAGTTATTTAAAATTTGATTAAAATTGCAGAGCTTTTCGCCAAATCAATATATTACAGCCTTACCAGTAAATGCAGAACCTTCTTGAATGTTGAAGAAGACAGCTGTCGACTGAAGACCTTCCTTTGTTGGCATCTGTTTCTGTTTTGGTGTTTTTATATTGGTTCCATAAAAGGCGTTGGCACATGTTAGCCAATCATATTTTAATAGAAACTCACCTAAAATCGATAAATCATATGATTGTTTTTTTTCCCATTTGAAAGTAAAACACATTGTTTCAAAAATGCATACATCGCGGAATGTGATTACAGACCACAGTTTTTTTTTTTCTTACATTTTGACAAAAAGAAGCTCACATGATTGACAGCTTTAATCCGCGGCTTTGTCTTATGTTATACGTGTAAATTTTGTAAATCTCACAGGACGTTCTTTCATAATGCCTCTTACTAATCAAAATTATGATTCACCAAGAACTTTTTTACTAAAAATAATTCTAAATTTATGAACGTACACTTAATTGGTGTCAAGAAGCTATAGCATCTTAGAATTCCTTAGGTTTTACCAAGTTAGTTGTGGAATGGCAATGGACAGCAATTTTGAGGTTTTTTGCATAATTTTTAGTTTTGTCAGTTTTTTTCAATGTTCATTCCAGTGACAGTGTACTTTGGGCAAAAAAAAAAAGAGATCCCTCATAACATGCGACCACCAGTGTATTTTACTGTAGATTTAGTATTTTTTAGAGCTTTATTAATCTCCTTGAGGAAATTAGTTTAGACTGTCATGTTGCTTTACATATACAATCAACACTTAACACATATACATACAAATACTCAAAAATATGCAAAATACACCCAAAAATATAGGGAAAAAACTAAATCAACTGAATTTGTTGCATAAACATATTGCTTTTTTTGTTTAGAGATGGTGTTACCTGTCTAAGTGCAGCGTTAGCTTTACACCATACACATTATTTACTGTTAAGGTAAAAAGTGTGTCTCATCATAGCAAGATATTTTGTGCTATCCCTTTGTGAAACCATCTTAATACTTTTTCATGGTGCAATATTAAATTACTGTCATTCCCTTATGCTTTTGTTTATAATTAAGAACGTAATCTAACGTAATTTACAATTGCTCCTCTAAAGTAAACAATGTTGTTTAATGACACATCGAAAAAAAAAAAAGATCAAAGGAAACAGAGGAATCAGCAGTAAATTGTGGAAGAGGGAGTTTGATTTTCAACAAACAGCCGCCACATATTGACTATTGCATGTTTCAGATCTATAAAATCTAACCGTGGAATTCCTCAAACAGGACCAACAACAGAAAGTGAACAAAGAACAAAGAAAGTGAAATTTCATTAAGTAAAAATGTTTGCACAATCACAGGCACAGTGGTGGAGATGGTATAATACTGCTGAAAAGGTTTTATTACAAGGGTAAACCAAATTCTAATATCAAATAAATAGGTGAAGTGGAAATGGTCAAATATAAAAAATATCCAAATAATCCTTGCAGCTGCGAAAAACAGGAAACAATAGAGAGTTTCAAGCCATAACCTTAAATGTTAAGAAATGTCATTTATGAAAGATTAAAGGAGAAGTCCATTTCCACGACAAAGATTCACATATAATGTTGTCATCCAAGATGTTCATGTCTTTCTTTCTTCAGTCGTAAAGAAATTAAATTTTTTGAGGAAAACATTTCAAGATTTTTCTCCATATGATGGATTGATATGGAGCCCCGAGTTTGAACTTCCAAAATGCAGTTTAAATGCAGCTTTAAACGATCCCAAATGGGGTTGTTAACAATCCCAGTTGAGAAAGAAGGGTCTTATCTAGCGAAACGATTGGTTCATTTCATAAAAATAATACAATTTATATACTTTTCAATCTCAAACGCTTGTCTTGTCTTACTCTGCCTGGACTCTGTTTTTTTTCATGACAGTTAGGGTATGTTGAAAAACTCCCATCTCATGTTCTCCCTCAACTTCAAAAATCGTCCTACATCACTGTTTTACCATTTTTGTTAAGGGTGTGTGATCCTCTTTGCATGTTCGCTTTGCAAAGACTGGGTCGGTACTTCTGCAGTGATGCAGGATGATTTTGAAATGATTTTGGAAGTTGAGGGAGAAAATACGATCAGAGTTTTTCGACATACCCTAACTGTCTTGAGCCAGAATACACAGAGTTCAGGGAGAGAAAGGCAAGACGAGCGTTTGAGATTAAAAAGTATTTAAATGTATTTTTATTAAAATAACAGATCGTTAGATAAGACCCTTCTTCCTCAGCTGGGATCATTTGCAGCCGCATTTGGGATCGTTTGAAGCCGCATTTAAACTACATTTTGGAAGTTCAAACTCGGGGCACCATATCAGTCCATTATATGGAGAAAAATCCTGAAATGTTTCCCTCAAAAAACATAATTTCTTTACAACTGAAGAAAGAAAGACAAACATTTTGGATGACAAGGGGGTGAGTACATTATATGTGAATCTTTGTTTTGGAAGTTTACTTCTCCTTTAACTGATGTCATTGTTCAAAAAATCTGGCTCAGTTGTTTAAACTCTGAGTTTAAAACTATGCCTGCATCTTATTTTTATATTCTCTGTTCTGATCACATGCATCTGTTTCTCTTTCAGAACTCCAACAGGATCATCTGTTCGGCCGTCTTCGGTTTTGATGAGAAGCTTGCGGTGCGGTCCAGTCTGCGCTTTAATCAGAACGGGTTAGTCATCAGCAGCGTGGACATTCAGTCTGTGGAGCCGGTGGACCAGCGCACTCGTGACGCCCTGCAGAAGAGTGTGCAACTGGCCATCGAGATCACCACCAATTCACAGGAGGCTGCTGCACGGTACAAAACACTTCATCTCACTCTCTTTATGACTTTTTCTTTTACCTTAATGCACATGCACCACTCATTTTCACATCACTTGTTTTTATAAAGAATCATTGTCCATAATCGACACCAGATAAAATTACAGCAGAAGTCCACATCTCTCGCCCTGAGCCCACTGACTTTTAACAGACTCCCTAAAGCGTGCCGTGGGTTTGGTGGGGGGTAATTGAGAATGAATGGGGGAAAGTCACGTGAGACCTCCAATGTGAAAAGATTGGATATGATTGTTTGGATATGATGGTTATGATTGGCTGTGATTGGTTCATGCAATAAATCCTGCCTCTTGTGTTTGTGCGCGTTCCGCATTCACGAATAAGTCTGAATGAGTGACTTTTTTTTTTGTTTTTATCATTTTAAATAGTTTTTAGTGAGCAATGTTCTTAGCAATGCATATTACTAATTAAAAATTAAGTTTTAAATTTACAAAATATCTTCATGGAACATGATCTTTACTTAATATCCTAATAATTTAGGCATAAAAGAAAAATTGATCATTTTGACCCATACAATGTATTGTTGGCTACTGCCACAAATATACCCGTGCTACTTAAGACTGGTTTTGTGGTCCAGGGTCACATCTTCTATTATTTCAATCAAAATTATTAGATTAGTGAAAAACAACGTGAGTATTACAAAGATTTTTGCACAAAAATATTTAAACAGTATTTCTGTAAAATGTGTGGTTTTGGTATTTTAAATAATTTTATTTAAACATTTTTTTACTGAACTGTAAGTTGTGGATGTCTGAAACAATTTTGTTTCTATGCGACACATAGAAACAACAAATAAAGTATCTAAAATGTGTGATTATGAATAATTATGTCAGGAAAAATTCCACCCTATAATTATTTACATCCCTAAAAAACCTATTATGTTTTTATTCCAGATGCATTGACAGTCATTGGTTTTGTGTGCATATATTCATATATTCATTATTTATTTTACCACAGTGAATAAGCAGAGGTAAGCTGCTTCATAATGAATGTAAAAGTTCTGTGAACCTGCCACTAGGGAGTGAAATGCAACAATCGTATGCGCGTATTGGAGTTTGGTTTTTTTTTTTTCGAATTTATCTAATGCTTGGTCTCTCTGTATCTCTCAATTTACATAAACAATGCTTTACAATGTTGTTCTTTACAGAAGACTCATACTTCTATTTTCCACATGTGTCGTGCCCATTTACACTCATTTTCTTTCTTTCAGACACGAGGCAGAGCGTCTGGAGCAGGAGGCTCGGGGTCGCCTGGAGAGGCAGAAGATCACAGACCAGGCAGAGGCAGAGAAAGCCAGGAAGGAGCTGCTTGAGCTGGAGGCTCAGAGGTGAGTTCGCTGCAAGGGCCAATGCTATGCTAAAGTTTCTCTGCACATTCAACATTTTCATGGTCAATAATCAATGTGTGCGCATCCTAGCGCTGCAGTGGAAAGTACAGGAGCAGCGAAGGCTGAGGCACAATCTAGAGCCGAGGCGGCTCGTATACAGGGAGAGGCAGCGGTCGAAGAGGCCAAACTCAAAGCAGAGGCTCAGAAAATCGAGGCCGTATGTCATCCAAACTATGCTAGTTTTCTTGTCTTTTGCTATTTTTACCCTATTCGATTTTGACGATTTTCCTCTGTGTCAGGACTCTGAGCTGGCCCGACTGTGCAAGGCACGTGAGCAGGAGATAAATTACAAGAAGGAGATGGACCAACTGGAGGTTGAGAAACAGCAGAAGCTGGCAGAGATTGAGAGTAAGCGCTTCAAGCAGCTGATCGAAAGCCTGGGCACCGAAACCCTGAAGGAAATGGCCAGAGCCGGGCCCGAACTACAGGTGAGTGAGCATCCGGATAGCAAATTAACATCTTTGTATGGTGGCTTTGCATGACAAATGTTTTATAATAGCATTTTAAATTGATGTAGATATCTGACACATACCATTTTGTCTTCTTCCAGGTGAAACTCCTGCAGTCTTTGGGTTTGAAGTCCACTCTTATTACAGATGGCTCCTCTCCTATTAATCTCTTTACTACAGCCAATGGCCTCCTGGGGGCTCTGCAGGGCAAAGAACAGGATGAGTAAATAAAAAAAAAAATAGGAGAGATAGAGGTTAAGAGGCCTTATAAGACTTCATATGCATTAGTAAAAACTGTGATGCTATACTATGTTGTAGTGTTCATTCTTAATAGCTATACAGTAGAGCCATGAAAGTGAAGCATTAGCAGTGCCTTTGCTTCATTAGTTGAAACCATACCACATACAAACCATTATGGTATGTATGTATGCATTTTACTGTTTGTCTTTATGCTGAAATGGTGCCTTAAACCAGTGGTTTTCAAACCGTTCCTGCGAGCACCCCTAACACTGCATATTTTTTGTGTCTCCCTCATCTATCACACCTGATTCAACTCATCAGATCATTAGTAGAGACAGCAAGACCTGAAAAGGGTGTGTTACATATGAGAGACCTACAAAAAGTGCAGTGTTGAGGGTGCTGGCAGGACTGGTTTGAAAACCAAAACTTAAACAATTCAGTTAAACCAAAAGAGCTTTCTAGAACGTGTTACTTCACTCTGCTTTGCTTTTTACAGCAATAAAACACCATTTGGTGTATATTAATACCTCAAATATCTAATAAAATATTTTACATTGCTCATCAGCCGTCTTCATTTATTTCATTTTGTTTATTTATAAACCTTTGTTAATATGCAGGTTGTGAATGCTTGTGATTTGGATATTTGGCTACATGTTGGTGCAACCATATAAAAGGCAGTAGTGTTTTTGTTTGTTTTTTCATTTTACTCTCTTGTTTTAGTCTCTCATTACTTTATTAAAGTAATGTTACCAATTACATTTGATTACTTTTTGATAGTGCTGAGCAACCGATTTATTGCATATATATAAATACACATGCATGTATATATTTAAGAAAAATGTGTCATGTAATGACATGAATGTGATATATATATATATATATGCAAATACATGTAAATATTTTCAAAATATATACTGTATGTGTGTGTCTTTATATATACATAATACATTTACACAGCACACACATTTTATGTACACAAAAACTTTTATTTTAGATACGATTAATCACGATTAATCTAACTTTTTATTTACTTTTTTAAGCTGTTAATCATTTTGAAACATTTAAAGCGGGCAGGGTTAACCTTACAGTGGTACTCAACACTGATTACTGTCAGACTTTCAAAATCCTTCATCACTAGAATTAAGATGATAATTTCATTTTAAAACACGGCCACCACAAAATCAGACTTTAGCACCTCTTTTTACTTTGAGATCGCTCTGAGGTTAAATACAGATTTAAAATCATAAGATATCGTTTAATAGCTATGATACTGTTTTTGAAATCAAATCTTTGCATAGTCATGACTGGAAACACTGGCATCTAACAATGCCTTGGAAAAAAAATTATCTAAAAAATAAAGCATATACACAAAGCCAACCAGAAAATAAAACAGTTTTCAGTTAAACACATGTCCCTTTCTTTGTCCTGAACTCCTGAAACATTTGTGTCTCATTTTTTAGAGCAGTCAGTACAGTTTTGGAAAGAACATTTGAGAGCCTGGACCACAAAACCAGAAATAAGTAGCACGGGTATATTTGAAGCAATATCCAAAAATACATTGTATGTGTCAACATTATCGATTTTTCTTAAATGCCAAAATGAATCGTTTTATTCAACCGACTCAACAGATTCGAGTTACTGAAATGAATCAAAACCCCTACCACTATCCAGAGCTTTCTCTCTACAAGTAAACCACCAAAAAAAGAAAAACATGCACACGCCACAGAGTCGAGCACGCGCACACAGGTTCACGCAGTGAGGGAGAAGAGCGAGTCGTAAACGCTGTGGATTATATACCGACAGATCTCCTCACGTTTTTATACTGATACAAACTAGTATATGGTAGGATAGAGGGAGGCTGCCATTTAATCTTAAATTTGTAGCACCACCTTAACTTTAATGTGCTACTGTTTATTCACATTCAAAATGAGAAAGATTACAATGATTTTTGCAGTCATTTTGCATTAGATTAAGGTGAGTTCACTTTTGATCTGCATGCTCCTAGTTTATCACGGGCATTTTGGTTCTCGCATCAGTGCATCAGTCGTTGCTCGGGTGCGGTGGGTGTGTCACTTCTCTTACCGCTGTATTCTTAATGTGTGTGTATGTTTATATGTATGCGTGCACTGCTCTCTATGTGCTCTATAGCCATTATTCTCACTGAATTATGATATAGCCATTTTGCACGCTTACAGAGGACCCGTGGACGCGTGTCCCGTGTGTGTCTGTTGGGTGCTTATCTCTAGACTGCTACCTCTTTGAATTTCAAAGAGTGTGACAGATGAAAGGGAAAAGTCATTGATGGGAGATGGATTTATTATCCATTTGTTTTGAGGGTAAATGTTAAAATGAACATGGCGCACGAATCAGTTGCAGTGTTTATTTAGTAGCCTATGTATTGTCATAAATCATAAAATGTTTTATAGTTGCAGATATGGGTGTGTCATTTGATGCTCTTTGTTTTCTCACAGAGGATGGTATATATCTGATGCTCGTATGGACCTTAAAGTACAGCGTGTACTTTATGTAACGAACATGCTACTTTGTTTCCATCTGAATATGATGAATATGATTTGTCGGTTTCATTTTAGATATGAAAAAGGTGTTTTCCTAAGATCTTGGGTGTGACAGAGGTAGTTTTTAAGACCATACATACAACATGTTGCGTAGTTTTAAATTTCAGTTTTAAATCTGTTATCTTTCCGATCGGTATATGATGAGGCGGATGAAGATAGCGCACAAATAAAGCTGGTTGTGATGGCTTTATGTTTCATTTTTGTCCCTGTAGGGTGTCAAGACAGATTCCTGCTCTGAGGGAGATTAAATGTAGGCAGGTGGACAGGTGCAGACAGGGATGTTGAAAAAAAAAAAAAAAACAGCCCCCTTTGGTTACAGTTCACTTGACGATATGATTTAGCATACCTTCGTATGGAGTAAACAATAGATAAAGTAGTAGATTTGCTTAATTTGCTTGCTTAATGTAGGTTTTATGTTGGTTTCTTCTGTTCCTGAATAATATGCAGCAACAATTAAGCCATTCGATTTGCTCAGAAAATGTAAACACTGGGGTGTGACTATCTGTTTTTCAAAAACAGTTTTTCTTCAATTCTATTTTTTATGTAGAAATTAGTTCACCTTTAAGATTTTATACATGCTCATTTTTAACATGTAAAGTGCAACTGCTTTGTAGAATTTCCAGAATTTAATTTTAAGACGGTCAGTAGGATTTGTTTTTGAAAAAGGTCTCTTATGCTCACCAATATTTTGAATAGAAATACAGTAAAAACGGCAATAATGTAAAATATTATTGCCACTTTAATTAACTGTTTTCTGTTTTAATATATGTTAAAATGTAATTGTTTCCTGTGATAGCAAAGCTGAATTTTCAGCATCATTACTCCAGTCTTCAGTGTCACATGATCCTTCAGAAATCATTCTAATATGCTGATTTGGTTCTTAACAAACATTCATCATACACTAGACTACTGCGCTACTTAATATTTTTGTGGAAACCATGATACATTTATCAGGATTCTTTTATGAATATAAAGGTTAAAAGAACAGCATCTTTTGTAATTATATAAATTATATATATTTTTTTCATTTGACATTTGATTAAATTATTGCATCCTTGCTGAATATATGTGGCCCTAGACCACAAAACCAGTCATAAGGGTCAATTTTTTTAAATTGACAATTATACATCATCTGAAAGCTGAATAAATAAACTTTCCATTGATAAGATAGGACAATATTTGGTTGAGATACAACTATTTGAAAATCTGGAATCTGAGGGTTCAAAACAATCTAAATATTGAGGAAATAGCCTTTAAAGTTGTCCAAATGAAGTTCTTAGCAATGCATATTACTAATGAAAAATTATGTTATGATATATTTATGGTAGGAAATTTACAAAATACCTTCATGTAACATGATCTTTACTTAATATCCTAATGATTTTTGCCATAAAAGAAAAATCAATAATTTTGACCCATACAATGTATTTTTGACTATTGCTGCAAATACACCTGAGCTACTTATGGCTGGATTTGTGATCCACGGTCACATATAATGCCTTGAATATTTTCATTGTTTTTTACCCAACAGTTCTCAACAAAAGACATCCAAAATTTATACGGACACATAAGTTTGATTTTGCCACACATCAGTTGTCATAAACATCTTGGGAATGGATGTGAACGCTGACGCCAGCATTCCCACTGCTGCACCTGGTGCGGTGGAGGAAGAACAGCAGCAGCAACAATCAGAGCAAGAGACCAGTCAGCAACCAGGCACAGAGTCGGACCTCACCGCTAACACCTCACAGCCAGTTGAGAATGAGCAACAAGATCCACCCTCCACCACAACACCTACACCTACTGTAGACCCCATCCCCTCTGAGGATGCCCCACCCAAAGACCACCTGACAGTCATCGACGAGAAGATGGAAACAAGTAAAAAACTCACTTTAATAAAAATCACTTTATAGTCATGCATTTTACATTGCGTTTGTTTATTAGTTTATAAAATATATTTACATATAAATGTATTTAAAGTTTACATTTAAAGGAGAAGTTCACTTCCAGAACTAAAATTTACAGATAATTTACTCACCCCTTTGTCATCTAAGATGTTCATGTCTTTCTTTCTTCAGTCGTAAAGAAATTGTTTCTTGAGGAAAACATTTCAGGATTTCTCTCCATATAGTGGACGTCAATGGTGCCCCAAGTTTGAACTTCCAAAATGCAGTTTCAGTGCAGCTTCAGAGGGCTCTAAATGATCCCAGTCAAGAAAGAAGGGTCTTATCTAGCAAAACGATTGGCCATTTTCGAAACAAATTGTCGATTTATATACTTGTCTCTGTGATGTGTATGCGTAGTCTGTGTAATCTGGGTCAATACTCGTTTTTTTCTTCAATGTCAAAATCATCCTATATCGCTGTTTTACCTTTTTTTTGTAAAGGATGTTTGTTCTTCTTTGCATGTTCACTTTGTAAACACTGGGTCAGTACTTCTGCAGCGATGTAGGACGATTTTGAAGTTGGGGAAGAAATCAAGATGTGAGTTTTTCGACATACCCTAACCGTCTTGAACTGGAAAAAACGCAGACTTAGACAAGACGAGCGTTCAAGGTTAAAAAGTATATAAATTGACAATTTGTTTCAAAAATGGCCGAACGTTTTGCTAGATAAGACCTTTCTTCCTCGGCTGGGATCGTTTAGAGCCATCTGAAGCTGCATTTAAACTGCATTTTGGACGTTCCAAGTGGGGGCACCATAGAAGTCCACTATATGGAGAACATTCCTGAAATGTTTTCCTCAAAAAACATAATTTCATACCAACTGAAGAAAGAAAGATTTGAACATCTTGGATGTCAAGGGGCTAGACTACAGGGGTATCTAAATTTTTGTTCTGGAAGTGAATTTCCCCAATAAGGTAGTAGATCAGGACCTACTCATATCACCTGTCATAACCTGTCATTTAGAGACCCCATGGGATCAAAATTAGAGTTTTGCGGTGTTAAATCCATGTTTGCTAGCTTTGAGGCCATCTGTATGCCAATGTTCGATTCGATTCGATTCGATTCAGATTCACAAACTTGCGATTTGATTCAATTTGATTATTCTGGATATATAACAGGCCAAATTTTCGTACATGCCAAATTCTCTCAAGGAAAAAAGATAACTAAAAGCTGTAAAATATAAATGAGAGTCAGTTGGTACCACATTTTCCATAATGTTGAAAGTTAAAATGATCTAATTTGTATACAGACGTTTAAATATTACTCAGTGAAGTTTTCATAATAATAAAGTTACAATTACATAATTTCTACTCCAATTCCTTTTTTGAAATATAAACATTTAAATGGTGGCTTGGTGCATATGGTGCATATATTTAGCAAAATGCTCCTCTCTAGAGTTCATTTTTCTATCTGACTAATGAGTTTATGGTCACCGAATATGGTTTTTCTGAGGTAAATTTGATGATATGTGACACTGTTTACAAGCTGTTATACTGACACCTTTGCACAGTTGAACAATGATTGAGCGATTACATTAGACAGGATAGGGATTTCAATTAAGTTGTATTCTTTCTTTTAACATACCTTCAGATGTTTATTCACGTTTATTTTGTGCTGAAAATGGAATTAAAGCGAAGGACATGATCAGTTCACGTGCTGCTTTGTTGAACTAAGCTGCTACAGTGATCTGTCACTCCACATTAATCAATGGCAAAACACTTTTTATTGTTTGAATATTGCAATAAAATAGACAGAATTTAAAATCTGAGAATGTTATATATCAAAAGTAACAAAGCACAAAGCTTATTATGATTTATTGGATGGGAGGTGCGCTACAATGTTCCGTTGATTAACTGAAAACAGGCTAGACCAATCCATTCTTTGGATTTAAGAATCAATATCGTTTCGTAAAAATGAGAATCGATTAAGATCAAGTAATCGATATTTTGTACGCAGCCCTGCCTTAACCTAAAAGCTTATAACATTAACATTTAGTAGATTCAAATTGAATACATTAATAACATTATCTTGCACTCAGGGGCTTTTTAAAATGTTTTTGAAAGAAGTCTCTTAGGCCTACCAGTGCATTTCTTTGATCAAAAACACAGTAAAACATTAATATTGTGATTTTTTTTTAAATAGATTTTTTTTCTATCAATCTCTTTACTGTCAACTTTTATTAATTAATTGCATCCTTACTGAATAAAAACAATTTCTTTTAAATAAATCATACTAACCTAAAGGAAAGAAAACAGCACTTGTCAAGCCACATGGACTTTAATGATCACTTTAATGATCTCCCACTGTGATGTACAAGCTGCTCCTTCTGTTTTTACAAGAAAAATGATCTCTCAGCATTTTTTTCTTTAGATTCTTTGAGTGTTAATCTTAGACCAGGAGCCAGACTGATATAAAATGATTTACAGCCTCTCTCTGCTTTCACTCCCATTTCTTCTCAGCTTTTGTACCATCCCCCACTTTCTTTTCATGTCTGTTTCTCTCAACAAGTAGATGAGTCAGATGCAGTTGCCAGTAAAAACCGAGCAGGAGATTTTGGTGTCTTTAGAACAAGGCCGCAACTATGCCTTGAACACTGGAGGGGACCTTTTGTCCATTTTTAGTCATTGACATAGACTTGTCCCCCTCAATGTCTATGGTGGTTACAGCCCTGCTTCAGAAACAAACAGAAGAATCGCTTCTTTTAAAAACAGACAGTCTGAAATGCAAGCTTATGCATCCACCTATTGCCTAACTTTCTCACGTGCTTCGCGCTTTCTCATCACTCCAGGTAATGGTGTTTGCCCTGGTCCTATCGAAAGGTCTCCGACCGCTTCTTCTCCTCCTCGTCAGCAGCACGCCAAGCCCAACCACGCACACGCAAACGGAAGAGCCAGGCTGAGCAGCCGCTCTGGGTCAGTGAGTCACGCGGGATCGCCTCGACCGTCACTCTCCCGACAGCCCAGCGCGGCCACTGATGTTGGAGACGGATCCAAACCCAACGATTATCTCATATGGGCTATTCTGGCCTGCCTCTGCCCTGTCTGGCCCATTAACATCGTTGGCTTGACCTTCTCAGTCATGGTGTGTGCTTATGTGTTCATGAGGTGGGATTGTGGGATACAGTTTCTGTCGAGTAAGACATGACTGCGATTTCACTTGTGTATGCAAGAATTATGCCAATCAGGAATTTATTTGGCTTTAGAGATCAAACTGAAAACATTTCTCACTGCCAAGAAACTGTATTTTGCATAATTCCTTCTTGTGATAATGGAAATATTTATTCTCAGTGTACATTTTTTCATCCTTTTCATTCAACTTTTTTTTCTACTCAGTCTCGAAACAGTCTGCAGCAGGGCAATGTGGATGGTGCACGTCGTCTTGGCCAGAATGCAAAGATCTTGTCCATCGTGTCATTGGTGGGTGGGATTATCATCATTTTTGTTACTATCGTCATCAACTGGGGTGGTAAGTATCCTTCCCATGAGGCCAGAGCATGTGAAATTGAATGCGGGCTTAGAGCTGACTTTGTGATTTTGGTCAATGTCAGGTTGAAGCTTTAGCTCACGGTCAGGATTTGATTAGATCTGATTACAGGTAAGATTGATTGTGGGCCTGTGTTTAATGGATCCAAGTTTGTTGTTTTATAGTTTGTAGAAGTAGTGATTTTCACAGGTAAATTTTTATACGTCTGATATTATATTTTAAAGGTTCGATTAAAAGAGAAGTTCACTTCCAGAACAAAAGTTTACAGATAATTTATTCACCCTCTTGTCATCCAAGATGTTCATGTCTTCCTTTCTTCATTCGTAAAGAAATTATGCTTTTTGAGAAAAACATTTCAGGATTTCTGTCCTTATAGTGGACTTCTATGGTGCCTGTGAGTTTGAACTTCCAAAATGCAGTTTAAATGCAGCTTTGAGGGGCTTTAAATGATCCAAGCTGAGGATGAAGGGTCTTATCTAGCAAAACGATCGGTTACTTTCTAAAAAATGAACCTCAAATGCTTGTCTTGTCTAGCTCTGCGTGAAAACTGTGTATGCCGGTTCAAGACAGTTAGGGTATGTCGAAAAATACCCACGTTTTTGTCCTTAAAACACGCTTGTGAGTAGGATTAATTCTAGTGCTGCCTTCAGTTAAAGATTTTTCGGGTCGACTAGTAGTCGTTCATTTTAAGCATTAGTCGACTATTAGTCGCACGTTTATTAATAAACCATATATATAATCATAATAATGAGCCTTTAATTGGCTACATAGCCGAATAAGCGCTCAAGGGCATTCAAAAAAACCATGCCACACAAAGTGCACACAAATAATCGTAGAGTCTTTATAAATTCAAAAGATGTATGAGCAAAAATGACAGAGTATTTTAAGAGCAAGTGAGCGCACCGGCGCCTCCATCTGTCATGCAGTAAACACGCTACAAACACTTCAGTAGCACACATTTTTCTAAGTTAGCATTAGATTGAGCTGCCATGTAAAGTTGCTACTACATACATCTTTCAGATGAAAAGCCATATTTGAGGTAGACGATAGGTGAGCGTTTGTCCTGCCTGATGTATTATATTACTGCATAGACCAGCCATTTACGATCTGTCCATCACGGATTGCGTGACTTTGCCACTTCCTGTGGAATTGTTTTTCTGCGACTAAGTGACTTTCTCATTGACTAACAGTTAGTTAATTCCTTACACATATCATATAACATGGAGGAAATACATGCTTTCCATACATAACAAGATGTCATTCTGTGGCAAAAACATGGAAATAATTTAGTGTTTTATCCTGTTGTCTGCTATATTTATTTGCTTGGTCAGTGTCGTTGTAGGTTTTGGTTCTTTTGCTGTTGTAGGATGTAAGGACCTTTGAAATAACTGAATTTGTTTGGCGAAGTGATATGAACATGTAATGCAGTCAAAACCTGGCTGGAACTACTTTTGCTGTTAGTTTCCCTGAAAATAACTGCACACCTTATTGTTCATCAGCCAATCAGATTCAAGCATTAAAAAAATATGCTTAGGATATTGAGCACATTTTAAAATTTTAATTATTTTCTATTGAATTGTTTGTATATTTGAAGTAGGTGTTCTTTTTTAAATTCACTTTGCTTCTTTTTTCAACGCTCCTTTTTCTCTTTCAGTAATACTTAAGACCTGATGGCCATCACGACACTCAGGGTGAAGTAAAATTCACAACCAACAACCAGTCCATGATGACCATTTTCTTCTTCCATGTGTCATTCATCTCTCTACATCTGAATGCTCCTGAATGCTTTTTCAGTTGTTTTATACTCTATCTGAAGAGACTCTGAAGCTGGATGTTACCTTCATCATCTATCATGCCAGAACTATCAAAAACAACATGGACTCTTCAGCTCTATGAATGCCTGGAATCACGAGCGAAGCGGCAAGGCATGCATGTTTTTTTTTTGTTTTGTTTTTTTCAACAAAGGACTCATCGTTTGAGATGATGTCAGTGAGGACACCACAAATATGATCTCATTTCATTAGTCATGCACCCCTTGAGGACGTGAGGGAGAAAAAGAATGAAAGGGAATGGGAAGGGATTTGGTTCTTGACAAAGATTAGAAGTATTTTTTACACACAAGCTCAATTTACAATCCTTGTTTTCTCAGAAGCATGAATCCATAAAGAAAGCTCAGATTAAAATGTAATTGATTATATAAAACAGCAGATGGCTTCCGAATTGGCATCCATCCACAGATGAGTCCGATTACTTTAAGAGCTGCTCTAGACACACTTTTGTCTAGGCTTTCTTTTTTACTTTGATGGAAGGATGAACTGCGCCCAGCGTTTAAACATGGGCTCTTCATTTTTGATTAGACATGATGATTGTCTCAAAAGACTGAAATGGCACAGGAGCCTTTCTTTCTTTCTCTCTCTCAGAATGTACAGGGATGCAGGTTAACACACATAAACAAAAAACGATGTATCAGAGAATCCTACAGATAGAGAAGGAGGGAGAGGTGAGGAGAAAGTGGGAGGGATCGAGACCTAGCTGCAGTCTTTTGTTTCACACAGATGAAGGGATGGAGAGAGAAGGATAGAGGAGGAGAGGAGGGGGGCAGCAGCTTCAGATGAAAAGATACCCCAGAGATGGCGAGATGTAGGGAATGCAGTAGTGTTGAGCGGGATCTGAGCTGCCTCTGATTGGCTGCTTGCATGTGTGTGTGCGCGTGTGTGTGTGTGAGAGGAAGCCAATACCGTAATGCTTGCCAACATGCCCTCCCCTCTTCCTCACAGCTATGCTCGGCTAGATCCTTCAAGGCAAACAGAAAGAAACCCGTTACTTTATTATTGTGTTTTAGCAGTATGAGGCAAAACGATGATACAAGCAGTGATGTTTTTATACCGTGATGTTTACAAGAGAATCAGACACATTCGGCAGGAACACTAAGACCATGACAAATTATTTTATACAGCTACAAATTGTTTGTTTGGTGGATTGAATTGTGTTGCTCAGCAGAATGATACCTGAATCGTTCCTGGTCAGGCCACACCGACTGTGCCAAAATTCAGACTCTGCCAAGACTCCAGCTTAAGTGGGCATGTTTGTGACTGTAACAGGAAATGAGAGCATGGATGCATTTTTAAGAAGGCATATATGTAGGGATGCACTCATATTAAAATTCTAGCCCATACTGGTAAGCCATTCATTGTTTTCATATTGAGGCCGATAGCCCAAAAATGGCTAATATGTGACCCTGGACCACAAAACCAGTCATAAGGGTCAGTTTTTCCAAATTGAGATTTATACATCATCTAAAAGCTGAATAAATAAGCTTTTCATTGATGTATGGTTTGATATTTGGCCGAGATACAACTATTTGAAAATCTGGAATCTAAGGGTGCAAAAAAAAATTGAATTTTGAGAAAATCACCTTTAAAGTTGTCCAAATAAAGTTGTTAACATTGCATATTACTAATCAAAAATTAAACACACTAAAAACTTAACTGAGGCTTAAAAAAATTCTGCGTAAAAGGATGGTTCACCTAAAAATTCTGTCATTAATTACACCCCTCATGTCGTTCCAAACCCGTAAGACCTTCGTTCATCTTCAGAACACAGATTAAGATATTTTTGATTAAATCTGAGAGCTTTCTGACCTTGCATAGACAGCAACACAGCTGACACGTTCAAGACCACAAAAGGTAGACCTACCCGGAAGAAAAGAAATTATTGAATTAATTTGTTATTTTTGTTTTCTTTGCACACAAAAAGTATTCTCATAGCTTCATTAAATTAAGGCTGAACCACTGATGCCACATGGACTATTTTAACAATGTCCTTACTACCTTTCTGGGCCTTGAATGTGTCAGTTGCGTCGCTGTCTATGCAGGGCCAGAAAGCTCTCAAAAATTTATTATGTCATCAAAAATATCTTAATTTGTGTTCTGAAGATGTACGAAGGTCTTACGGGTTTGGAACGACATGAAGGTACGTAATTAATGACAACTGAATTATCTGCATTTTTGGGTGAACTATTACTTTAAAATGAACTTTAAGAATTTTTAAAGATTATATTTTACAGCATTATTGAATTATTCATGTGTTTAAAGATAAAGTGAAATGACAAAGGTAATCTAAATGTTGAAATGGAGGAAATAAGCATGCAAATTTACATATCCAACATAAACCAAAAAAGACAAATTCCAAAGCTGACTGACTGATACATTAAAATTTGAAAACCGATAAATTAAATAAAAAAGAGGAAATGGCCATGCACAAGCAAACATATAATATCAGCCAAAGAATTTTCAATATTGCCAGACTTATAAATTTAAAACTGAGCAAATAAGCACGCATAATTATATATCCAATATCAGCCACAAAAAAAAAAAAAAAAAAATCTAATATTGACTGACCTATACATTTTATTCCAACCAATCAATACATTTATGTAAAAATATGTCCTATCTAAATAAAGGCAAACCCCCCCCCCCCCCCCCCAAAAAAAAAGAAAAAAAAAAAAATCCAATATAATTAAAAAAAAAAAATCTGATTAACACATTTTAATGACTGACAGATAATTAAATGTAAAAATAGTGGGAAATAGCATGCACAATTGAATGTGCAATATCAGACAAAAACATCTAATATTGATACAACAAAAATTTAAATAATACCAAACTATACATAACAGAGATAGTTCATCCAAAATTAAAATTCTGCTATTAATTACTCACCCTCATGTTGTTCCAAGCTCGTAAGACCTTTATTCACCTTCAGAACACAAATTAAGATATTTTTTTATATTTCTGATTTCCTTACTATGCTTCTGGGCCTTGAATGTGTCTGTTGCAGGGTTTAAAAGCTCTCGGATTTCATCAGAAACACCTTAATTTGTGTTCTGAAGATGAACAAAGGTCTTATGGGTTTGGAACAACATGAGGGTGATTAATTATTGACAGAATTTTCATTTTTGGGTGAACCGTCCCTTTAAAAAAGACAAGCCGATAACTGATAAATCTAGGTATTGTGCATCCCTACATATTTGAAGTTCTTTAATAGACAAAATTACAAATCTCTCATTTTCATGGCTTTAGGTCTCTTGCATGCAGAATGTGACTGTTTCATTGATGTTTACAGCTTTCTGATGGTCATGGGGGCACTTGTTAACTCTCTGAGATCAAGTATTCTTATTTTTTTACAAGGCGAAACCTTTGCTGTGTAGCACTTTGTAAATGTTCTGTATCTAATGCAACTTATTCAGTACCACAAACAGTATGATGTCGATAAGCATGCTGACTCAGGTTGGGCGGTGAGAGGGACTCGCTTTGGGTTCGGCTTGCATGAACAGATGGGGCTACAATTGTCTTTTTGATACATTTCAGTTTGCGACTGCTCTACATCCCCACCACTCAAATATGAATGAGCGTAGCATGCACATTTGATCCAACCGCGTGCAGTCAGTGAATGCCAGCTTGACTTTTGTTCTCTTGAATTGTTCTGCTCAGCTATATTTATATTTAACCTGCTTAGAAATTCACGCTTGTATATATTCGTATGTATGTATATATGTGCCTGTACATATTTGTATCGCTTCCGATCGTGTCTGGTAATCTGAATCTCTTTGATGGACATGAACAGTGTTCGTAATGCAAATCTTGACTGTTAACACTGCAGTGCTTTCACAAATGTTATCACTCTTGAGTATTTTTATTGGTATGTATTTTGAAACCGGCCCTCTCAGCGTAGGCCATTTGTTTTGTATGCCGTTTGTGCTTTGCTGAAACTCTGACCTTACAAGCATGTTTACACACCGATTACAGATCGCCTATGCTGCACAGTGCAATTCTACGAAGAAACGTTTCAGAGACACCAGCTGAGTCCAATTCTCTGGGTTACAAGTTCTACCTGTTGTTCAAAGTATCTATTTACTGATGTGAAGAAGAATTCTGTTGTGGTGTTTTTTTTTTGACATTCCCTTACAAATTCAACTGATTTTTGGTGAAAGCACCTGTGCTAGTCAAGACTTTTCCTCTGTGAAATGAAATGATTTGAGAGGCATTATGATAACTCGTGTTGCTAATATAATCCTGATTTCATGCAAATCTGCCTGTGCATGCCTTAATGAATTGCTTTGGAACAACAATATGTGATGTACACTGTATCTGAACCGAAGCGTTTGATAGATCTTGCAGTATTGATCCTTCTTCTGCTCTGTACCGACACTGATTATGCATCGAGTCCAGTGAATAAACTGTCGCTCATTATGCCACTCCTTTGTGTGTGTTTTCTGTCTTTATAAACACATCTGAGGCTTAGTGTGCCAGTCGTTGTGTCTCAGATAAAATTTCTCCATGATTTACTCACCCTCAAGCCATCCTAGGTGTATATGACTTTCTTCTTTTAGATAAATACAATCTGAGTTGAACATTAAAAAAATGTCCTGGCTCTTCCAAGCTTTAGAATGGCAGTAAATGGGTCTTGAGATTTTTATAGTCCAATAAAGTGCATTCATCCATCATAAAAAGGCCTTAAAGGCCTTCTGAAGTGAATCGATGTGTTTGTATAAGAAAAATATCCATATTTAAAACTTTAGAAACAGTAACCTCTAGCTTTCCGCTAACTGTCTTGGCTTACAGTTTAATGGGAAAGTTTGAGATCCCCTTGCTGAATGTGTGAAAATGTGAACAACATAAGAGAGATCATACAAAATGCATGTTATTTTTCTATTTAGTACCGTCCTGAGTAAGATATTTTACATAAAAGATGTTTACATACAGTCCACAAGACCAAAAAATAGCTGAAATTATTAAAATAACCCCACATTCACTGATGCTCCAGAAGGAAACGTTGCATTAAGAGCCGGGGGCGAAAACTTTTGAACAGGACGAAGATCCAAATTGTTCTTATTTTGTTGAAATATCTTCTTCTTTTTTTTTCCATTTAGTACTGCCGTTCGGAAGCAACAGAAAATACTTGCATGTTTCCCGTAAGACAAATTAAGTGCAATTTACCTTGATCTTCACATTTAAAAAGTTTTCACCCACCCGGCTCTTAATGTATTGTGTTTTCTTCTGGAGCATCAGTGAATGTTTGGACCTTTTTTAATAGTTGTGTTTGAGCCCCTTAATTGTCCTCAGTGTGAAAAGATGGATCTCAAAACCATACAGTCACTGCTAGAAAGGGTTCAAATATGCAAATGGGTTCAAAGGGTTCAAAGATGCTGGAAAACTGAATTTGCAGGACCTGGAGGATTTTTCTGAAGAACAGTGCTCAGTGTAACTGTTTAGAAGAAACAAGGGACTCATGAACAACAAATCACAATCACAAAAAAAAAAAAAAAAAAAAAAAACAGTCATAGATCATCCAGGTAACCACACCCAGTATTAAAAACCAAGGGTTCCCAAACTTTTGAAGAGGGTTATTTTAATTATTTCAGCCATTTTTTTGTCTTGTAGACTATATGTAGACATCTTCTATGTAAAATATCGTACTCAGGACAGTACTAAATAAAAAAATAATATGCATTTTGTATGATCTCTCTTATTTTGTTAAAATTATTCACATTTTCACACATTCTGTAAGGGTTTCTCAAACTTTAGCATTAAACTGTATATCGAAATCCTCCAACATTTTTCTTTACAGATTCTCGTTTTGTACTTCTAATTCGTGATCGGTGTTTTGCTCTCTCCACTGCTCTTCTGCATTTGTCACTTCTCACCAGAACTTACACTACGCCTACATCCTACTAGTGTTGGGCGATATGCTCAAGTTTCATATCGTCCTGTTGTCAGCCTGTGAGATTGCCGATACACAAATTTATCATGCTAATTTATTTAATTATTTATTTTGCTTCATTAACGGAAAGTGAACCAACACCAGTATAATGTTAGTGTTTTCAATATGACTTATTCTATGTTGAACATGATAACAATTTAATAGAAACATTGTAAGTTACTAATGCTTAGATCTCCTTAGTTATTCAAAAATCACAGAAAAGCAGCTACAGAAAACGAGCGAAGAACATTAACATAATGACTAATCTAGCCTAGTCTAGCGCGAGTTTATGCACTTTAAAAAACACTCACGGTACCGTAGGTGAATACAATAGTTGCATCACTGTATGATGAATAAATTTACACTGCACATGTCTGCGGCGCGAAGGGGGGCCGTTCCCCCCAAAACAAGTTACTTTGCCCGCCTTTTCCATCCTCTTCTCTCCTTGCTGAATGTGATCGATTTAACAAAAAAAAAAAATACGGAAAAAAGCGCATAAGAAAGCGATTGCACGCTTTCACGAGCGTCAGCATCACCGTGATTTGTGCCCCCCATAGAAATTTAAATGCCACCTGATTGAGGTGTTCTGGCGCCAGCTCTGCAACGCGGGCAATCTAATCAATGCTTGTGTTTATACCAGCCACCTCGTGGCAATTTTCTGAATCGCGCCAGAAGTGCCTCTCTGCAGTGCATCGCTAAAGTTAGGCGCCTAGTCTATTTTTGACGGATAATAATAATAATCGTCGCTGATACAATAATATCTCTGACTATTGAACATACACGATACTATCGTCTTTTGGCACAACCCTACGTCCTACGTCATCCTCTGGAACGCCACTCTCTCGTGAATGCCAGTATGACAGCGGAAGCTAGATGGTTTATAAAATTTTAAATATGGATATTTTTCTTACACAAGCACATCGATTCACTTCAAATGGCCTTTATTAACCCCCTGGAGCCATGTTGAGCAGTTTTTTTATGATTGATGGATGCATTTTTTTGGGCTTAAAAATCTCAACAGTCATTCTCTGAAATTATAAAGCTTGGAAGAGCCAGGAATTTTTTTTTTTTTTTTTTTAAATATAACTCAGATTGTATTCGTCTGAAAGAAGCAAGTCATATACACCTAGGATGGCTTAAGGGTGAGTACATCATAGGGTAATTTTCATTTTTGGTTAACAATCCCTTTAACACTGAAAGAGAGTGAGGTCAGATGAGAGTAGAAAAACATTTAATATTTGACAGCTGTTTTACAATAGAAATGTTAAACAACCAAAATATATATACATATATATATCAAGTGATACAAACTACTCAACTTTTTACTCTAATTTTGGCTGCTTTTAATATAAACTATGGTATCATCTATGTGAGTCATGTAATTCCTAACAGAATGTTATGAAACATGAGAAAGTTTTTTTGTTTGTTTGTTTGTTTTCAACACATTAGGCATACAAATAAAAGTGAATGTGTGCAAATTTTAAAATATAATTAGTTAATAATTCAAAACTATTACTTTCCAACTAGAATGAGACCTAGAATTTCCTTCACCATTTTTTTTTAAATAGCCTATAGGGCAAAAGTGTTACTTGCTTACAGAAAATGCATTAAATGCATTTATTCACCATTTAATCAATTTAATCACCTTTATAGTCTGAAAAGCCCAATCAGGAAAAACTTGATAGTACAGCTGTAAATGTAATACGAGGACTGACAAAGCTAGAGTCATTATGTAAACAGGTCACGCACTGCATGAGTCCAGTCGATGACACTGACGCTGCAAATATATAATATTAACCCAGGTTTTAGGAACTTACAGTGTGAAATCTCAGTTTGTGAATGTACAGGATTAATTGTTAACCCTGTGTAAATTATCAAGCAAGATAACCGAGGGTTAGCTATTTCAAAAGCCCTTATATATTGTTCATTTGTTCCTTACAGGACACACTCTTTCCCTCTCCGCTGCTTTCCCCGCTCCCTCAATACCGCACATGTCTCCAGGACGTTACAGTTTCCAGGGCAACGGTTGGTAGGCGAGGAGGACAGTGAGGGACCGGGGTGCAGCAGGATAGGGAAAACGAGAGCGTGCGCTCAGACTTCACTGGTGTGTTTAAAAAATCTATCTCATTTGAATTTTATAGCAGCATGCATTATTAAAAGGCTCTGGAGGAGTGGAGACGGCGAGAGAAAGTGTGAGCGAGGCAGGTTAATGGGAGCCGCAGAGACAGACTGGTTTAAAGTTGAGGCTTTGAAATGGAGACAGTGAAAATGGGATATTTTTGTGCAACAGACGGGAAGAGGAGGGGCCGATCGAAAAGAGAAAAAAAGAAATGGCACAGACACTAAAAATGTACAAGGACATGTTGTTTTAGCCAGCATGCTTGGCATATGATTACATAATGATGTTTTGTATAATATAGTGAGTATAATCAGGTAATATATTGAAAAGTGAATGATAATACCACCAGACAGGAAGGGAGGGTGGGCCGAGGTGGCAAAAAAGGAAGCTATCAAGTCTACGACAGAGAGAAAAATTTCTGACTGCAGAAGTTACAGCTGAAACATTATTTTTGAAGATGGATCCTTCAGTTTTTACTTTGGGGACAAAAAAAAGGTTCATTAGGTATCCTAAATGCATCATAAATGGTATAGGGTAACTTTATTCAATGTGCTACCTGTTTTTATGTGTAAAAAGTGACATTTACTAAAGACATTTGTTTCAAAAATATTAAACCATTTTCCACATATAATAATAACAATAATAAATATTTCTTGAGCAGCAAATCAGCATATTACATTTCTGAAGGATCATGTGACTGGAGTAATGATGCTGAAAATTCAGCTATGCCATCACAGGAATTAATTACATTTTAAAATATATTCAAATAGAAAACAGTTATTTTGAATGGTAATAATATTTCACAACATTACCATTTGTACTGTATTTTTGGTCAAAATTAATGGTGAGCATAAAAGATTCTTTTCAACAAACTGTGAAAATATTTTCTGACACCAAATTTTTGCCTACACAAAAAAACAAACAAAAAAAAAAACACATTTGCTAAATGAATCCCTGCTGCTAATGAACAAGCAATGAGGATTAAATGATCACTTCTTTGGAATTTAGCCAATGCACAGTCCCTAACTTCCAAATGTGTTCTCACAGATGCACTGAACAGACTAAGAGAAACCGGTAAAGGTTAAATGTCACTAAGAAAACAGACCAGAAGTAGTGGAGACGACAAGAAGGAGTGCACACTTAACCTTGTGGGATTTAATTACACAATCTAATCAAATAACATGATTGCTAAATCTGATCTAAGTGGGAGAGGTTGTATCTCTGTCTGCTTGGCAAGCTTCAGGCTCTTGTTTGACTGTGATGGTAATGGCAGTTGAGAACTCGGTAAAGGTTGGGAGTAATACACAGACATCGAGCTCACATTAAACCTTCTGATGCGTGTTCATTATAGTAGACAGCTCTTTAAAAGCCATTTTTAACTATGTGGTTGCATGCAAACAACCTCTTTGACGTTGATTGATGTATTATTTAACATTAAACTGAACTTGGATGATGAACCAAGAATCTTTTGTTATGGTTAGAAATGAAATTTAATGAAAATTATATATATACAGAGGGTACAATGGGGCTAAAGGAGCCTTTGATATTATTTTCCTCTAAACCACTAGATGGCAGAAAAACATTTCCAAAACATCCGCTTTTCAAGATACATGTGCAAATTTGTCTGAGTCTTGACACGATCCCGGGCAGCAGCGCAATGTCGATTCTGTGCTTACTTGATCTAATATTTTATTTATTTATGTATTTTTTTAAAGCTGTAGATTTAAGTAGCAAATGATTGCTAAAATACTTGAATATATCTTGAGAAAAGGTCTTCTTAAAGATTTTCTGTTTTTAAGATAATTTAAACAGCAGTTTTTAAATAATGAAAGAACATGTAAAAGTATGGTATTTGGGGTAAAAAGCGCCCCAGCTGTTGGGGCTAAAAGGCACAATAATTAACATGATAATTAATAGAAGGCTGACTTTTCCATTTGTTGACATGACATTGTTAGATTCAGATGGTAAATATCATATATTATGCTGAGTGTCCATCTTAGAGATAATCACCATGTTTAGTATGAAACCATCATATTTAAAAACATGCTATTAATCATATCATAAAATAATATATCATTTGTTGTTACTACTGTAAATCAACATTAAATTACTATGGGATCTCCTTCAATGCTTTCAGAATCTTTACATTTTAAAATGATTATGTTTCTGTATTTTAAAATAGATGTTTTATATTAACACAATTTTTTTATTATGATATGACAGTAGAGAGCAGAGAGGAAGTGAAGTGGGAGAGAGAGAGGGGGTTGCGGGATCGGGAAAGGTCCTCGAGCTGGGACTCAAACTCGGGACCCCTGTAGTGCAATGGCACTCTTGCCCACTAGGCTATCGGCACTGACATATTAACATATTTTAATGACAGTATATTTATTGAACAAAAATCAATTATTTTATTTACCAAACTAAGCATAAAATAGTACAAACTTTCTTAAAGTGATTGTTTTGAACAACTATTAACTTAACACATTATTTAAAAAACATTATTTTAGCTAAAGTATTAGTATCAATACTGTGTGTCTTTTACCCCCTTGCCCCCTCATACGTATCTAAGATTTTTTAACAAAATAAACAACTTGTATGATTTATTTTCACAGAAAATCTGTTGCTCCATAAATGTTCAATACAGACGTATATATTTTTCTGCAATCATACATTTTGGGCGCAGTGAAAAGCACATTTTTTTTAGGGTGTGCCTTTACAACCTGTGATTTAATGTTCGTTATTTGCCACCTTTTTTGTTTTTCTTAAAACTGTTTCTATTACTGAGTGTGGTTCCATGAGGCCTGAGTCCTGTTTTGGGCCTCTACAATTAATACAAAAAGGACAAAGACTTCTGTCTGCCGTTTTGTGCCAGACTGCATAACTCTTTCACTGGCTAACAGTGGTAGACATGTTTTAGATAAGGGCAACTGTGCTCAGAACTTAATTAATACCTGAGAAGGAACGATGTGATCACATGCAGTACAATCAGCCATCTTATGATAAAAGACTAAGCCATTTAATAGATGGAAAGCTCAGTTCCTCTGAGACAGATGAAGGCTGCCTGTAATAGGACTTAAGCTAATGTATTTATTAAAGGTTTAACTAAGTAAGAAATATTGCAGGCTCATGAAAGTTTAGAGTGTAAACTGCTCAGACATAATTGCATCCAAATTCTTAATTAAGTTTTGTAACCTTGAAAGTATTTTTTTCTTTTCTCCCCGCCAAACGTTTAACACAAAATTAAATATGCATAGTTAGAGCAATTTCATAAGATTGAATAGGACTGCATTGAGTGACATCACAAAACAGCGCCTTCCTATGGTTGTCTTTACAATATTAACGTTACTTGAGACTCAATTTGTTTGCACCTATCCACCTTATTTTTCCCATAAGAGTGGGTGCAGCCAATTGTAAATTTTTTGTGTCTGGCTTTCGGTCTCATCCACTTCCAGCTATTTTTAGCTGCACAAAAAGCTCGTTTTGCTTCTTGATATTGCAAACTGGTGTGTCTTACCACATTATTTGAATGTATTATCTTAATTATGAACACACTGGTTTGTAGTGCAAACTGTTTTACCGTTTACTGCACTTCGATATTCTTCTGGTTATTTCTTATGGCGGATTATGAACCGGACGTCTAACACATTACCAGAAAACAGCTTACTTCCGCATTGAAAAATAAGGTGGATACGATAGAGAACAGTATTCACTCTTTTCTCTGAGAAATGTGTAATGGGAATACCAATATTTACATAAATACGAACATTTAAGCTTTATTATTTAAACGGCTATTGTTGAGGATTGTTGTTATTCCGGTTTCTGACTATAAGATTGCGGACTTGTGTCACAGAAATGCTGACCGAATTAGACTTGAGTGATTTGAATCTCAAGCGTACAACGTGAAAAGCTACTAAAATAATTTCTCCGAATATTGCTACTTTTTCATAGTTATTATCTAGTTGTAAACATCAATGAAAAAAGGAGAAATAAGCTAACAGAATCTCTTGGTACTGTGAAAATGTACATGGTTTGTTAAACACGGGATCGGAACTAGTATTAAAGATACTGGCTAATCTAATTTACAGACACAAACTCACCCAGAAATGTCAGTCAGCTGTGGAAATAGTACAAGGTTAGCTAAGCATATCTAGAATGCTTAATGTTGTTGCTAGGTAACGGTGTATGGATGGACATGTCTCATGACCTCATGATGTCCAGTCATCTGAATGAAATTGACGTCACTGCCAGCCACTGAACCTACAAATATGCTATCTAAAAATAACAAAGGTAATAAGTACATTGATAATATTCACTCATAAATTCTCGGTAAAAAAAAAAAATAATAATAATAATAAAAAAAAAAAAGATGAGCTCGGTGGTAGTGTAAAACTATTTTGGCTATTTGTAATATACATCTGCGCGTACATGCTCATACAGTACAGTAGATGGCAGTAATGTGCATCTAGAGTCTGCGAACAGCCATTCAAACAAGAGGAGAGGAAGCAAGTGTAGTGAGTTGGTTTTATTCGCGTGTTTCATCGGATTTGTTTTCGTTTTATACTTCGGTAAAATGTCAAGACTAGATAAGTTACATTCTAACCTGATGAAGCGAATGTCAATTGTCATTCGTGATATCTGGGTGGAGGTGGAAGCGACGGTGAAGGACTATCAAAAGGAAGCAGCCCAAACACGATCAGAAAACGCGAGGCTGAAACAACAGCTCAGGGATGTGCTAAGCAGGAATCAGGCACAATTAAACGGTAAATTCACACTTTAACGCACACAGAGATTGTTTGGTATATTTGGGTCAGTTGAAAGTTGACTGGATTCTCGGTAAACTCCAATTTAATAGTAGAACTGAATGCCACAGAAGCTTAGATGGCATTTTCCCCCACTAAGTTTCTGTCTCACATCACTGATCTCGTCCTTTACCGTCGTATCGAGCCAGTACAGTCATACACGAATATCGTATATTTTAAAATAGCTTGATGAATGGATATTTGATTCGTTGTAAAACGATAATAACACTTTTACATTCAGAAAGAGAGAGAAAGACGGAGGAGAGAGGACCGCTGCAGGGCCACAAGAGAAGGAGAGGTGTTTTGATAACTTCACCAATCCACACAATTGTTAATTGGTCGTTTATTCGTATATGTTTGTAGCTTATTAAGTTAAGTAATGTCAATTTGACGTAGTTTCGTTAATGCAAGTAAAAATTCAAAACAAAAAATGTAAAATGTAAAAACTTTTATGCCAAAAATCATTAGGATATTAAGTAAAACTCACTTAATTTGAGATTAGTAATATGCATTGATAAGAACTTTATTTGGACAACTTTATATGTGATTTTTCTCAGTATTTTGATTTTTTTTGTTTGCACCCTCAGATTCCGTATTTTTAAAAAGTTGTGTCTCGGCCACATATTGTCCTATCCTAACAAACATTACATTAATGGAAATCTTATTTATTCAGCTTTCAGAATCTCAATTTAAAAAAAAATTGACCCTTGACTGGTTTTGTGGTCCAGAGTCACATTTAGGATTTCAGCAATGTGTAATAAAGATATTGTTGTAATTTAATTGTGATTTAGTTTTTTTTTTTTTTTTTTTTAGATCATACATTAAGGAAGGTTGTGTTAATTGAACAAAAGTGGCAGCAGACATTTCTAATGTTTCAAAATATTTCTATTTCAAATTCAAAAGTTTAATGTTCTTTTCAACTTTATTCATCAAATAATCTCAAAAAAACTGTAGCATGGTTTCCACAAAAATATTAAGCAACCCTACCATTGATGATAATAAGGAAAATTACCTGAGTACCAAATCATTTTATGAGAATGATTTGTAAAAGATCATGTGACATTAAAGAGTGGAGTCATCACAGGAACATATTACATTTTTAAATACAGATAACTTATTGTAAATAGTAATAACTTCACAACATTACTGTTTTTACTGTATTTTGATCAAATAATGGTAGCCTTAGTGAACCTAAAAACGTTTAAATATCTTACCGATCCCAATCGTTAGGCCACACTACTTTTCTTATCTTTGACCTCCACACTGTCTGACCTAATCAAGGGAGTTTTTAACTACAATAATCAAAAGCAATTTGAGTCTACTAAACTAAATTTTGTTCAATTAAAAAAAAAAAAAACAGTAATAATTTGGATAGGTGTTCATAAAAATAGGAATAAATGGAGAAAAGTTTTGCTCTTAAAATTGTTAAATTGATCATTTTTTCATGCAAATAATGAAAATATGATGACACATAAGTGATCGTTATCTTGATGAAAGGAACAATGCGTTGTTTAAATGGCTGCTGTGAGTAATGCATGTAATGTGAAATGTAATTCCTCAATAGCACACTTAACTCAATGACATCAAACAGTCTGTGTCAAACAGGTTTCATTGAGATAAACATTCAGTCATTACAAATGCTTTGTCGCACGCCCAAAAAAGGTCACACTGTATATCCTTATGTGGCTTAAAGGGATAGTTCACCCAAAAATAAAAATACTGTCATTAATTACTCACCCTCATGTTGCAACAAACCCGTAAGACCTTTGTTCATCTTCAGAAAACAAATTAAGATATTTTTGATGAAATCCAAAAGCTTACTGACCCTGCATAGACAGCAACGCAACTGACACGTCCAAGACCCAGAAAGGTAGCAAGGACATTGTTAAAATAGTCCATGTGATATCAGTGGTTCAACCTTAACGTTATGAACCTACAAGAATACGTTTTGTGTGCAAAGAAATAACAAATAACTTTATTCAACGATTTCTACTGCGACGTAAATCGTAAATGGCAGCATACCAGAAGAGAAGAAATTGTTGAATGAAGTCGTTATTTCTGTTTTCTTTGTGCACAAAAAGTATTTTCGTAGCGTCATATAATTAATGTCAAATGGACTATTTTAATCGATGTCCTTACTACCTTGCTGGGCCTTGAACGTTTCAGTTGCGTTGCTGTCTATGCAGGGTCAGAAAGCTCTTGGATTTCATCAAAAATATTTTGTGTTCTGAAGATGAGCGAAGGTCTTACGGGTTTTGGAACGGCATGAGGGTGAGCAATCAATGACATAATTTTTATTTTTGGGTGAACTATCCCTTTAAAACATACTTACATTTCTATGGACTTGATGAATAAAATAACCAATACTGCTATTAATGATGATAATAAGTAAATAAATGCCCTTTTCAAAATACAGGAGTCCACTATGTCCCCCCTGATGAAGCCTCACCCACAGAATTACCAGCTTGTGGATATGGGTCCCCAGTTGAACCAGAAGACCCAGACGATCAGCAAACAGAGGACAATGCCCAGAGTCAAGATTCACCTATTGAACCGAAGCCACGCATACTAGATGTCGTTTCGATTTGTAAGACAGAGGTAGAGGATAGAGAGCTAGCGCATCTAAAAGATGCCTCATCTGGAGGTGAACAACGGCTCTTCTCTCAGTTGGACAGCTCGAGTACGGATGAGACGTGGAACAGGAACGTGCCCACTGTGGCAACGCCAAGAATCAAGACTGAGCCCGAGGACACCATCATCACTATAAGATCTTCAGTTACTACCACCCCTGCCCGTGCCGGTCCGTGTCAGGACTCAGAGCCCGCTCACCAGATGAGAACAGCCAGTGACGCTTCATCCATGTTGAGGAGACCGCAGCGTAAGGAACTTCGTCGCACACGATACACCAAACCTAGAAGAGCATCCATGAAAGATCACGATGATGAAGGGCCGTATAAGTGTAACAAATGTGGAAGGCAGTTAAAGGACTTGGCAAAGCTTCAGCTGCACAAGAAATTGCATGAAAGATCCTTCATCTGTCACTGGTGTGGCAGAGACTTCTCTAAGTTCGACTATCTTCGGATGCATATGCGCACACACACCGGAGAACGGCCTTACCGCTGCAACTGGTGCTCAAAGACCTTCAGCCAGAGCGGGAACATGAGGAGACATGAGCGCACGTGCCGAAGTTTTAATGAAGAATCGGCATCACACTCACTGGAAGATCAACACCTGCCCGCCGAGTGACCGGTGCGTCATTGTTGCCAGATCTCTGCAGAGATCTGGTAACCTCTTGTTGTGATAGAGAGATGAAATTCGATTGTCTTTACATATGATGGGATATTTGTTGTTTTATCAAGTATATTAGAAGCTTCCATGTTACAAAAGACATAGAAGGCCGGTATGCTGTTTGACCAACATTTCTATGACCTTTTTCAGGCAGTGTGTGTGCTTCAGGAAGCCAAGAAGTATCATGGGAATGAACGTTGCCCCTTTGAGGAAGATGACTTTGTGTTCCATACTCACTTGCTGTACTTCCAGACTGATGTTTTAATATTATAAATACTCCACAGAAAGCAGTTTCTAGCCAATTAAATATTTTTAGGCAGTGTGTAACTATAAAGATGTATATTCGTTATAGGAAGGAATGAATTTCGTTACTCATTTTATTCATTTTGATTATATTTTCAGGCCTACACAATACAATTTAAAAACTACAGGTTTTTGGTGACTCTGGGAATTACAGAGAGGACATGTTAAATCTTAACCAGTACATTAGGATATGAATCAGTGTGGTAGACTGGAAGGCAAAATTTACCTAAACTGCAAAATCATGTAATTTGAAAAGATTTATCTTATGACTGTAAAATGAGGAACTTTGTCGTATGTAACAACAAACATTTGAATAAACTAGATTCAGTTTAATTTGACATCAGTAATTGTCTGCATCTGAGGAAAATGTCTATACGGACATTGTGAACTTACTGTATGCATGTGTGGGGGTCATTCTATAATTGTGGGTACATCTCATGTCCGTGAAGTATATTTTTAAAATATTTTCGTCAATATAAAGCCCCGATGCTTAATTTTCTAGTATACAAATATATTTTTCCCCATGCTGAAAAAGCCATATCTTTTGTTCAAAAATGATGTTCATATCACATACAACCCTGGTATTCAGCTGTTCAATTTTGTGAAGTCGCTCATTCTACTCTGCAATTAAGCATGAAAATGAGCTCAAATATAAATTAATTTCATAGTTTTGCCTTCAGTTAGATTAGGTTATCAAGACATTTGGGTGTGCGCTTCAAAAATAATGTTTTATTTTGATATAACTTGTTTTATTTGTGTCCGAAAAACCATTGTCAACTAAGTTACCCACTAAAAACCCCCCTCAAAAAGGAATGGTTTGTCCCATTCTTGCATAATTTGCACAGTATGATGATATTTCCTCTAGAAGCACATGAAACACTATCAGTTATGTTCTCTCTCTTTCCCCAAACCTGTGTCAGGATTAATTGCGTGTCAACAGTGTTGCACAAGTATTATTGCTGCAAATTTTAACAAGACAATTTCACTAAAACTTATGTTTTGTTTAAGAAACTATGTTTCTAAACATGCCATATGCTCAGTAGTTCTAGGCTTCCATGTTGAGGATAGGCCCAAAACACTAAAAATGTCAACTGTCACTTAAGTTACCTGTCAACTGTGTTACCCAGTAAAGGTAACATGGTGGACATTAGCAAACATAGATATAGGTATTTTATGCACATATTCCTACAGATTACCTTTATTGATATAGCACTGTATACATTATAGATTGTTTCAAGGCAGCTATGTAAGGTCTTGTTAGGGTTTTTCGGAAAAAGGAAAACTTTTTGTCTTCACATTGTCAAATTCTAAATGTACCCCTAATTACAGAATGGCTCATGTAATATATCCATAGCTAAACCCAATTTTGCCTTATCTTGGAAATATTTTACAACCTAGCCATTTCTTGATTTAGTTCAGCCACTGAAACTCCAGTTACTACCACTGTTAATGCATTTATATTGATTCTGTTACTAACACTGATAATTATGCCATAGTTGTCATGTAATCATGTTATAAATGTTATAGCTATTTATTTGTCACCTATACAGCATTTAGCGTTCTTTCTTTGTATGTGATGTTTTTATATTGTTATTCTGTCAGTAGTTTATTCAATTCAACTTTTCCATTTTAATTTTCTTGTCTGTCTGTTCCTATATAGTAAACCCTAGATTTCTTCCAGGTTCAGTGGAGCCACAGGTGAAAAAAAGTGCACGTCTACAGTGTACTTAAAGTGCTCTATTTTCATGCACTAATTTTGTACTTAATATACTAAAGATTATTCTTTAGTACTTAAGATAATCTTAGTAACATCTAAGTATACTCAAATGTGCTATTTTGGGACACCATGAACATGAACTAAAAGGTGCTTTTAACATACTATCTCTGTATTAAAAATGTATTTAGTTACCATTTGCAGTACACTTGAACCCACTAGTGTATGAAAGATGGGTTCATGTATACTACAAGTGGTAACTACATAAATTTTTAAAAATATTTTTTCTTAGATGTTCTTAAGATTATCTCAAGAAGTACTAAAGAACAATTTTTAGTATATTAAGTACAAAATTAGTGCGTGAAAATAGAGCACTTTTTTCCTCGTGGGTTTCTATCATAATGTTTCACAACTCATTTATGCAAATGGTCCAGTAATGTTAATTTCATGCAAAACAATTAACCATAATCTAGAGTAATCGTTACTAGTGTAAACCTGTATTAAATTCATGTTTTTCAAACAGCATAAGAAGCTTTCAGAATTTTTTAATGGCTCTAATAAATAATACCAAGTTATCAGAGTTTAAATTAATAAAGATAACTCCAGTTACTACATTCCTTTGGTGGATACCATGGTTATCATTATGGAACATTTACACCAATCAGGCATAACATTATGACCACCTTCTTAATATGTGACCCAGGACCACAAAACCAGTCATAAGGGTCATTTTTTTTAAATTTGAGATCTATACATCATCTGAAAGCTGAATAAATAAGCTTTCCAATGATTTATGGTTTGTAAGGATAGGACTATTTGAAAATCTAGAATCTGAGGGTGCAAAGAAAAAAAAAATCAAAATATTGAGAAAATTGCCTTTGAAGTTGTCCAAATGAAGTTCTTAGCAATGCATACTACTAATCAAAAATTACATTTTTATATATTTACACTAGGGAATACCGTTTCTATGAAAGGGTGTACATGGTCTTCAACAATGCTTAGGTAGGTGGTATGTGTCAAAGTAACATCCACATGGATGGCAGGACCCAAAGTTTCCCAGCAGAATATTGCCTAAAGCATCACATTGCCTCGGGTCAGTGGATGGGTCAGCATGGGCACCCTGACTTGTCTGCATCTATGCAGCCCTATACACAACAAACTGCGACACACTGTGTAATCTGACACCTTTCCATTAGGATTAACTTCTTGAGCAATTTGAGCTACAGTAGCTTGTCTGTTGGATCAGACCACACCGGCCAGCCTTTGCTTCCTACATGCTTCAGTGAGCCATGACGCTGTCGCTGGTTCACCACTGTTCCTTCCTTGGACTGCTTATGATAGTACTGACCACTGCAGACTTGGAACACCCTACAAGAGCTGCAGTTTTAGAGATGCTCTGACCTAGTCGTCTAGCCATCACAGTTTGGCCCCTGGCAAACGTACTAAAATTCTTATTTTCCCTTCTAACACATCAACTTTGAGGACAAAATGTTCACTTGTTGCCTAATATGTCCCACCCACTACCAGGTGCCATGATGAAGAGATAATCAGTGTTATTCACTTTACCTGTCAGTGGTCATAATGTTACACCTGATCAGTGTACAGTTTTGGTCAAAAGTTTACATACACCTTGCAGAATCTGCAAAATGTTAATTGTTTTACCAAAATAGGAGGGATCATATAAAATGCATGTTATTTTTTATTTAGTACTAAGATATTTCACATAAAAGATGTTTACACATAGTCCACAAGAGGAAATAATAGTTGAATTTATAAAAATGACCCCGTTCAAAAGTTTACATATGCTTGATTCTTAAAGGAGTCCACTTCCAGAACGAGAATTTACAGATAATGTACTCACCCCCTTGTCCTTCAAGATGTTCATGTCTTTCTTTCTTCAGTCGTAAAGAAATTATGTTTTTTGAGGAAAACGTTTCTGTATTCTTCTCCATAAAATGGACTGATATGGTGCCCCGAGTTTGAACTTCCAAAATGTAATTTAAATGCGGCTTCATGCGATCCCAAATGCGGTTGCATTGTTCTGCATTGCTGCAGAAGTACCGACTCAGTCTTTGCAAAGTGAACAATAACAGAAGATCAAACACCCTTAACAAAAAAGGTAAAACGGTGATTATAGGATGATTTTGAAGTTGAGGGAGAACATGAGATGGTAGTTTTTCAACATACCCTAACTGTCATGAACCGGAAAAAAACAGAGTTCAGGCAGAGTCCTTCAAGACCCACAGATTCTTTGGTTTTTCAGCATTTTGGTGTATTTGAACCCTTTTCAACAATGACTGTATGATTTTGAGGTCCATCTTTTCACACTCAGGACAACTGAGGGATTCATATCCAACTATTACATAAAGTTAGAACGCTCACTGATGCTCCAGAAGGAAAAAATGATGTATTAAGAGCCAGGGGGGTTAAAACTTTTTGAATTTGAAGAACAGGGTAAATTTAACCTGTTTTGTCTTCTGGGAAACATGTAAATATCTTCTGTAGCTTCTGAAAGGCAGTACTAAATGGGGAAAAAAAAGGATATTTAGGCAAAATGTACACATCTTCAATCTGTTCAAAAGTTTTCACCCTGGATCTTAATGCATAGTGTTTCCTTCTGAAGCATCAGTGAGTGGTTGAACCTTCTGTAATAGTTGCATATGAGTCCCTCAGTTGTCCTCAGTGTGAAAAGATGGATCTCAAAATCATACAGTCATTGTTGTAAAGGATTCAAATTCACAAAAATGCTGAAAAACCAAAGAATTTGTGGGACGTGAAGGATTTTTCTGAAAAACAGCAGACAGTTTAACTGTTCAGGACAAACAAGGGACTCATGAACAACTATCACTAAAACAAAACAAAACAAAAAAACACAGCTGTGGATCATTCAGGTAACAACACAGTATTAAGAATCAAGCATATGTAAACTTTTGAATGGGGTCATTTTTATAAATTCAACTATTATTCTTTTCTTGTGGACTTTTTGTAAATGTCTTTTATGTGAAATATCTTATTCAGGTCAGTACTACTTAAACCCCCCCCCAAAAAAACATGCATTTTGTATAATCCCTCTTTTTTTGGTAAAATAATTAGCATTTTGCAAATTCTGTAAAGTGTCTGTAAACCTTTGACCTCAACTGGTTCTGTGATGAGTCCCCACAAGACTTTCAACTGTATTCCTTACTTAATTTAGCAGGAGTTGTGCATATTTTTACGGACTATTCTCAAAAGCTATTCGCACAGCTACAGCTGGCTCAATTATCTAAAATACTTAAAATACTTTAAAACAAACCACTACAGTGTTTTGTGACATGTAAATACATCTAAACAACAGAGAGAAGAAGAAAAGAAAAATACGTAATGATAGTGCTTGTTACCACCCAAAAAGCGTACTTTTGTTGTAGTTATCTGACCTCCCAAAATCACTTGTTCTAATCTAATTTTTCTCAATAGGTAAATACGCTGAGAACCGTGTTTATTTTGCATATAAAGGAACAAATTTTACTACCATTTTGTTTTGACTTCCATCATCTCCATCATGGCTTTCGCGCTGCAGCAGAGCGGTAGTACTTCTCCAGTGCGGTAGGTGGCAGTGAGCGGTTTCCAGCTGCCTTCGAAATTTAAAGGAGAAAGACAAACTGTTCATGCAAAGGGGAAAGCTAGCTTTTTTAGTGGCTTGTCTTTGCTGTTGAATTGCAGCGATAAAAAAAAAATACAAAATGACTAAACTGCAGCTTCTTCACCGTGCTCTGAACGAGCGTCTGATGGCGGCGGTGGAGCAGATTATGGAGATGGTCGGCGGTACGGTGCTGGAGTATGAAGAAGAGACGATCCGGGCACGGAAAGAAAACGAGGTTCTGAGACGGAGGCTACGGTGGATGGAGGGGGCAAATCGAGCGGACTGGCCAGGTAACACGATAGACCGAGAATAGTGTAGTTTTTAATTCAAAATACAGTGCAGGACAGATAGTACGTCGTGATGATAGCCTTAACGGGAGTTTTTGAGACATTTACTTGGTTGCTACATAGTTTTGTTTTCTACATCTTATGCACGGCCGTGGACTTTGTTTTGGTGAGATCATCCGCGTGCCTTCAGCCTTTGCTCTTCCTTATACAGGAAGTTATAAATATTTACTATCAGAACTATACTTTCAACTGCATTAGGCCGAAGTAAACATTGATCTATGGATTGTCTGCCCAATGATTTCGCTCCAAAACGTTCAGGGGGGGCCGCAAGCAGAGCTGCCCCCTCTAGAGTCCACAGGAAGAATATTTTCAGTCGCATAAACACACTTCCTTCTTGTTTAAATCAGCACATTTTACCAACAGATAGCTAGTTTCGTAGTTTGAAAACAGAATTCGGACTTTGTTTAATCAAAGTGACGCTCTTTGCTTTCTTTTAAATTCTTAGGCCCATCAGAACCCGTTACGCTTTCCACCACAAATGAGACCAATCCATCCCAGCAAGATGAGTGTCCTGTCAACTTTGGATTTGGGCAGGAATCAGAAGGTGTTGTAATTAAAACAGAGTCGACCGAACTCCCCCTGAGTATTAGACCCGAAAGCAGCGTCACCACGTTACCTCAAAGCATTGATCAGGGATCTGACAATGCCGGCACAGGCATTGGTATTGCCTATGGCCTGGCAGATAGTATGCCCTGGGACTCTGCCCAAAGTTACATGGCCCCTCTAGACTTTGATCCGACTTCGGGTCCCAGTAGGGTCCGGCACTGGAGAGGACGGAACAGGAGGCAGAGGATGTCCTTTGCCTGTCCAGACTGTGGTAAAGTCTTTGGAACGGAGCAGAGGCTGATAGTTCATATGCGGATTCATTCCACCGAGAGGCCTTATGCGTACCGTCGGCGCAAGGCCTGCTTCTACGGTGACAGTAAGAAAAAGAGGAAACTGCACAGGCTCTCTCAGGTAAACATCGGAACGGTTATTAAAATCAACATGACATCAAAATTGATCTTTTTTTTTTTTTTTTTTTAACTATTTAAAGGGTAAGTTCACCCAAAAATGAAAATTAGTCCATGATTTACTCACCCTCAAAACATCCTAGGTATATATGACTTTCTTCTTTCAGTCAAATCCAGTTTAAGTTATATTAAAAATTGTCCCAACTCTTCCAAGTTTTATAATTGCGGTGGGTGGTTCTGTTCAAAAGTCCAAAAAAAGTCCTATAAAGCGCATCCATCCATAATAAAAAGTGCTCCACGTGGCTCCGGAGGTTGAATAAAGGCCTCCTGTGGCGAATCAGTGCTTTCTTGTAAGAAAAATATCCGTATTTAAAACAATCACTTTCCTCAAGCTTGCACCAACTGTCATACGTGTTAGCCGTTCCGGGCGGATGACATATTATGCATGCATTGCACACGTGCTGCTGTTTTTGCAAAAACCCACGTTTGTTTACAAGAGCAAATGAAGGAAAGTTTCCTTAGACTGGTTTTCCTTTAGCAAAGGAAAACCTGTCTCCTCTTGGCGTATATCGAAATCCTCCAACGTTTTTCCTTACAAATCCTTCTTTTGTACTTCTAACTCGTGACTGGTGTTTGGTTTTGCTCTCTCCTCTCCGTTTCAACGTTCGTCACTTCTCTGCGGCGTATGTACAACACATACGTCCTACATCATCCACCCGGAATGGCTTCTGTGTACAACAGTAACCGTGAGCTAGAGAAAAGTGATTATTACATTTTAAATATGGATATTTTTCTTACAAATACACATTGATTCACTACAGGAGGCCTTTATTCAGCCCTGGCTTTATGTTATGGATGGATGCACTTTATTGGACTTATTGTGGACTGTTTAACAGAAACACTGGCCCACTGCCATTATAAAACTTGGAAGAGCTAGGGCAATTTTTAATAGAACTCCAACTGGATTCAACTGAAAGAAGAAAGTCATATACACCTAAGATGCCTTGAGATGCCTTCAACATTTTTTACTAATGCAAATTTTTGGTTTTACTATGGTGAATGTTATTCATAAACAAACATTCACCACAGTAAACATAGTATTAAAAAAGACACACACTTTCCTTTTTTACATTGAATATACTGATTCACTTTGAAATCTGTTGTTATAAATAATAAAATGTCTAAAAAAATAATAAAAAGTGGACATTTGCACTGACATTAAATATTCACTAGGGCACATTATAATGGTACAATATCAGGTATAGTCTGATATTAAAAAAATGTCTAATTCATTCATATTGGCCAACATTGGATATGTAATTATTCATACTCCTTTCTCCTATTTTTAGCGTTAGATTACCTAACAGCAATAGATTATCTAACACTCACAATGTAGGCCTGTCATGTGATTAATCACGATTAAACACGTCCATTTATATATTTAAGAAATATTTACAAGTATATGTATTTATTATAATTTTTATACAATTTATATTTTATATAAATAAATATTTTTCACAAATAACATTTCTCTTAAATGTATACATTAATTTGTATTTATATATACATAATTACAAACAGTACACACACATATATTAGGCAAAATCAAACTTTTTTGTATGCGATTTAATTGCGATTAATCATTTGACAGCCCTACTCAGAAGTTCATCTTTAAAAACGCTGATAATTAATTAATGCTGTTAAATGTAATTTTAGCTAATAAATAATGTTGTGATGTCTAAATTTAGTTCCTTTTAGTGTTTTATTTTGAATTTGCTTAGACAAAATAGTATAGAATTTGAATAGCATATTTTATTTAATGTGTAATTGTAATATATCTTAAAGGGATAGTTCACCCAAAAAATAAAAAATGTCATTAATTACTCCAACATTAATTACGTTCCAAACCCATAAGACCTTCGTTCATCTTTGGAACACAAATTAAGATATTTTTGATGAAATCCGAGAGATTTCTGACCCTACATAGCAACGCAATTGACCCAAAAAGTTAGTAAGGACATCGTTAAAATAGTCCATGTGACATCAGTGGTTCTGCCATAATTTTATGAAGCTACGATAATACTTTTTGTGCAAACAAAACAAAAATAAATACTTTATTCGACTAATAAAGATGACTAACGTTTGGAAAAATTCAGGTTCTCAGAAAGCAAGCTCCTGTGTCTTGAACACATTCTGAAGACTGACATGGGAAAAAAGAAATAGTTGAAAAAAGTTTTTTTTTTTTTTTTTTTTTCTTTGCGCACAAAGTATTTTCGTAGCTTCATAACATTATGTTTGAACCACTGATGTCACATGGACTATTTTAACAATGTCCTAACTACCTTTCCGGGCCTTGAACGTATCAGCTACATTGCTGTCTATGCAATATACAGGAAATTAATAATGAACTTTTATAAATGTAAAATGAGGAAGGATTAATATGTCAGATGAGTCATAGATCATACTTTTTAACAAACAATATTATAATGGCATGTTTTTCTCTCACACGCAGCTATCAAGAGAAGTTGTGGATGATCTGTCAGATGGCTCTGAGCAGACAAACAGGAGTAGCGCGTCACCCGAACAGCTAGAAACTACTGCACCAGGCCGAGAAGAGCCTGAGAGTGACGACAATAGCAGTGATAAAGAACCAGAAAAGAGAATTACCAGCCCTCTGCGAAATCAGCGTGACAAAAAGAGAGTAGTGAACCAGATGTGTTATTGCCCTCATTGCCCTAAACGGGCGTTCGCTCGGCCCTGTCAGTTAGCCATGCACATGAAGACCCACACAGTCACAGATCTTGTCAACCTGCCCACCCAAGCACAGTCAGGATCTGACGCGATAGTGGATGTGAAGAGGAAGTTACCCAAGGTACTGCACGTTCTCTAGTGTCGTAAATAGTGTGTGTAGATATGCATACATAAGGAGTTTCTTTCCTTCACACTTAATATTTCTTAAAGATGGAAACAGATAGTAGGGGGAGAAAATGAACCAGTCATAAAAGCTATATAAATCAACCTAGTCTGAATATTTGGTGTGATGTGCATCAGCACAAAATGTAAAACTCACAAGCAAAGAAAGATATTGCACAGTGCATATTTTGAAGAGGTGGTTGACCATTATGGGTTTTTTAACGGCCAGTGCTGATACCTAGATAGTAGGGAGGCTGATATTCAATTATAGCCAATGTACACAAATGTTCTGAAATGAAAAGAAAACACATTTTCTCAAAATACACACAAAAAAAAGAAAACTGAAGCAACTATTTACTGACAAAGTGGCAGGTAGAACTTGTAGGGAGATCAAACTATGCAAATACTGGCTGATTCATTAGTCTTGCCACCAAAGTGTATGAATAATGAACTCTCCATAGTAGTTCAGTGAATCCTAAGATAGTAAGCATGTATCTTAGGATGAACTAAACGCACTCATACAGCTACAGCCAATCTACGAAGAGAACAAGAAAGCAACTACTGAAGCGGATGCAGTTTCAACGGTGAGTCTGAGGCCAAAAATGACAGTTATGAAAACGAGAGCTGATATGTGGCTTAAAAACACATGTTGTTCATTCAGACAAACTTCTGCATCTTCTGTTTTACCTGAGATTTTATATTAAAAAAATAGGTGAATGCGGCCTTTAAGTTTTTTTTTTTTTTTTTTTTTTTTTTTTGGTCAGATAATGTGTTTTATGTAACTAGCTAGATGAATAGAAAATAGGTTTATCTAAAGCTGAATTGAAGAACAAAGATAATGTACTGCAACCATAGCATTTTATCAACAGCTGCTACTTCATTGCTAGTAGTCCACTGCATGAATGCAAAAGCCTTGTTCAGACTGTCAGCCAAATCCAATTTTTGAAACTCGTTTCAAACTACATTCATATGTGGTTTGGAGCCCTTTTCAAATCGCATTCCTGGAACTCTGTTTCAAGTCTGACTGGTCAGTCAGCGCCAATAGCCTTGTGGTTAGTGTGCCGACATGCAGCGCTACTGCGCTCACGGCAACCTGAGTTCGATTCCCGTCTTGAGGTCCTTTGCCGCTCACACTCCCTTCTCTCTACCTAATACTTTCCTATCATCTCTCCACTGTCCTCTCTGAATAATAAAGTAACAAAAGCCCAAAATAAATAAAGTCTGTCTGGTCAGATTGCATTTAGCATCACTTTTTTATTTTCTCACGCCACGTAAAACGTAAACACGTCAGGAGTTTTTGTGGAAAGCGTGCTGAACGCCTTTGCAGAAACAAGTTTGTGTTGCTGCAAAGTGCAAGTCCAGAGGAAAAAGACAATGTACTGCTAGTTTATGCACTTTGAGTTTTGAAACCAGTGGAGATGGTAGCAAAGATTCCAGCTTCCTGTATTTTTTTTCTTGTGCCTCATAAGATAAAATACATCAGCAACATTTTGTCATGTCGTAAGACAACATCTTTATTGCAAACTGTATTGCTGTTATTGTTGTTTTTAGCGTAGGCATAACAACACAACAGCATTGCCATAGTTGCCAAAATTAATGCAGATATTCAGTAAAATGAAAAAGCGATACTGGACACACAAATCGGATTTGAACAGCTGCGATATACCGTTTGGACAGTCAATCCTTGTTCAGACTGTCAGCCCAAATCCGATTTTTGTGCAAATCCATTTGAAATCCAGTCATATTTAAATAGTCTGAATGGCAACAAACTACATGGAATCCATTTTTTTTTTTTTGAGCTACATTCGTATGTGGTTTGGGATCCTATTCAAATCGCATTCCTGAAAATCCGTTTCAGTCTGAACTGATCAAGATCGGGTTTAGCGGGACACAAACAATTGTGATACACCGTGTGGACAGTCGGTCATCTAGATCGGATTCCAAAAGGATGTGCACAAAATTCAGATTTGGGCTGACAGTATGAACAAGGCTAAAGAAAAGCTGAGGGATTTTTTTTTTTTTTAACAATATTTAACTGAAATGGAAGTTATCAGTACATGCTATCATGTGTTTGCAGTCTAGTAACTAATATGTAGAAAAAGTAGATCAATTATTAAATTTATCTGAAGATTCTGACTAAATTTAGAGTCTTCTAAATTTATCTGAAGACTCTTGGGTCATCTCCATCTGATCTGGAGATGGATCAAGCACTATTTATTATAGTTGCAATATATGGCAGTTTATTCAACTGGTGATTGTTTTTCATTGACCAATTTTTATAGATGATTTTTTCATACCTTTATGGACACAAAGATCCCCAGCCAAACTCTCAGCCAACCCAAACACCTCTACTATATAAAAAAGCTAGATTTGTATGATACAGTAACTTTTATTTATTATATCACATAACATTACATTATGCAATTCTTAAAAGGTGATTTGTTAGTAAATAGTTAAGAAATGTCAAAGAATATTGAATGTTTTTCAATGGAGTATCCTCTGGAATGGATGATAGAAAGCCCTGCATTTAAATAACTAAAAGACCAGCATCACCAGTCAGCTGAAAAAAAATATTTTTGCATTTAACTATTAAATTATTTTTGTTCATATTAAGTCAGTTATCTGCATAATTGAAGTTCATTTTCTAGGTCTGCTTTCACCACTGCATTTAAGTCAAAGCTATACCTTCAGTGCATCCATAATCTGAATGCATTCAGTGTTTTAACGCAAACAAGTATTGCTAAAGTGTAACGCGAATCTTACGCATGTGTTTTTCTTATTGCTTCGCAGGTGGAATTTCTTTCAAAACGCTGTTTTAGCAAAGTTTGGGACTACTTTTCAAAAGATGCATATGGAGAAGTCTTCTGCCTTGCATGTTCAGCCAGAGTTAGCCAGGGGTCCAACAAGGCTGCTCAGAAGAACACCTCTAATTTATGGTCTCATCTTAGAATAAAGCATCGACGTGCCTTTTTAGAGGCAAAAGGTTTCAGTCGACCAGTCAATATGCTGATCAACACTTTGGACTCAACTCCGATTAAATTAGAGCAGTTTGAGCCAGAAGAACGCACTGTAGAGGGAGAAGGTGAAATAAAAGTTTTGATACCAGAAGAACCATCCATTGGAACTTTGTAAATATGTAAACAATTTGGACACAGTGTTTATATACTGTATGTATATACAAAATAGAAAATCATAACCTTTTGGATTTGTTTTTTTTTGTTTTTCTTATATATAAATAAACCATTTGTGTGTATATACAGTGCAACTGCAGTTGTTTTAATAAAATTATTTTAAAGTGAATTTCAGTCTTTCCTGTGGATGATTTGGTGGTTTACTTCTATACAGTAATACATTTTAAAATTTCTGTAATTGGAAATATTGGGGGGAAATGTACTGTAGATTTGAAATGCAACTCATTGTTCTACAGTATCAGTGCACCGAATTTGCCACTTACAAGTTCACTGTTGGAGTCTGTGTTTAAATGTGCTGTTTACCTGGAATGACTTCTATACGAAAATACAGACATTATTCACTTTCATATCCATGTTGTAATACATTTGGAGCTCATTGCTTATGTCTTTTCATGCTTCTCTCATTATCAAATGGGCTTGCATTTCTTTCAGAAGCAAAGAAAAAAAGATGTGAAGAAGAAGGCCAAAGTTGGTGGCAAAGGTGAATACCCTTGTCCAGAGTGTGACAGAGTCTTCTCTCTGGCAAGCCGGTTGCATTTCCACATGAAGACCCATAAGTCCAAAAAGGCTTTGTTGTTCAAAGCTCAACAAATCAAGACTGAGGTACCTGTTCACACAATGCATACATTTGATCTGAATGTATGAATGTGTTCTTTTAAGTTTGGATATTTGTATTCCTCATAGCTGGAGGCAGTGGCTAAAACTACTAATTCGAAGGAGATAAACAGACCATATGCCTGCCCGCATTGCGATAAATTGTTTGCTCGTGAAGGATGGGTGGCGCCGCACATTCGCACTCAACACGGGGAAATAAAGCCCAGGAGCGATTACTTTAAGATCTTGTGCGGCAGTGGCCGTACAAGGTCACAACAGACTTTCACCAAGGTTGGTTTTCATATTTGTCATTGAATATGCAGATGTTAATATATACTTGCTGAGACAGTGATCTTGTATTTCTGTATAATAACCCACTTTCCTTTTTTATTGATTGATAAGCGAATTATTAAGTGCCCTGAGAGACAGAATGTCACTGAGAATCTGAGACAGAGGAAACGGAAAAGTCAAAGATTAAGAAGGGTCCAGGCTAAACAACCTCAAACAAGTGCTGTGTCCATCCAGGTCCTTCGTTTGGCCACAGTCGCAAAAGATGAGGCTGAACAAAGTGAAGATATTCCTATAACGGACACAGATGAGGATGAACAAAGTGCAGAGCTTTTTTTGATGGGCGCAGATGAGGCTGAACAAAGTGAAGACTTTCCGATAATGGGTACAGATGAGGCTGAACTAAGTGTGGATCTTTCTAAAATGGGCACAGATGAAGCACAACAAAGTGCAGATCTTCCTGAAACGGGCACAGATGAGGCACAGCAAAATGCGGATCTTCCCGTGGCGGGCACAGATGAGTCAGAGAGCATTTCTGAGCAATCAAAGGACACCTCAGGCCAGAAGGGGGAAGAGAGGAGGAAGAAGAAGGGGTTTCCATGCAAAACATGTGGCAAAAGTTTTGTTCTGGAGAAGAAGCTGAAGAAGCACTCAAGGAAACATATAGGACATAAGATTCATGATGTGAGGAAAAGGAAAAGAGAACAAGCTCTAATGGAAAGGAAGCTTAGGGAACAAGAAGAAAGGAGACGGGAGGAAAGTGATAGGCTTGAGGCTAAGATGTCCACCAGTAATCACAACCCAAATACTACGGTATGTGTTCTTTTCAAAAACCTGAAGAATAATCAGAATATACCTTCACATTTCATAGTTTTAAATCATGAAGGCAAATCAGATAAGCATGATTTGTTTAATGAAGAGAATCTTAAAGGAACACTCCACTTTTTTTGAAAATAGGTTCATTTTCCAACTCCCCTAGAGTTATACAGATGTGTTTTACCGTTTTTGAATCCATTCAGCCGATCGCCGGGTCTGGCGGTAACACTTTTAGCTTAGCTTAGCATAAATCATTGAATCTGATTAGACCATTAGCATCTCACTATAAAATGACTGAAGAGTTTCGATATTTCTCCTATTTAAAACTTGACTCTTCTGTAGTTGCATCATATATCAATACTGGCGGAAATTTTATAAGCTGATATGGCTAGGAACTATACTCTCATTCCGGCGTAATAATCAAGGAATTTTGCTGGCGTACCATGGGTGCAGCAGGCGCAATGATATTACGCAGCGCCTGAAAGTGACCGGCACTAAGTTTGTGTAGATGCAGAGTTGCAGCCGGCAGAGTTGACGGCTGCGTAATATCATTGCGCCTGCTTTTATTTTGACAGAAATGACAGCAGAGCTTTTGTTTTGACAGAAAACTCCAGCTTCAAAACAGGCTTACAAAAATGTGTCTCATTAGAAATCTAGTGAAATGCTGCATCATCTGTTGTGAAAATAAAGCATAACAAGTCCATTGCATTCACTGTGAACGGAGCCACTTTGAGGTGCGGAAAAACACAGGATCACGAGCTGATTGCCTGAACGAAGTTCACAGGGAATAAGCCATATTGTGCTTTCGGTTTTAGTTCCTTTGACAGATACTGTGCCAAAGCATAATGGCCCAAAACACAACTTTAAAGACCTTTTATGTTAGAATAAGTTTAAATATATTTTAAAAAACTACACATTTTGCTTGGAAGACCTATCGCTTCATATCGTCATGTGACCACGATAATATCAAGACAGTTTTGCTATTGCGATATTGATACCACCATTTTGATAATATCGTTACATCCCTAGTATTTGTATATTGGTATTGTAAATTCTAATATAGGAACCTGCAAGTCTAGTAATGCCTTTCTAAAACTGTTATGTTCCAACTTGTATTATATCAGTTTATCTTAAGATTAGGGCTGCAACGATAATCGCACGATGTTGTGAGGCGCGTTTAGTCAATGAAGCCGGTACTTTGATTAGTAGTAAAGCTCCATCACGTGCGTTCAGCTGGAGCGGCAAGTAATACACAGAGCCGTAAAGCACTGACAAGCTACGCCAAAATCGCGCGCAAAATCGAATCGCGATTTTTGGCGTAGCTTGTCAGTGCTTTACGGCTCTGTGTATTAGTTGCCGCTCCAGCTGAACGCACGTGATGGAGCTTTACTACTAATCAAAGTACCGGCTTCATTGACTAAACGCGCCTCACGACATTGTGCAATTAATCGTTGCAGCCCTACTTAAGATGATATATTGCAAGTCATTGAATTTAACACCTAAAATGTTAAATTATTTTGTTAAAGGCCCTCATTTTATAGATTACCTCATGCCCAAATATGCATTAAAATTATTTTTGGTACCCCTTCAACAGACACCTCAAGGATCCCCAAACAAAGATTCATTACAGAAAAGCAGAACCAGAGGTCAAGGGCCACTACCCTGCCCGTTTTGCGGCAAAGTTTTTGCTTGGGAAATGCGGCTATTGATGCATATGCAGATTCACTGTGGCGAGAAACCATACGCCTATCGGCAGCGCAAGAAACATTTTTATGGTGCTCTGAAAAGGGGCCAACTCCCGGAAACCCATAATGAGGAGGTAGGAAAGACTGTGTGATTAATCGTTTTGACTGCTAGTTTCGTCCAGTTTCATTTCTTCAAGAAACAAGAAGAATTGTTTGTGCAATGAATCCTGAAGACTCTTGTTTAAGTCATTATAAGAATGGTTGATTGTCGCTTTCCCCCAATGCAGGCTTCGGGGGACAAAAGTGATGAGTCTGAAGAATCTGTGAGTGAAGAGATGGTGAATAAGGACGGATCTGTACATCTGAGGAGCAGTGCAACCCATGCAGTGTCTGGAGCTCCCACAAGCGGTACTGAGACCACTGCAGCAGCGAACCATACTGGCAGCCCCGGGCTTTTACCTCAGACAGCTATCGAGCAGCCTACCACCTCTTACAAGAGTAATCAAAGAACCAAACCCGAGATGGTCAGCAACATCATGTGCCACTTAAATCTGCAGCCCAGGATTGTTCTACAACCAATTAGGACTGAACGCAAGTACTGGGGATCAATGCCTGGGGTAGCTGACTTAAAATCAGGTTGCTCTGAAAAAAGTAGTAGCTCATACTCAGTAGTGGTTGATGATGAAATGGCGAATGCTGTGCAAGATAAAATTGTGGATTCCAGTCTTTGCACATTGCCAGTGGAATTCTCTGGTCATGGCAGCCAGAACACCGGTGATCCAGACAGAGAAATAGTTTCTGTAGAGGTTGGATCTCCAAAGCGTGATTCAGATGTGGAGCTTGACAACACTGGTGGTCTGCTGGCCGTTGAATCCTCTGAGGGAAACAAAGCAGAGGGTCAACAAAAAGACAACCATGACTTTAATCTTCCTGGTGTTTCTGAAACAACAGCCAGAAACCAGGTATCACTTATAGTAACAGATGACAAACTAGAGCAGTCATATGCAAGAACCGCTGCTGAAAATGCTCTGCCTGAATGTGGAAGATCGAAGTGTGATTGTAATAACATTTCTGGTATGAAATTGATGGTCATGCCACAGAGTAGCGTTCTAGAATCTTTGTTCAAGGAAACTAGTTCTGACACCATGCAGAAGAACATTGACTCAAAAGCAGTTTGTGTTGTCCTCTCAGATATTGAAGACAGTGTTGATGAAGACGTGTTGGGTCCCTCCAAAGGTTTAGATAAAAAGAAAAGAGCCTCTGTTCCTAGCATTCAAAATGAACAATTAGATGTGGGGAGCAAACCTGGCAAAAATCCCTCCAGCGACTCAAACTTTCCAGCTCCATGTGCAACTGAATCCACCAAAACTATTGATGGTGCCTCACAACATGCTGATGATCAGAGTATCTCAAATGACCCACCCAGAAACCAAATGGCCTCTACTGCCATCAGACAAACAGAGGGCAGGCCCATGAGTTCAAAGGAGAGAACGTCATGTGAAACATCTGATATGGAAGGTAATGCTGACATGGAGATTGTCAGTGGCGGTGAAAGACAAAATAAGAAACTGGGTCAGAACAACCAGGTATGCAATACTAGCAGAATGAAAAGCACAATACGAACTCAAAAGTAAATCTGTTCTTAATCGATCTGTGGAAATGTACAGAGATATGTAAATACATGAGGAGAGAAATCTCAATTTCTATTTAATTACACTGTTTTCTTTTGAATTTTCTTAATGTCAGATGTCAGAATCTTTTCTGGATGATTCAGCTGACAACGCTGAAATCTCAGGGACGAATGAACCTACTGTACAAAATGTGAAAACCAATGAGTTATTTGTGAAAAGTTCTGAAGAATTCAAAATGCCCTCACACTTTTTTACAACCAGTCAAACCTCTGATGGTAGATGCTGCAGTGGAGAACAAAAATCAGTAAAGCAAGCACTAAATTGTCAGTTTTGTGTAAAGGCATGTAGAAAGATAGAACTGCACCTAAGGTGTGATCACACAGGAGAACCTGAAGTGGTAAAAGCTTTAAGTCTTGACAAAGACTGTAAAGAACGAAAACTGTTATTGAGCAGTTTTGCTATTAAAAAGAACTTCGAGCAACCTAGAGATTCTAGAATGGATTGTGATGAAGATATTGTTCACTGCATTTTTTGCCGAGTGTCTTATCGATGGAACGCGTTTCGGGAGCATGCTCTTATATGTACGCACAACAAGAACCCAGCTGCATCCAGCAAAACTCAGGAAACTTTTGATGCAGAATTGGGAAATCTTGCTGCAGACACTATCAGCCCTATCAATGAAACTTTAGAGCCAACTAATGCTCCATCATCACATCTCTCAGATTTAGGTGATCGCCTTGTTCTAGAAAGTAGGATATGTGAGGCAAAGAAGAACCACATTTTAGTGTCAGATGGTCCCCAAATTCTATACACTAATGACAGCACAGAACAGAAGATCTGTGATCTGAAACCCTCAAGTCCTCCTAATCTTGACTCTTGCCAGAGTGTTGCTCCAAAAGCCTCTTATCCAGAAGTGGAGGAGGAGCCTACTGTTTCCCACATTGTCAGCAGCATAGGTCAAATTGATCTTGGTGCACAGTTATTAAAGCCATCTGTTCTAGATTCTCACCAGTGTTCTGCAATTAATCCTTCTGATTTGGAATTTTCATGTAGTGCGTCACGGAACCCTGATGTGGAGATGCTAGAACCACCCATTCTAGATTCTTGCCAAACAACACAAGTTGTAGAATCTACAGTTTCAACCTTTCATATTTCAAACACTGGCTGTGGTGTTTTTCAGCAGTCCACTATAAAACAAACAGATCATCCCCAACTTGTAACCCAGCCATTTTCTTCTGATCCAGAAGTGTCTTGTGATCTAGAACCTTCTCATGATGCTGAGAACCTTCAGATCTCTTCAGAACCAAAGGTTCCTTCAAGCCCTGCATCCTTAAACTTTTCTTCAGAATGCAGTTCAGAATCAAACAGTACTTCCAATCTAGCTGTGTTTGGTGATACTTATTTGGGTACTAATGAGACAGAGCAAACCCAAAATACAGATGTAGAAAGGAACATCTTTATGATCTCAGGCAGCTCTGATGTGCATCTAGAACCTGAAAGTCATTCTCCAGATCCTAATAGCTATAACATTGAACAAACACAATGTCAGCAGCGTGAAAGTATTGAAAATCCAGATGCTAGCAGAAGTGGAAGTCAGCCAACAGCTGATCTACAATCTAGATCTTCTATTCAAGAAATCAAACCTAGAGCTGTAGGACACATGTCTTGCCTTAAATTGCAAGAGTGTGATCTTCAAGAAGACCCTGAGGAGATCACTGATGAGAATGGCAATGATTGTGCTGTTGAAGTTCAGCATGAGTCGAGCATATCGGTGACAAGCGGGCAAAAGAGAAAACGAGTCTACCAGATCAGCTGTCTGAAAAAGGAGTCAAAGAAAAGTTGTCCAAGTTCTTATTCTCAGGTTGTTATTTTTTTTTTTTTTTTTAAGGAGTGTTTTTTTTTGCAATGCAAGGTTTTAGTACTGAATTTTGATAGAATTCTGCTGTAGCATTATACATAATGAAAAGCGCCGATCTAGTGCTAATATGCAAAAACTGACCATACAAAGAATTTTGAATTATATTGTGTTCTTTTAAAATGTACTTACTATTTGTTATTGTTCCTCCTTTGCAAAAACAGGGTTCTGAATGCCAAACCAGTTCCACTGATGACAACTCCAGTGTGTTACATCACTGCCTTTACTGCAAGCAACCACACTACAGAATGATGGATCATCTTCTGTCAGTTCATCCTAATGAACCAGAGGTGGCAAAAGCTCTTACCTTTGAGAAGAGCTCACAAGAAAGGAAACAAATTTTGAACCTTCTACAAACCAGGGGAAATGTTGTATGCAACACAAACGTGGTTCAAAGTAGTAAACAAGATTTAAAATCACTTAGGAAGTTCGTATCATATTGCTCATTTGAGGATAGAGTTTATTGCATCTACTGTTTAGGGTTATTCAACAAGAAGTCTTTTGCTTCACATTTAGTGCATTGCAAGGGCAAATCTACTCTCAGTGCTGAGGCTAGCTGTGGTGAAATGCTTCCTGATGCTGGGCTCATTCCGCCAACTCCTGGACTTATTTCCCCCACATGTCCAGAAGAGACTGATGCCAATATGGAACCATCAGGTCTTCATGTCATCTATGAAACAGGGTTTGAAAATGAACAAGGACGATTTTCCCTTCCAGAACTCATCTGCAATGAAGAGCGACCAGACATCTCAAGTCCAGATGAGGAGGTTGGAAGTAATAGACAGGCAGAGGGTGCTATTTTACAATTCAGACATTCTGCTGAAAATAAAGAAGGTTGTGAATTGAAGGCAGGTAATTCTCCCAATCCAAGCATTGGTCAAGAATCAAGAGACTGGAAGAATGAAGGAGTAAGTCTCCCAAAGTGCAGTGTTGACCAAGAAAGGGCAATGACACCAACTTCAGGCACCAGCTCCATCAGTCCTCATCCAGAATATGATGTTCTCAGAAATCCATCTGATGACTTCAGTCCACCTCAAAATGCCCAAACTCTGTCTAATGACACACACAAGAGTGGTGTGAAACCCCAGACTTATGGAACAGGGAAGAAGAGGAGGAAGAGGCACTCGCGTGTCTTGAGTCGGGTAAACGTCATTGTTAAATGACACATTCTGAACTTTGTTCTTCAGGACTCTCTATTAGTAGATTCTTCGCATTCAAGGATTAGTTCACTCTTGAATTGAACTTTCCTGATGATTTACTCACCCCCATCCAAGATGTTTTTTTTCTTTTTTCAGTCGAAAAGACATAAAGGTTTTTGAGGAAAACATTCCAGGATTTTTCTCCATATAGAGGACTTCAATAGGCATCAACAGGTTAAAGGTCCAAATGGCATTTTCAGTGCAGCTTCAAAGGGCTCTACACGATCCCAGCCAAGGAATAAGGGTCTTATCTAGTGAAACAATCAGTTGTTTTTTTTGTTTTTTTTTAAAATATATATATATATATTTTATAAACCACAAATCTACAACTTCACACATTATGCAATCAACTTCACACTTTATCAGTGGAAAGATCACATTAGTTCTTCGTAGAGCCCTTTGAAGCCACACTAAAACTGCAATTTGGATCTTCAACCTGTTTATCCCCATTGAAGTCCACTATATGGAGAAAAATCCTGGAATGTTTTCCTCAAAAAACTTAATTTCATTGCGACTAAAGAAAGAAAGACATGAACATCTTGCATAACATGGAGTAAATTGTATGCAGAACTGTAAAGTTCCAGTACACAGCCAGTATTTTTAATGAACAAAAGAATAAGCAGTGGTGTTGTTTTCTCCTCTCATTTATATAGTCACTGATCATGGATGATGACTTGCTGGGTGAAGGAGAGATGTCCAACTCCAAACTACACGTCTGCCAGCACTGCAAGGCAGCTTTCGGCAGTTCGTACACGCTGCGCAGACATGAATACACTCACACGGGTCAGTGTGTGCAAAACCCATTTTTAATACACCCGTGATCACATATTGCAGATCAAAGCAAAATGATCACTATGAAAAGAGCCACGATCATTATTTACGCTCATTCGTTTTGTTTTTTTCATATCCACACAGGTGAGAGGCCATTCTGGTGCAATCAGTGCAATCTGGGCTTCATCCAGAAGTATCGACTTTTAAAGCACACATTTGCATGCCATGGTGAGTTAATTCCACTTTAGGTTTTTTTTTACATTTGTTTAGATTACTTTTATGTAATTTTTTTAAAATTAGAGCTTTGTATGAACTATTAAAGTGTTTTTGTTGTCTTCAAGGGGACACAACGTCTAGTGCAGACCAGGAAAAACTGAAAAGGGCAACTAGAACAATTCAAGATGGAGAGACGTCATTGAAGGATGAAGCTTGTATACAGGTAAAACTTTTTTTTTTTTTTTTTTTTACTTCAGAAATGCTTTGCTCTTATAAGAGAATGGAATGAACATTCTTGTTTTATTAACAGTCATCAACAAAGACTCCTGAGGATTTACCAAATGCTGTTACAGATGACACAGGGGGAAAAGTTGCAGACACAAAGCAAGGTAAAGCTACTGCTGGTCAAACAACCCTACAAATAATCAAAAGACACTAAAGTATTTCTTGTATATCTTTTAAAGCCACTTATTCACTTTTGTCACTTTTTTTCTGACTAAAGATGCTTTCGTTTCAGACACTGAGGCGAGAGAGTTCCACTCGGAGGAAGCAGGACACAGTCAAGTCAAAGACTATGACACAGATTGCTAGAAGTTATTGTTTACATCTTAGTGTTATGTTTTTTAAAGTCAAAACATTTTGTAAATATGTCTCATAATGTTTTACAATGTTGTCTCATTCTGATGGGTTCAATACTTTTACGGAATGATTAATTTCACCCTGCTGTACTGTGCAGATAATAGCATATGTTTATTAATTAATTAAAGATTGAGAATAAAAAAATTTAGAGGAATTTAAGGGTATCTTGGTTGTTTTTTTTTTTGGTATTTTTTGGCATTACTTCAGTATTCACTGTCACATGATTCTTCAGAAATCATTCTAATTTGCTGATTCTGTGTTCAAGAAACATTTCTTATCAATGTTGAAAACAGCTGTGCTGATTAATATTTTTGTGTAAATCATGATACGGTTTTTAAGATTAATGTTTAATGAATGGAAAGTTCAAAAGAACAGTGTTTTAAATCTAAATCTAAAATATTGTAACTTTTTTTAGATTTTAAAAATCCACAATCATTATAAATATAAATATCTTGATCATTTAGTATAAACAACTGTAAAATCAGCAACTAAATGTGATATTTTAGTAATTGCTGGTAACAAGTTTCAGGATACTGGTTTCAGAAAAACTTGTGGGTAATTAAACAGGTTTAATGGACTTTGTAAGTCATGATTTCATTTGTCAATATTTTTTTTTTTACTTTTAAATATTTAAGCACATTTAAATTTAACATTTTACTACACAAGTATGCTTTTGGCTATATTTTTGTCAGTATCTATACTTTCACTTTAAAAGCTAAATTATTTAACTACCATTTTTACACTGCTGATGGCGTTTTATTCAACTAGTTGCAATTCGACTAGACAGAACTGGTTTTCTTGTTTCCAGGTTTTGTTTTTGTTTTTATTCCAGGTACCAAGAGATAAGAGTGTTCTTGAAAAAGGAAATGTCTGGCTCCAGTTGCATTGTGAGCCGCTATGAAAACTCATAAAAGTATGTTTATTAGATTCTCTGTTTATCATTACAAATGCTGTGTATGAGAGTGAAGCTATGATTGACTATAGCTCTCATGAATAAATTTATTTGGTCAAAGTCTTTACTGTAAAAGCTGTCCTGTCTCCTCCTGACCTGTGAAGGGTGCTAGAGTCACTTCAGTTAGCACAGCAACCCAATGTGCTGGAGGTTTGATTTTAAAGGGGGAACTTTCACGCGCTCGTCTCTGTGGTGTTATCGGTACCTGTATCGTCTGTATTTATCGTTTAAAAACAGCGACCTGAAATAAAGTGGTACAATGACTAAACTGGATCGTCTGAACACTTTCATGACCGAGCGCTTGATGGCTGCTGTGAAGGAGATCATCTTCACAGTCGGTAGAACGGTTCGGGAGTATGAGGAGGAAACGGAGCGAATCCGGTGCGAAAACAAGCGGCTCAAAGAAATGTTACGAGACTCCGGCTGCTTCAATGAACAAACAAATGCTGGTAAGACGATTAAATGATTAAACTCTATGAAATATCATGGTGAATGATTCTGTAACATCATGTTTAGAATAGGGAATAACATTTTGACTAGATCTGGAATTATTTATTTTTTTCATCAGAAAAATAAATGTTTTGTTTTCATTTGTCCGCGTGTTTTGGTTGTGATCACGAGTCCATGTTTGATTCATGGCCACGAGGTAATACATAAATGTATCTATTCTTGATTACTTGGTGTATTCGAGGATGTGTGACTCAATACTCAGCTGTTGAAGTATATTACACGAGTTAAGCAATCCAGGAAATAAAAACGCTGTTTTGAGTTTTGTGGCTTTTAATCCAGTGTGATATCCTTTTATCTAGTTTACTATTAAAACTTGTCAAAACTGTATTAAATATAAACATTTTATATTAGTCTCTTTCCGGAAAACGGACCAGAAACATTAATGACTCATCGTGAACTCGTTGGCGTGTCAAATGTTTGTAGAATCAAATGCTTTCCAGAAAATACATTTCACAGCAATACCTAGATGCAAATGATGGTTCACTGCTGACACAAGTCAAAATAACATACAATGACATAAAATGAAAATCCTTATCTGCTTGCATGTTAATAATCTTATTATGAGCCATTAATCCATGCATGGTTTTTTTTTTTTTTACTTTTGACCTTTTTTACCCTATTTAATAAAAAAAATCAGGTTTTCTGGAGACTCATGCATGTCTTCTATTTAATCATTTAGCTGAATTAAACCACACTACCACAAGCTAGCATTTATCTGCTTGGATTGACTACAATGCCCACATCTCAAAATCCAATCAACAACCAATGAATAAAACTCAGTCCCTGCCTTAAAATTTTTCTTTTTCGATAATCTGTTTCACTTAAATGTATGTCACAATACGGAAGAAAAGATCTGTCGCTACCACCATTTTATTATGACTAAGACAGTTGGTTCCTGTATTAATAAATTGAGTAGGAGCCCTTTTTATGTGACCCTGGACCACAAAACCAGTCATAAGCAGCACGGGTGTATTTGTAGCAATGGCCAACAATACATTGTATGGGTCAATATTATAGATTTTTCTTTTATGCCAAAATCATTAGGATATCAAGTAAAGATCATGTTCCTTGAAGATATTTTGTAAATTTCCTACCGTAAATATATCAATACTTAATTTTTGATTAGTAATATGCATTGTTAGGAACTTAATTTGGACAACTTTAAAGGTGATTTTCAATTTCACAAAATTGACCCTTATGACTGGTTTTGTGGTCCAGGGTCATATATATTCCATTTTAGTTTTCTGTTTTATTAATAAGTAAATCAACAGAGGAACAAAATCTGTGCATCTTTAAAGAAATCTTTCACACAAAAAATGAAAATTCAGTCATTAGTTACCCTTGTGTTGTTCTAGGGCTGCACGATAAATTGTGATAATATCGCAATCGATATTAGGAAATGCTGCAATATTCATGTGCGCGTCTTGTCAGTGAAGCACAGTTCTTTGATCAATAGTAAATCACCATCCGAAGGCCAGAGGGCACTCTTGTCCAGAAACGCCAAATATGCCCTGCAGAAGAAATCCAGGAAATACTGGTCGCTGAATAAACAGGAGATTTAACTTTCATTGATTCAGCATGACTAATAAACACACGACTACGACAATATATGGTTTATCTGAGTTTTTATTATAATTTTCATTATAATAACATAAATAAATAACGCGATGCTAATCAGCTTTTATCACTGCTTAGAATACTATGAAATATGTTGCATGCCTTATTTTTTGTAAGAAGCCACATCACCTTACAGAAGGATTTGTTTCAAACACTCGACTGACATTATGAAATGAGTTTGGAGTAAAAACTTTATTAAATGTGGTATTTTCATGTGCTTTCAGATGTAGTAGCATTTACTACACAGGGCTGTAGCTCACTGAAAATCTACACTAGCAATTTTATTATCGCAGCGCGATTTGATATTATCATTGATATCGTCTGCATGGTTTTGCATAGCTTGTCAGTAGCTCTGTGTAGTAAACTGCTGAAAGTTTGATCTGAAAGCACATGTGATGGAGATTTACTACTGATTACACAACCAGGTTTACTGACGATGCGCATGGATATCGCATTCGATTTATCATGCAGCCCACGTGAACATGCGCCAAAGACTGACACAGAAGAGAAGAAATTGTTGAATAAAGTTGTTTTTTTTTTGTTTTCTTGTGGTATTCTCGTAGCTTCATAACATTATGTTTGAAACACTGATGTCACATGGACTATTTTAACGATGTCCTTACAACCTTGCTGGGTCTTGAACATGTCACATCTGATTTTTGGGTCCCTTTAAGTCATCATGGAATGTTCAATAATATTGATCATATTGTAGCTGTAGGACACATTACAGATTCACATGGATCTTTTTATCTGCATAGAGTAAAAGTTATGATGTTTTTTTTTGTTTTGTTTTGTTTTTCAGCTCCTGTGCAGTCTTATCAGCCCGTCTCCCCTGGGCAGCCCGGATGGATCTGCAGCCAGAATGAGGAGCCAGAACCCTTCGAAGAGATCCAGCAGGACCCAAGCCAGAGGCTTGGCGAACAACATCCCCTCATAAAACCGGAAAAGCCTGAGTACTCTGTCGATGCTTACAGGGAATCTGTAGCTTTGCCATCAAAAGCCAACAACAATGACGGCTCACACATGTGCGCCGATCACTCTGACACAAATCCTATTGAGGATGAAATGACAAACTGTCATTTCGCATCTAAAATCAAAGTCGAATTCATGAACTCCAGTTTGTGTTCAGGCGACGCGATTGGAAGCACTGAAGATGCGTACCAGAGCTGGTCGCCACACAGTCCAGATTTGCCTTTAGGGACATCAGACATCTACAGAGCACAACACCCAAACCAGCCAACATACACTAACAGTGAAGCACCCGCCACAGTATCTCAGCATAGCAGTTCATCTCACGACGCCAATCACGTTTCATATCACAACATATTATGTACGAACAGGGCTTACTGTAGCAGTAAATGCTGTGAAATGCAAAAGAGGACTATAGCCAAATCAAGCCCCGTATGGAAGTATTTCTCTCTAAAAGAGGGAGACTGTAGCAAAGCAGTGTGCCTTATGTGTAGGGCCGTCATATCGCGTGGTCGCAAAGAATACACAACGTCAGCCCTTCTAAAGCACCTTCGGATGAAACATGGTAAATGTTGACGTTATCATTTGCTCTCTGATTTTATATATACGTATGTGATGTACAGTATTTTCTGTTCAACTGCTTTTACGGTGCTTGAATAATAGGATACATATGAGGAAAGCCAGACATTATCTTTGTGTTATTCCTGCAGGAAATGCGCTAATCTTTGGCTGTGCTCAGAAGAGACGAATGAAAGAAATTACGAGAAAGACTGTGTGAAAACCACTCTCAGCCAGTATGGACACTGGCTATTGTGCATCATGGCCAACCTCTGAGTGTTTTCAAACCAATTGTTTCAGCAAAATCTACGTCAGCTTGAGATAGGGCAGTCAGAAATGTATGCATACAATAAGTCATCGAAGCCTTCTGGTTACGGTTACACACAAAGAATAAAATCCTTGAAAAAAAACGTCAAAATCTTTAGTCCATCCACCTTTTTCTGAATGCAGAAATCTCGCCCGTCTGGAGCAGTGCTTTACATTTCCGTTCTCTGGTGTTTCTAGGCAAATTAACATGTTATATTATCGGCTTATATTAACGTTAAACCTGCGCACATTTTGAAATTTAGTTATATTGAAAAACTTTCAATTAGGTTACTCAGGTTACTCAGGAAAAAGGTGGATAAGTTACTGGTAAATTAATTTCATTATTGTGTTGTCTAAAAAAATAACAGGATGTACATACTAGCATGATTCATATGAAAGAAAACTGTAATAAAACAAAAGAGATTTAATAATTTTACAGACATTTACAGAATATTTTACCACCAACTGAAATGTAAGATGGTTGAGGTTTTGATCTTGATTTGTCTTTTATACTCATTTTTGCAATAAATGAATCCTGGTTTAACAGTGTGTTAAGATTTTTGTTTGTTTCAGTGTGAGCCACCTAAATTTTTTTTTTCTTTTTCTTTTTAAAGTTTGTTTAATTTACAAATGTTGTATTTATAGACATGGGAACATGAATAAAGGAGGTTTGTGTATGTGTAAACAAAGCTCAAGAAGACGTATTTTTGCCTGTTTCAGTTCAGAGTTGAGTAAAAAAAAGTTTCTGTAAGTCATAATGAGAAAGTTTTTCGTCATAATGACGTAGTTTCTGACGACGTGTAAAATCATTATGAGATATTTTCTCATTATGAGATTATACTAAGCCATGATTATTAGTTTTTCTAAATCTTACAGCATTAACTCGATTATGAGAGAGTCGTCATAATTCATAATCAAACTAAGCCATTATTATGAAATGCTAAATCACTAATAATGAGAATTTCTGTCAATATGCAATGCTAAGTCAAATTATGAGTAAGTCTCTCATTAGTGTGACTAACACAACAGCAGAAACAGGCAAAAATAATAGGTTCTCATAATAATGACTCATAGTAATGAGAAGCCACCTCATAATAATGACTTCATGTTTCTCATTATGACTTACAGAAGAAAACTTTTTAATCATGTTGAAGTGATATATTGACAGAAATATTGCATGTTTTATACAGACTATGGTGTAAAGGAGTTTTAGTACGTTTTCTGTAGGTAATAACACAAGGAAATGAAAAAGCAGACAAAATGACAAGCATTTTGTAATAAATGGCAGGACGGAAGAACATTAATGAGATGTGGCAAATATGAGCAGGAAGACAAGAATTACAAGCTTCTGGAATTACAGAATTCACTTTGTGCAGTATTTTAAATATTGGACTAGAAACTGGTAGAACAATAATGGCGATAATGACTGTGGGTGGTGTTATGCACCTGACTAGTTAGTTGGTTTGCAACCCGCCTGTAAATCCACAGAAGGAGGAGGTGGAGAAGAAGAAGAAGAAGAAGAAGCGTGAACAGTTCTTTCTGTACCTTCTACTCCTTTCCATTGGTAGGCGCTGAATCATTGTTGAATCGGTTTACTTCTGTGGTTAAAGAGGAACATATACACGGTCATATGACCACAAAAACGAGTGTTTACATTCCGCCTTACTGTACGCTGAAAACAAAATAACTGCATTTACTGCGAGCTAAAAGCAAAATGACAAAGCTGCAGGTCATCAACACGTTTCTGACGGAGCGCTTAATGGCGACGCTCAATGAAATCATGGACATGATCGGTGGGACTGTCATGCAGTATGAAAAAGAGCTGGACAGCGTGCAGAAGGACAACGAGTATCTGAGACGGAGACTGAAGGAGATTGAGAAACTCGTGGAGTCAAACGGTACATTGACCCTTCTTAGAAAATAACGTCTTCTGCCGAAGTCAGCCGTTGTTTACTTTCTTTACGCAAATGACCATGGAAACTGTTTTCCGCCAAAATACCTTAGTTACAACAGTAATAATAATGATATTAAAATAACAAAATTAAAATCAACACAGCCGCCCTTGTCATAAAAAAAAAAGTTAAACACAATTGCAGCCGTAACTATGGTTACAATGTTGTGGTAAGTCAGGGCAGTTAGTAATGTCCATTTACTGTTGCTAAACAATAACTCGCATCAAATTAATCAGTTTAGGCACCTTCACATACTTTTTACTATTTTCTATATAAAACAAAAAAGTCCTCAAAACTATGAAGTGACATAAAGGAAAGTATGATAATTATTAAAATGAGACAACCCAAAACATAGCTTCCAGAACAATTTTACTTGAACAGAATTGAGTTCCCGTGTATGTCGGTCACTTGTTGACTATTTTCCTTTACTAACGCTTATTTGGTCCAACTTACCCTTTAAAAATGCTAGTGTTTGTAATATTTAAAATATTCATTACATATAGACCTATGTGCATAGCACGTTTCAGGACTATCCTGGGTAGCCAGTATTGTCAAAGGAGAGACAAATATTTCATAATTACCAAAGTATCGTCCTAAAACTAAAACAAAAATACTGCACTATAGCTAAGTAAACTGTAAATTTTAGGCCATCATCTACTGTTTAAGCTACAGAAATAAGAATTTTATAGGAATGAACTAGAATTGGACACTTAATACGTCTAACAAATTGTGAACCTGGACCACAAAACCAGTCATAAGAGTCAATTTTACAATTATACATCACATGAAAGCTGAGTAAATAAGCTTTCCATTGACGTATGGTTTGGATAGGACAGGACAATATTTGGTCGAGATACAACTATTTTAGAAAATGGAATCTGAGGGTGCAAAAAAATCAAAATACTGATAAAATTACCTTTAAAGTTGTCCAAATGAACTTCTTAGCAATGCATATTACTAATTAAAAATGTTTTGATATAAATTTACAGTAGGAAATTTACAAAATATCTTCATGGAACATGATCTTTACTTAATATCCTAATGATATTTGACATATAAGAAAAATCGATAATTTTGACCCATACAATGTATTGTTGGCTATTGCTATAAATTTATCCATGCTACTTACGAATGGTTTTGTGGTCACAGGGTCACAATTAGAATCCTTATTGTTGTTTATTTGTATAATTGAGGCCACAAAACCATGCTTGTCTAGAAACGTTTCACTCAAATTATGAAAATATTTGAATGCGAAACCACTGGCACTCGAAGGAAACATGTTTGTCTATGTATCTAAAAAAAAAAAAAAGTGAAAATTTTAAAATCTGTAATACATATTGAAGCTTTTAAATCAAAGATCTTGATAAAAACATACATTTGAATTTCTGACTTGAACTGTATATTTAGTTGCAACTTGCAGCTGCCATAAAAAGCTGTGTTTGAATCTGGAATTGTATTAGTTAAGTTAAGGCTGGAATAAACTGTTGCTTTTAATTAGTTAGATACTTAGTGACAAACTTGTGCCTTGTTGATAAGAGACTCATAACAAATGACAATGATGTGCTCTAAAACAAGTCAAAAATATCTTAAAATATTCAGCAAAATCTGACTTTCAGCAACAAAAAAAAATCGTGGCAAAACTTGTGTAGGATATTCTAGTTTTAAGTATGAGCAAAGTAAGTGTCTTGGATACTACTTTTCCACCTGATCTTGTTACACCTTTCCTCTTTTACAGGTCCAGCCATCTCAAACCCTGCATCATCATCTTCGCCATCACATCTAAAATGGACTTCTAGCATTGAAACAGAAACAATGCCTACAGAGAGCTATCAGAATCAGAACCAGGTACAAAATGAACAGCTCGCCAGCACCAAAGTAGAAGAGTTCTCCAACCATGCTCTTCTGGTGGACGAATCAGACATTATACATGATCCCCAGTTACCAAACACACTGCCTCACACAGATGACTTTGAAACATCCCCTTTAAACGAATTTCCTTGTGGTGTAAAAACAGAGCCTTTTGAAAGTCCTGATTCACAGTCCACCAATGCCAACACATCCGTCTACAGCCCATTACCTCATTGCACTGCTCAGTTACAAGCTACTAACAATATTAATCACAAGTCTGATCCTAAAGCGTTCAGTGGATCGAATTCCACTGATCTAGAATTGGCTAAACGTATAAAGCTAAAGCCTAAAACCATGCATGTATCCCTCAGTAAAATAAGCCAAAATGGGTTAAAAAACACTTGTCCTGAATCAAGCATAACTCATGTTAACTACAACGCTCATCAAAACACAGACTCAAGATCAGTCAGGAACGACGCCATTAGCAGTGTAACTAATGTTGTGGTCAACCCCCTACGTCACGCGGCGTTCAGCAGAGATGTCAGGCAGGGTAGGGGAAGAGGACGGGGACGAGGACGAGTCAAAGGTCCTGGGATGCACATATGCCCACAGTGTGGAAAACTATTCCCCCATCATTCACGGCTAAAGGTGCACATGCTCATTCATACAGGGGAGAAGCCGTACGTTTGCACCCAGTGCGGGAAGCGTTTCAACAACGACGGGACTCTGAGGAACCACAGCCGCGTACATCTGCAGCTCCGCCTGTTTGACTGTCCAGTGTGTGCACGTAGCTTTAAGGATGCCTACACCTGTCGAAATCACATGCGCGTGCATAATAGGTGAGGCAATGGTGTTTCTGCCTCAGCAGCCAAATTAAACAGAACTCAAGCTACAGGAAAGACTCATGGAAAGGTTTCCCTGGTGGTCGTGACATGTGCAATCGCAGTTTTCCTGCTCCTGATCACTTCTGAAATGTGCCATGCTGGAAGACCCCCGTGGGCAGGATTGAGAGGTGCTGAACAATATAATTAGTCACATGATGATCTTCATGTCCTCAGAAAACCTTTGGAGTATAATGTTTGATGGTGTTGTTGAAATTCATTTCATGTTCCTGTCATGTAGCCTGCTATCACGCCAGTAGGATGCAACAAACAAGTGCCAGTATTGCCAGCTGTTTTCTGCTGCTTTTAATATGCTAAATTAAATTGTTTGGTTAGAGATTTGGCAGAGTGTTTACTCTTTTGGGTTTCTCTATTATCAGCAGATGAAGATCTGAAGGACCTTTAAACATTGTGCAAAAGCATCATATTTGAATATAGTCCAACCTTCTAGAAAAGTGTTTTTTCAAAAACACTTTTTTTTTTTTTTTTCCAAATCTAGTCCACCCTAGAATGAAAATGTGACCCTGGACCACAAAACCAGTCTTAAGTAGCACAGGTATATTTGTAGAAATAGCCAAAAATACATTGTATGGGTCAAAATGATCCATTTTTCTTTTATGCCAAAAATCATTAGGATATTAAGTAATAATCATGTTCCATGAAGATGTTTTGTAAGTTTCCTATTGTAAATAAATCAAATCTTAATTTTTAGTAATTTGCATTGCTGAGAACTTCATTTGGACAACTTTAAAGGAACTTTTCTCAATGTTTTGATTTTTTTTTTTTTTTGCACCGTCAGATTCCAGATTTTCAATTAGTTGTATCTCAGCCAAATATTGCTGCCTTCAGATGATGTATCAAATTCAATAAAAAAATGACCTTATGACTGGTTTTGTGGTGCAGGGTCACAAATTTCGTTTGTCAGTGGGCTGTCGCTTTAAAATCTGAATGAGTGGATCAAGATCTTCAGGTTTACATGACATTTCAGGCAGTGTTTAACAGAACTTTATAGGAAGATGGTCAGTATATATGCTTAAGGCTAATGTCTTAAATTTTAAGTTCAAAGTTGTTTGCCAAAAAAAAAAAAAAAAGGAATGTTTCCACTTGTTCCCACTAGGTGGGGATGTTGAGTATTTTTTGAAGAAGACAAACCATTTCAAGTTACTTCCTATGTTTTTGTGCCATCCGATTCTTTGAACCGAGCTGGGGACATATGTTCACCCTTGGAGGCATTTTTTAATTTTTTTGCTGGAACTTTTGCCATACTTCATGCAGGAGATGAGTAACTCTTCCTCATCAGCCATAGCAGAGTTTACAGAATGAACATAGATGGTGACTATGCCTGTCAAGTAAGATTTCAAGGTAATATTTTTAGTGAATGCTTTAAATTTTGGACTGTTCTTAATTTAAAGCAATCATATGACACCAAAGAGCTTGCAATATAGTTAATGAGATCTATAGAATACATTTATGGTGCTTGTTTGTCTATTTTGGAGCCTGACAGCCCCTGATTCCCATCCACTTTCACTGTATGGATCAAAGCAACTTTTATTTTCTGATAAATATCTCAACATAAGAAAGAACATCAAACAGGGTTGGAATGACATGTGGGTGAGTAAATGATTAAAGGGGTAGTTCACCCAAAAATGAAAATTACAAATTACCCCATGATTTACTCACCCTCAAGCCATCCTAGGTGACTTTCTTCTTTCAGACGAATACAATCAGAGTTATATTAACAATCTCCTGGCTCTTCCAAGCTTTATAGTGGCAGTGAATGGCTGTTTAACATTAAAGTGTATTCATTCATCAAAAAAAGTGTTCCACGTGGCCCAGGGGATTAATAAAGGCCTCCTGAAATGAATTGATGCATTTGTTTTAGAAAAATATCTATATTTAGAACTTTATAAACCATAATCTCTAGGTTCTGCTAACTGACGTACACACACTCTTAAGAGAGTGGCGTTCCAGCAGAAGATCTGGTGGGAATATGCTAGTCTCGCGAGATCCAGGATTTGTTTACAGGTGCAAAGGAAGCAAAGTTTCCTTTGTTTAGCAAAGGTAAAACTAGTCTCTCCTCTTGGCTTACATCAAAATCCTCCGACATTTTTCTTTACAAATCCTCATTTTGTACTTCTAATTCGTGACTGGTATTTTCTTTTGCTCCCTCTATAGACCAATTCAGTATTTGCTAACAGTGATGGTGTTATTTTTTTGTTTTTGTTTTTTTTTTGTGGGCGGAGCTTATCTGGTTGCAGAAAATGATGGTTTTTAAGTAGCAGTCTGTGGAGCCATGGAATAAAAGAATGAAAAAGGTCAAATTGAGTTTATATTTAAAAATTGTAACTTTATTCTCGCAATTCTGAGATTGAATCTCACAATTCTGAGAAGAAAAAACACCCCGTCATTCTCTCTTTTCCCCTCGGTTCCGGCTGTTTTCCCCTGAGAACTGACAAACTCACTATTGTTAAGTTAAATCGAGTTACAAAGTCCAAACTAGGAGATATAAACTTGTAAAATAAGTCAGAATTGTGAGAACAAATAAATGCTATGTTAAATGTTAATAGTAATAAGTTTAAATATTATGTCATGCTGTAACTGTAGGGGTAATACAATGTGTTCTTATTATGTTTAAATCAAATTTATGCTTTAAAAGTAGAGTAATCATAGCAGTTTTCATCCTTAGTCTGTCCATTTCAATGGCTGCATTTAACTTCAAATAGCGTCTTTGACAACAGTATTCCATAAAAATTATTTGCATTCTGATTCTAGCACCAAAAGGCAAAAAAAATTCTTTTTTTGCCCCCTCTCTTATTCCTTTTTTAACCCTTTCCCTCCACTTGTTACCAGTGTTTTTCCGCCACCACTATGCACGCGCAGCTGTAAGTGATGTAACTGTGACATCTACTCCAAATTGGTCTATTGCAGTGGTTCCCAACCAGTACGACAGTTAGTGGAAACTAAAGATTCCGGTTCATAAAATTTTAAATATGGAAATTTTTTTACAAAAACACATCGATTTGCTTCAGAAGGCCTTTATTAACCCCCAGAGCCGTGTGGAATACGGATGCACTTTATTAAACGCCTGTTGCACTACTGAATATTAACACCCATTCACTGCTGTTATAAAGCTCGGAAAAGCCAGGACATTTTTTTATATAAATCCGATTGTATTCATCTGAAAAAAGAAATTTATATACACCTAGGACGGCTCGAGTCTGAGTAAATCATGGGGTAATTTTCATTTTTGGAGGAACTATCCCTTTAAAGAATGCCTTCTACGTAAACTAACCATTTACATGTAAAAAGTCATCTATTATCTTTTTACAATCAGTGTGATTTAAATGATAATCTTAATTTATTAAGTAAAGTACCAATAACAATAGTTTTAAGGCTCAGTGTTCAGGTCTCAACAAGGGAGCACTAGGGGGCCAGAGAAAACTTTAAAGGGGGTCTCAGTAACAAAAAGGATTTAAAACGAAACAAAACAAGCATTAAAATAAGACAAATGAACTAAAAATTAAGCTATTTCTTATTTTAATTCACCATCTCAACACCTAAATATGAGGTATCCTAATTTTAAAACTGATTCTCAGACATAAACATAAACATTATTTTTATTTTATAATAAATAACTAAGCTCTAAAATACTTTATCATGTGACCCTGGAAAACAAAACCAGTCATAAATAGCACAGGTATATTTGTAGCAGTAGCCAACAATACATTGTATGGGGCAAAAATCATTAGGATATTAAGTAAAGATCATGTTCCATTAAGATATTTTGTACATTTCCTACCATAAATATATCAAAACTTAATTTTTGATTAGTAATATGCTAAGAGCTTTATTTGGAGAACTTTAAAGGCGATTTTCTCAACATTTAGGTTTTTTTCACCCTCAGATTCCAAATTATCAAACAGCTGTATCTCAACCAAATATTGTCCTATCCTAACAAACATACATAATTTGAAAGCTTATTTATTCCTCAGTTTCAAAAAATGGCCCCTATTGATGTGTTTTAGTCTAGGGTCACACAGAAATTTTGCGCAAAAAAACACCTGATTCAACTCATCTCCAAGATGTGAAAAGGTTATATCAGATAAGGGAGACATCCAAAATCTTCACTGCTGGGGATTCGCCCAGACCAAGACTGGGCTGCATGATGATAGCGGCAATGCCCCGGGCCAGATACAGTGACACTGACACATTTACCTCACTGTGATGTGCTGTTAAGTGTCTGTCTAATTACCATTTACTCATTGAACACATAATCAACCAGATGCATCTTCAAGATCCACAGTGGTTTTTCACAGTAGGAAAGGCTGGTATTATCTTGGTTCGGAATCCCATTTAGAGAGTATCTTGCTTATTAGTTATCGGTGTAAAGATAGTACCCAAATCCACAGTAGCTAGAACAACGCCACAATCACTCCCAGAATGAAACCTTTGTGAATGAGATCATTCAGATGAAGTGTGCTTATATGTTGGTGGTGTGCCCTGATAGATGTTCTCTGCTTGCCGGAGCGATTACGAATTATAATTCTTAAGAGGTTCCTAAGCTTGCTTCAAGAGGATGCAGGGAAATGACGCACATCTTAAAGAGCAATGCATTTCAAATGTATTTCCAATTTGTACGTAAGCACTTCATATAAATGTAAACCACAAACCCTCAAGAATACAGCACTTTTTTTTGGTACAAAACAACCAGACGACACACACACGCGTACGCATGCAGACGCACTCCAGATAGTCCTAGTGTACGGCACATACAAACATTGGATTCCAAAAATATATCAAGTAATTAACGTATGCGATATCAAATTGTAGCATGTCCATAAAACCCCTTTTAAAAGAAAAAGTAACACCTGGAAATTGAAAACCGCCAAATTTGAGACCTTGGAAAACACAGTCGGCGCAAAGTAAAAAAAATGTAAACATTGCATCATGCTACAAAAAGGATAGTCTATTGGTTAGCAGTACACATAAACCTGCTCCTGATGAAGTTGTATTTGTTTCAAACATGATTGACAACATTGAGAGGACAAGCCCTTAAGGACCACCCCATGCTGTCAAGAGTATATCATTTTGATGCATTTATGGCAGGCAGTTTACATGCACCCCCTTGTTTTGTTAAAGATGCGCCGTCCGCAAGCATTACGAAAGCACTGAACATTGAAATACATTGTAATCGGTTAATCAAAAAAGAGAATTGTGCTACACAAGATTTCATAAGAGTAAAATACACTTCAACGTTACAAAATGTGTAGAAAACGTGCAGCAATGAGCGCGAGAGAGAAAGAGAGAGAAGTGGGTGAAAGGGGCGGGGACTCGCTTCGAGTGACACCAAGCCAGAAGACGACTGGTGGCCCATCCTCCACTCTTCTTTTTAAACAGCACAGAGTGTGTAATTTACTTCCAACATCTTGGCCCCTAGTTAGCTCAGATAATTAACTCCATGTCCACCTCATATCAATCAAATCCATTAACCTATCATGACTGATTTCCTCGTTCCTGGCAGGGTCCTTCTTCAATCGTGGCAGGTGGTCTGAGGCAGCTCGTTGGTCAGAATGTGCCAGCGCTCCAACCTTTGACCCTTGTTCCTCAAGCAGTCCATCCAGTGGCGAAGAGCATCTCCTTGGACGTGACAGCTCAGGCACACGCCACCTGCCAGTCAAGAGTATATTTTGAGTTGCGTACGTGCGTAAGTCTTAATATCAAGGAAAAACTACTGCTTACTGACTACTGCATAGCATATATGCTGAATACTTCCTCCTGTGTGAAACAGAACATTATGCAGTCATTAACATTTATTCATTTGGCAGATGCTTTTATCCAAAGCGACTTACAGTTGAGGAAAACAACAACAAGTGATTCATCATAAGATGGCAATAAACACGAGAAGTGCCGGTATACAAGTTTTCAGTCATCGTTCAAAACAATAAAAGCTAGGACAGGAAGATACTAAGGGAAAATAAGAGCATAGGGATTTTTTTAGGCAGTTGGATGCTAACAGAAGAGATGACATTACCATTTCAAACAGTTTTGCATGTTTAAATCAGCAAATGTATGCAGTGATTGTCTTGAAAAAACTGCATATCACATTATGGGATTATAATATGGGATGAAATGATCAGATAATAAAGATTTTTTCATTTATTAAATATAAATCAGCCTGTTTTGTGATATTTAATGTTACGAGCTCAATCTCCCTATATTTACATTCAGATTATCTTTGGCTGTCATGTTTAGTCTTTCAAAATAAAAATAATTTTATATCTCAATGAGCATTCATTTCATACTGTAGATTATAATGTGCAATTTAAGTAGTTTATTATACTATAATAGTATAAACTGTATTGATTTCCATTTTGCATAAAATACTTAAGCCATAACGTGAAAATAAATATAATTTTAATTAGTATTGGCCAACATTTTAGCAGTGTTGCATCCCTGCTGATTTTTTGTAAAAAGGTCATTAATATTGGCAGTGTGAATCAAGAACAAGATGTTAAAAATGACAAAATTTTAGGTCTGCTCTATTCATTACAATTCATTACATCTAGTGTATAGCACTGTGGGATATAGTGTTTCACACAGAGTGCTCTCTTTTATAATGCATATTTTAGCGACTGCAGTAGGTCAGCTGGCTATACAGAAAATCAGCATGCTGTGCACAATATATAGACTATATAGAGACTATACAGAGACTTCAGAAATAGCATGATAGTATGCTTTTATAAACACAGCCTATGTTTTATTCTTCAAAAGCTCATATAATTAAGATAATACATTTAATTTAGCAGGGTAATTAATTCATTTCTAGATATATACCAATGAAGAACTCTTATCAGGCCTGATTTTTAAGCAAGATTAATCAAATTTTCATTTATTATCAACAATAGGAAATTTATTTTATTAGAAAACTCTCTGGAATACTTGATTTTAATTAGTCAAACCCACCATTCAAATACTTTCTAATATCCATTGTTCTTCATGGTAGTGCTATGTGTCAGACTGCTACTTAAAAGATTAGTTCACTCCAGAATTAAAATTTCCTGATAATTTACTCACCCCCATGTCATCCAAGAAGTTCATGTCTTTCTTTCTTCAGTCAAAAAGAAATTAAGGTTTTTGAGGAAAACATTCCAGGATTTATCTCCATACAGTGGACTTCAACGGGTATCAATATGTTTAACCCCTTAGCGTTCCTGTCAAACTTAACTCAATGCAAAACGTTGGAACACTAAGGGGTTAAGGTCCAAATTGCAGTTTCAAAGAGCTCTACATGATCCTACCCAAGGACTCTGTTATTTTCTAAAAAAAAATAAATAAATAAAAATGTATATACTTTTTTTTTTTTTTTAACCACAGAAAACTCATCTTAGTCTGCATCCACAACTTCACGCATTATGTAATCACGTTGGAAAGGTCACGCGTGATGTAGGTGGAAGTACCGAACCGGTGTTTACAAAGCAAACGTGCAAACAAAGTCAAACGCCCTTTACAAAAAAATGTAAAACTACAATGTTGGACGATTTTGAAGTTGGAGTGGAAAACTAGAGTTTTTTTTTTTTTTTTTTTTACCATAACCTACCTACTTGAACCAGACTAGTCGTAGACACGCATTGCAGAGCTAGTGCAAGATGAACAAACATTTGTGGTTAAAAGTTTTTTTTTTTTTTTTTTTTTATATATGATATGAAATCGTTTTGCTAGATAAGACCCTTATTCCTTGGCTGGGATTGTGTAGAGCCCTTTGAAGCTGCACTGAAACTGCAATTTGGACCTTCAACCTGTTGATCCTGATTAAAGTCCACTATATGGAGAATAGTCCTGGAATGTTTTCCTCAAAAAACGTAATTTCTTTTGACTGAAGAAAGAAAGATGTGAACATCTTGGATGACATGGAGATGAATAAATTATCAGGAAATCTTAATTCAGGAGTGAACTAATCCTTTAAAATTGGCGTTCATGTTCTCTTACTTTCATGTCTCTTATATCGCACAGCTGATTCCATTTCACGCCATTTAGCATCTCAGTCATTGAGTTTCAGTATTACTCTAATATTGTTGAAGGGTTTCATTTGGTTGCTAGACTGATCAATTTGTACATTGTATTGGATTGCTTTGTGCCTATCAGAAGATTTAAGATAAGACATGGATAAAATAATTTCAGTTTGTATCAGTATTGTATGTCCACATACTTTTTTAACATAATTATTTGGTGAATATCTCACGTCTGTTTCGTCATCTGTTGGAGTGCTGTAATATGCTGAAAAAGATGTGAGTGCAGCGCTCACAGATGCCTCATTTTTAAAGGGGTGATAAACTAAAAAAACAAAATTGGCTTTATCTTTTGACATATAAGAGGTCATTGTACTATAAAAACATCCTGTAAGTTTCAGAACTCAAAACTTTTTTGTTAGTCTAAAAACAGCTTATATTAAAGGCAGTCTGCCAAAGCGACAGCTTTTGGAATGTTCTACTCTATGATGTAATAGTGTACATAAGCAACGCCTCCGCAGAAGAAGATCGACAGCGCTGTCTGTTTAGCCCCGCCCACTGATTCACGCATAGTGTTTACCAGAGAGGCGAACGTGCAGGTCTATGCAGAAACCAAACGATAAAAATGGCTCTGAAAACAACAGGATGCTCTGCAGTGCAAATTTGTGGAAAAAAACAGTCTTTGCATTGCTTTCCTTCTGATCCCAACATTAGGAAAGAGTAGATGAACAGACTGCATCAGTAAGAACTCTCCTTTGTTTACTTCATTTTTGTTTACAATCACCCATAGCGTCAGCGACACAACTCTCGTTCCCTTATCTCAGGGAAATGAGGTTACGCCACTAACCGGAGCAACACAGTTCGATGTGGGATTTTTAAAAAGACTGAAACTAAAAGACGATGCTGTGCCACCTATATTGGGTCCGACAGTCATGTCAACAAAAGTTTTCATTACGTGGGCACTATTGCTTTGTCTCTTCTTACAGATCATTTGATAAGTACTGAGTTATTTATGTGTTTTAAACCTAAATCAAAGCGGCGTCCATCTATGAGGAATGAATGTACGCTGTTAGCCAATCATAGCAATGGGCGTTTACTTTGAGTCTACAGTCCGCCACGCCTATTCAAACACAGCGTTCTCCAGGGGGGATAAAAGCCGGCGAGAAAATAGCCTATCACTTCTAAATTAAGTCCATCATAAATGGACCTCAAAAAAACAATACAAAAGATAAATAATGGAAACGCAGTGCAGTGGAATGCAAAAACCTGTTCATTACATCAACTCATTACAACATATATTTGCATCTCTTACCTATGAAATCATTGGATCTTCCCAGATCATAGTCCCATACTGTGACCTCCAGTGTCTTATGGACCAGTTCAGATAGAGAGATCTCATAGAAAAACTCCTGTGGATGGTAAAACATGACGCAGATTATCGCAGCAGTTCAGTACATTATCAGAAGAATAGTTTGAAGGGCGATGCCTCTGGTTCTCATTTGATCAACCCTTTGGCCAAAGCCCAAAATGTTTTCTATTTATTGTCACATTTGATTTCCCCTCATTCATTTCAAAGGACAATTTTAAACACAGAAAGATCTCATATGCATCATCCTGACAGCTCTGAAGCCACCTGGGGAATGATGAAAATATTAAACCCCATGAAAAGTTGCTTCAAAAACAAATTTTCAGAAACAAATGACATTCGGTAGTTCAGCCAAACAGATGTTCTCGTCTGCGGCTTTCACACCCACTGACTGAAACCTGGCATGTGGCTGAATGAAGGGGAAAAAAAAACATTTATGCAATAGAAAGCAATACATTTTAAATGGAGGCTGCTTTCTGGGGTATGCGAGTTAAATCATGCTGGGATCACAGGGATCAAACTGCAAGACCTCTTCCTCTTCTGACCTCTACCCATCCCTCCCCCCCTGAGCCAAAGGCATGTTCAAACAGTTCATAAAAAAGAAACTGGAGCATTTTCTAAATTTAATATGTTGAGGGGCGCTGTTGCTCCCGCCTCTTATTCCTCCCAGGAATTTTCAGCACCCTCATGAACAGTTTTGATATGATATGATATCATGGTTTTGCTGAGCGGGGCTCCTGTGGAGTAGGGGGCAGACCTGCTTTTAAGCAGATAGTGGCGTGTGAGATTGGAGTGAGCAGCCTTCAGTCTGAGCCAGCGAGTAATTATGCGGCCAATCTGGGTGTGTGTTACTTCTGAGTGAATGGAAACAAAACACTTAGCCTTACTGGCGATCGCCCGCCGCCCACATGATAGAGCGCGTGTGAGACAGACGGGAAGGAGGAGAGGGAGAAACGGAGAAACGGAGGACATGACTGAAATGTGAAATGTATGACATGGTGATGAAAGACAAGAGTGTGTTTAGGTGGAGGTCTTCTGGGAATGTGAGCAAGAACGCAGCTCAAAGAAATATTGGACCAGACATTTCATTAACACTCAAAACGCTCGTGAGGCGCACGACACGCGCGCGTGTAATGAAATGAGCGTGCCGCGCTCCCCGCCAGTTCGTCAAATACATCCATACCTCATTGAATTCGGGGTTAAGGGTCTTTTTAATCACTGCCGTTTTGTGTTTGGATTTCTTCTTCACATCTGGCTTCAGGTATCTGGAAAGAGAAAGACAGATGGAAGAACAAAGTGAGGGCCGTAGGAAGAGCAGGACAGTGGGAAAGCGGGAGATTAAAACAAGCGGCACCGCCGGCGCAAGCATACGAAACGGACTCCGGACACATTCGTAGCAAGCTGTTTGCTTTTCGGCTTTTGCGGTGACGTCCCACAGGCTTCCATAAAAATTTGATTTGCTTTATGTACTGCTGGTAACTCTCACCCACCCTCCCCCAAGACACACAGTTAGAATATAGCTTTGATCCTGAGGAAAAGAGAGAATGTGTATGTGTGTGTTTGTGAAAGGAACTGGAGAGAGAGTGAGAGAGAGAAAGTGACTGGAAGGGACGTGAGCGTGGGTGGGGGTCCTGTCTGTTCTTATGCCATTTTGCCTAGGGAGGAAGAACTGTTTGGGAGCGTTTATTTTAATACATGATGTGAGAAAAATAATGAGAGATTAGAGGGGGAGCACAAATGAGAGAGTGAGAAGCAGAGACACATCAGAGGAAAGACGTAGGACGTACTGAGATTTTTTTTTTTAGCCTTATTATACTGTCTCTTTTTCTCTCTCTGTCGTTTTACAGTTTCTCCTACTCGCTCTCCACCTCTGAGAGCTGTTTATGGCACCTCCCTTCCCAACTGGAGTTCTTTATCCTTTGCCCTTTTTATGTTTTCACTTTTTTTCGTGTTTCTCATGAGGCTTTCGGGATGCAAATCAAGTGTCTTTTCGCTCAGTGTTGTTGCAGAAATCTCACGTTTTCACATAGGGATCTGAGAAGCCGTTGACATCCATGGCTGCCAGATGGGCACAGCGTAGCACTCCGACGTACAAGCCTCCGCGTCGGCCCTCCGCTTCGCCCTCTGCAGGTGGGGGCAGGAACTGCAGTGAGAGCAACAGGCGGCCCCTCTCTTCCAAACTGGTCATTTGTTCATTCTCCCACTGCAAGAAAGAACAAGTGAACGTTAGGTCCAAAAATGTATCTAAATTAGGCATTTCCTGAAAGAAATACCAGTGGTTGCAAGAATTCATGTTGAGGTTTTAGGTAGGCTTAGGTTTAAGGCTTAAATGATGCGCATATGAAATGCCGAATCATGCATTGTTTACAATCGGTTACGCGGGAATCAACACAGTCACTGTGTGGAGGAAAAGCAGCTATATATGGATACATATACAAATAAAGAGTTCAGATGCAAAATGTTCTAAAATCCATCTCAGTCAAAAATGAGATGATACTGAGTGAATGCTCTCGACACATAGTATACGTCCATCAAATACTTTTACTTCAAACTCGCTAAAACCCAGCCTCAGCCCAATCAGAAGGTACCCTATACATAGGAGCCTGATAAAATGCTTATTTCAAAGAAAAATGCCAGATGGACTTAGAGGCGTTTGCATCTGAACTCTTCAAAGGGAAGACAAGATTTGTATGCAAATAGTGGTAAGAAAGAAGACTAATCACATCTCAGTATGCAAATATTTTGATGACACCATCGCAGTTGGTTTCATTCTGTCAGTGTACGTCGATGGAAGATTTTCAAACTTTTTTCTTGAGCCGTGTCTTGAGCTCATTATGAATCAGAATATCAAAAACAGAAATTTGGACACTAGCAAGAGCCTTGATCTATTAAACATTAAAGGGATAGTTCACCCAAAAATAAAAATTCTGTCATTAATTACTCATCTTCATGTCATTACAAACCCGTAAGACCTTCGTTCATCTTTAGAGCACTAATTAAGATATTTTTAATGAAATCTGAGAGTTTTCTGACCCTGCATAGACAGCAACACAACTGACACGTTTAAGGCCCAGAGAGGTAGTAAGGACATCGATAAAATAGTCCATGTAACAGCAGTGGTTTTCATTGTGCACAAAAAGTATTCTCGTAGCTTCATAACATTATGGTTGAACCACTGATGTCACATGGACTATTCTGTCTATGTCCTTACTACCTTTCAGTACCTTGAATGCAATAGGACCTTTGCTGTCTGTGCAGGGTCAGAAAGCTCTCAGATTTCATCAGAAATATCTTCATTTGTGTTTTGAAGATGAATGAATGTCTTACAGGTTTGGAACGACACGAAGGTCAGTAATTAATGACAGAATTTTCATTTCTGGCTGAACAATAGCATGAACAAATTTGGGCACTAGAAAGAGCCTTGATCTACTAAACGTTTAGGCATGTTTACAAGGCATAGTTCACCTAAAAATGAGGTCGTTCCAAACCTGTAAGACCTTCGTTCATCTTCATAACACAAATTAAGATTTGTTGAAATCTGTGAGCATTCTGACCCTGCATAGACAGCAACACAACTGACACGTTCAAAGCCCAGAAACGTAGTATGGAAATCATTAAAGTAGTCCATGTGACATCGGTGGTTTAGCTGTAAATTAATGAAGCTACAAAAATACTTTTTGTGTGGAAAGAAAACAAAAACGACTTTATTTAACAATCCTTCTCCTCCAAGTCTTCTGCCATTATCAAGAGTACCACAATGCATTCGTTGTTTACGAGCAGAGCACACGCGTGGTACTCTTGATAATGGTGGAGAATGTAACTTGGAGAAGAAGAATGGTGGAATAAAGTTGTTATTTTTATTTTCTTGCACACAAAAAGTATTCTCGTAGCTTTGTAAACTTATGGTTGAATGTCACATGGACTATTTTAATGGGCCTGGAAGCATTTCAGTTACATTGCTGTCTATGCAGGGTCAGAAAGCTCTCGGATTTCATCAAATATATTTTAATTTGTGTTTCAAAGATGAACGAAGGTCTTACGGTTCAGAATGACATGAGGGTCAGTCATTTATGACAGAATTTTCATTTTTTGATTAACTACCCCTTTAATGTTGAATAGATCAAGGCCCTTGCTACTGGCCAAATTTGTGTCCTTGATATTTTGATTCATAATGAGCATAATGAGCTACAGCTCAATAATAAAGTTTAAAAATCTTCTATCGACTTAAATTGATAGAATGTTGAAATGTAACCAACAGTGATGGTGTCATTAAAATATTTGCATTCTGAGATGTGATTTCAGTACAAATTTGGGCACTAGAAAGGGCCCTGATCTACTATACATTGGGGCATGTAAAGATATTTATGGACAACAACTGTGTACATTAAGACAGGACTGATATACTTTGGGTATGCTTTGTTTAGTAAACAATTCATTTTGGTGGAATTCTGTGAATTTTGGTGCTTCAGAACTATTTTAACTGCCATATGGGACAAAACGGACAGCCCTAGTCTCCCTGGGGTAGTGCACTTACTACTGGACTAGGGAGCTGATTGAGATACACCCTTAATTTTTTTAAGTGAAAGCAGAACTAAAATAATAGATAGCTCACCTAAGATTGTAGTTATCTACAAAGCAATGTTTGAATGGATTCTGGGCTAAGCGTTCATGCTAAATTACGTTTAAAACATAAGGTTAGAGGTTTAAAACAAACCCTAACCAGGAATATCACTACCACGCTACCCGTCATGTCAGCAATGTAATAAATCATCTATATTAAAAGTGACTGTGTAGGAGACTCAGTACACAGCATACAACTGAACCAATGACATGGACTCCCTCTGGGTAAAATCTGATAATCTTCACATGTACAATAATTATAAGCAGCTGGTTATCCATGTAATGATGTTAGTGTCATGTGACATCTATGCACTAGGCTCATTTTTCAATTATGGCAATCTGTTTTTTTTTTTTTATTCACACCCTGTGAAAATTTCCTTAAATGAAAAACTAATATTGATTCTAATATAAGAGAAGGATTAATCTGTGTTGAAATGGAAAATCTCTATTTAAGCTCTTGCAGTTCTCTGCAAATGCTCTATGATGACTTGTTTGATTCAGACTCATCTTCTACCACACACAGACAGTCATTTATCATTCTCTCTTCCCGGTCTGTTTAGGCTTATAGCTCAGCTTCAGTGGCTTTCAAAGGGGGGAGCGGGAAGATCTAAGCACAGCCTCTTCAGGATTTTGTGAGATATGGAGACTTAATGAGACATAATTGTCTGATTTGGTGCTACGCTTACACACACACACCACACGTTAGTAAGGCTTGAGAGACTCTTATTTGAATGCACATTAATAATGCATGCAGAGAATGCTCAAGTGTGACTCTGAATATTCAGTGCTTACACCGCGAGAGCAACAATATTTACGTGAAATATTCAATAATCCATCTGTACGAATTATAAACGTTCGTTTTATTAGTGATCTCAGTCAGGAGGGATAAAAGAATGTAATAGGGAAGATCAAAGTTTAGACTGATGCAGAGATAGAGAGCATAAACACAATAAAGAGCATAGCCACATTTGTCATTTCTGTTATAAAGTACAGTTTCATGCCTGCAAGTCTAAATATATTAGATAAAATATTAAACTCACAATTTTTAGATGCAAATCATATTAGTTCCTTTTTATCTTCTCATAATATCAAAATTAATTGAACATACAGGTACATTTTAAACAACTTTACTTTGATTTGAACAGATGCTGCTATTTTTGACAGGTCCCACTAACAGCAGTTTATTAAGAAAGATTTCAAGTGTTTCTTCATTTTTCTCTCTCTAATTAAAATCATTTTAAGAAACACATTGAATTTTCTTGTATCCTAAGATTTACTTACTTCTCTATTAATTTTATCTTTATCCCTTACAGATAAACGTCACATCATGACATTTAAGGAAAAACTAAGGAAATGACGTGACGTGTGGCCGAGTATGGTGACCATACTTGGAATTTGTGCTCTGCATTTAACCCATCCAAGTGCACACACACCCGGAGCAGTGGGCAGCCATACTGCTATCGCTGCGGCGCCCGGGGAGCAGTTGGGGGTTCAGTGCCTTGCTCAAGGGTCTCATTTCAGTCGTGGTATTGAGGGTGGAGAGAGCGCTGGTTATTCACTCTCCCCACCTTCAATCCCTGCCGGACCTGGGACTTGAACCCGCAACCTTTCGGTTACAAGCCAAACTCCCTAACCATCAGGCCATGGCTGTTTTTTTTTGTTTTTTTTTTTTTAAGGAAAACAAATGTAAGTAAATACAAACGATGATTATGAGTTGATGATTTCTGGATTGTTTTGTTGTAATAGTTGGTTTGTCTCACCTGAAAACATTACATATTGCCCAATAAAATGGCAGTAACCAGCATGATATATCTTCAAAATGGTGAAATTCCCAACAATGTAACTCTCAATCCCTCGCTTATGAAGAAATAACACTTTATTTATTTCTACATGTCCATCCTGTTAGCAGTGTAGGGAAGCTTCTTTAAAACTGTAATAGGTTACAGATTACAAATTACTCTATTTAAAATAGTTCAAGTAGTGTAACTATCTTAACTACTTTATTCAAGCAATGTAACTGATTACATTTGATTACTTTTAAAATTTTAGGTTTTTAAGTTTGTCTAAACTGTTACTCATTTTCAAACATTTAAAGCAGGCAGGGTTAACCTCACAGTAGTACTCTCCACTGATTACTGTCAGATTTTCAAAACACTTCATCACTTGAATTAAGATATAATAATTTCATTTTGAAGCACAGCCATCACAAAATTAAACTTTAGCACCTCTTTGTACTTCGAGATTGTTCTGAGGTTAAATACAGGTTTAAAATCATAACAGAATATAGTTTAATAGCTATGATAGTGTTTTTGAAATAAGCTATGACCGAAAACACTGGCATCTGGCATTATTAAAAAATAATAATAATAAAAAATAAAATAGGGCATATAGACAAACCCAAATAGGAAATAAAACAGTTATCAAATAAGCATGTGTCCTAAACTCCTGAAACTTTTTCGTATTTTAGAGCAGTCAATGTTGGAACAAAATCATTTAAATCTGTTTTGTGTGAAAATATTTAGATATAACCCCCCTTTGTAATTGTTAACATTTTCATAATTGTAATTTAATTACACATTTTTCCTAGTAACTGTAACAGATTACATTTATTTTACAATTAAATTACGTAACTATGTTACATAACTAGTTACTCCCCAAAACTGCCTGTCAGGTTCCATCGTATTGTTTTTCTTGCTGCTGTGCAAGTAATCAACGTATAATTATAAGATTTAAGGGAGTTTCTGTCAGTCCATTATACCCTTTCACAGAAATACTTATTCAAATATAGACATCTACATTTTTATAAAAGTTACAGAGCTCAGAAAGTACCACATATATATTTAATCTATCAGGATTTAACATTTTCAGTGACATAATAACGTTTCTCTGGCTTTTATGAGGGAAGTGTAATGTCTTTGCATATGAAAATTCACAAAGAGAGCAGTAAGCTGTGTATCTGTCTTTCATACTCTATTCCTGCCTTCCTTTGTTTTAGGCTGTCTCTCTTTTGGTCTCTCTCCCAGCTGCACCCTCAGTAACCAGCAAAAGGACAGGATCAATAGGGTAATCATTACAGTGTCTCACTCCCTCTGTTTGTTTTTCTAAAAAGAGCCTTGTTATTTCTAGTTCTTTACCTTGCACTTTGAAATTCCCCTTACCGCCCCGTCTGCCACATTGTTTGTGTGTGTGTGCGATTGTGCTGGGGTTGCGGGTGTGTTTGCCCATTAGTGAGAAGCATGCCAAGCCAAACCTGTTTGCTGGCAAGTGTGATGTTTCATTAATATAATTGTGTGGGGACAGATACAGATAGTGTGTGTGTGTGTATGTGAGCAAGACAGAGCTGGAGTGAGTAAAAGTTGCATTGCCAGACCTTCATTAATTTAACAGTGAGGAGACACATACAGATAGTGGGCAGACAGAGGGGCGACCCCTGCGTTATAAACAGACAACTCATAATGCAAACAGCGACGAGAGCAGCCCAGCTGTCTAATGCTCAGGAGAGAGACAAAATAGCCGCATATATAATTCCCTGCTGCATGAGGTCAACTACACTAAGAACCGCCACTTACGGTCTGCTGCAGTTGTTGCCATTTCCCACTCGTGGATTTGTACGTTTGCACGAGGGCACATAAATATGCGATGTTGAGATAAAAATGCATACCTCAGGGGGAAGAATGGATTTTGTTTCCAGTATTTGCATAAATATGAAATGTTAGGTATGATAAAGATGTTTCAGTATAATCGAGGGCGTAGGTTTGATTTTGACATCGTTGGGGACATAAAAGCAGCCCTCGGCCTGTTTTTGCTTTTATGGTTGACTTTTGACCACAATTTCATGTCATGTTAACCATTTATTTATGGTAGCCGACACCCTCATAACTCATAAAGAGAGCTTTTATGTCAGTATGTTCAACAGACATTACATTTTGATTAATAGAAAACATAAAACATTACAAATTAGCTTGACAGACAAAGGCAGTTTAACAGAGACTGCATAATAACGCTTACTAACAGGGGGATTCTTAATTATGCTGTACCTCATTTTATAATAATATCATAAAGAAATTGGACTGTAACTGTAGTAACGCGCATCTAAACCACACGCTCTTATTTCAGTGTTGTCTTCAGCAACAGTTTGCTTTGGACATTCAAGTGAACAATGTTAAAGGCACCCATGGTACAGCAGCAAAGTTCCTTGATTATTACGCCGGAATGATAGGTCCTAGCCATATTGTATGTATAGGTCCTAGCCATATTGGTCTAGTTTTCATTTTCTGTCAGTCTCAGTACACGATGTAACTACAGAAGAGTCAAGTTTTAAATAGGAAAAATATCGTCATTTTTGAGCGAGATGCTATTGGTCTAATCAGATTCAATGATCTATGCTAAGCTATGCTAAAAGTGCTACCGCCAGACCCGGAGAACGGCTGAATGGATTCGAAAACAGTAAAACTCAACTGTTTAACTCTAGGGGAGTTGGACAACAATGAGCCTATTTTCAAAAAAAAGTGGAGTGTTCCTTAAATCTATTAATTCACTCCTAAATTAAAACTTCCTGATAATTTACAAGTAATTAAAGTTTTTGAGGGAAACGTTGCAGGATTTTTCTCCATATAGTGGACTTCAAAGGGGATCAACGTGCTGAAGGTCCAAATTGCAGTTTCAATGCAGCTTCAAAGGGCTCTACACAATCCCAGCTGAGGAATAAGGGTCTTACCTTTTACAAAAAAAGGTAAAACAACGATGGTGGATGAAATGGAGTTTTTTGCCCTACCCTACCTTTTTTTAACCAAAGCACACAGACGAAGAACTAACCATGTGTGACCTTTCTAACGTGATTACGTTATGTGTGAAGTCGTAGACACACAAGTGAGAGCTAGTGCAAGATGAGCATTTGTGGTTAAAAAGTGTATCAATTTTTAATAGATATATACATATTTTTAGAAAATGACCAATGGTTTCGCTAGATAAGACCCTTATTCCTTGGCTGGGATCATGTAGAGCCCTTTAAAGCTGCACTGAAAATGCAATTTGGACCTGTTTATCCCCATTGAAGTCCACTATATGGAGAAAAATCCTGCACTGTTTTCCTCAAAAACCTTCTTTTTTTTTGACTGCAGAAAGAAAGACATGAACATCTTGGATGACATGGGGGTAAGTAAATTATCATGAAATTTTTATTCTGGATGTGAACTAATGCTTCATGTTAAAGAAGGAAACTTTTATCGTTTAACTGAACTGTGCATGTATGTTTTAAACAATTATGTTCCCAAGTAATGTCAACGGTATGACCTATTTCAGATGTTGCCGAAATTACAATTGTGCTTACATACAAGTGTATTTTAATTATTTGATTGAAATAATTTCTAGATGTTGGTAGGAAGAGGTCTCTAACATCCTTACTGAATTCTACGCCCTTGAGTACAATCAAATCTATTGTAGCTCAGTAACTCCAAATAAAATGCAAACATCGGATAATAAGATCAGAGATTTTTGCTAGAAAATCTTTGTGGAACAAATTAGCCACAAAGAAGCAGATGGTGGCATAGCAGCGGCTTTTCTCTGACAGCGCAAGTTTTTGCGACTAATTAAAATGCCAATGGCATTTCTGAATGGGACAAATTAATTTAGTGCGCTTTAAATGTTGTAGCTCGAATTGCTCTGGCTTTTGGCTGCTGTGCTCCGTGAGGTTTCAAACTAATGACCCCCATCATGCAGACTCACTAATGATAATGAGGGGGTGTATCCAGCAGGTAAACAGGTGCGCAGTAAGGCTGGGTGCACGCACACACATACCCGCACTAGCACAGCTTTCATATTCAGATTTGCGTGATTAGCAGGCAGATGGCATGGCACCAGTCATCAGCCTCCACCAGAATCTGTATGTATGCCAGTCATGACACCAAATCAGGAGCTTTAAATAAACATAGTGACTGTTGTGCCATAAACTCCGTCTGTGACTTTATGATCCTTCCTTTGCCTCTGGGGCATGTTCTCCCTATTCTTCCTCCACCATTTACTTTTATTACATTTGCAACGCTCAGTTGCATTCAGCCCTTCTTCTTCTTTTTTTTTTTAAAGCATAGTTTTCTAAAAATGAAAAGGCTACTTTTCCTCATGACTTTCCAAACCTGTATGATGTCTTTTTTAATACAGAACAAGAGGAAACAATTTAGCTGAATGTCCAAGCTGCTCTTTTCAATAATATTGTATTGAATCTTTTAAAAAGTGTGCTTTGCAATAGTGTCAAATTACAAATTTTACTTTAAAGTAGGGCTGTCACGATTTAACGTTTCAATTCGAGTACTCGGGTTTTAAAAAATCCACTATTGCTTTTTTCCTGTGTTGCATAACCGACAAAGTACCGGAAATGGCACATTCCAAGGACAAGAACCTATAAAACGCATTATTAGACTGTTTTCCAAGGCTGCATGATATATTAAACCCATTTAAAAATCATAATAAAGCATAACGTTATTGTGAATTCATAAACGTTATGATTCATGTGCGATGCATGTTATCATTTACATGTGTGGAAGGTCTCAAACTCCACCTCTGCATATTGCTGTGAGTTTGAGTTTATTATAACATTCATCTGGGAATGCAATGTGCGCCATTTCATCAGATTTGTAAGGTAAATCATTTCTAAACCTACACAAACACAGGAGAATACATGATTATCTTTCTCTTTGTGCTAACTGTTCATCATGATTTCAAAATGTCCACTAATTCAAGAAATTACAGTGGCTGTAGCATTTCTGTCGTAAAGAAATGGCCAAATATTAAAGATTAGGTGGACATGTGAATTAAATATTTAGTCAATTTTAAACAAGTTTTAGAAAGTGCTGTAAAGTGTAAAAATAATCGCCCTCTGCAGACATTGGTTATAATGCAAAATGTACATTAGTTCTATTGTTTATAATACATTATGTATTTGTGACCCTGGACCACAAAACCAGTCACAAGCGTCAATTTTTCACAAGTGGAAATCTGGAATCTGAGGGTGCAAAAAAATCTAAATACTGAGAAAATCGCCTTTAAAGTTGTCCAAATGAAGTTCTTAGCAATGCATATTACTAATCAAAAATTAAGTTTTGATATATTTATGGTAGGAAAAGTACAAAATATCTTCATGGAACATGATCTTTACCTAATATCCTGATGATTTTTGGCATAAAAGAAAAATCTATAAATTTGACCCATACAATGTATTTTTGGCTCTTGCTACAAATATACCCATGCTACTTACGACCAGGGTGCAGGGTCACATTTAAGTTTTGTTTAATAAAACCATATGGTTACTTGTTTTTGATATTTTATTTGAACTAAATTATTGCTATATATATTAAGTCATTTTAATGGCTAATATTGGATAATAGGTCCAATTCATATCATCAGTGTAAAATTTTAACTAAATAAGCTGGGAAATATGCTGGGAAATATGATTTAAATTTGCAGATATTTAACTTTAATTTATTAGGCAAAATTCTAATTTATCTACTAGAGCCACTACTAGAGGGGAATGTATAATACCATACAGAAGAAGTGCTTTTGGCCAGTCAGTATTTTTTTTATAGAGCAGTACATGGAATACTATACGTATAGAACTAAGAAATATGACATCTTTTGCTTCCTTCTCTGAATCGATAAAAGGGTGGTTACTGGATAATCAAACATGCCTTCATAATTTGAAGTAGTGGTTTCTTGATTGCTTCTGGTTCTGTATGTGCAATTTTTTTTTCTCCCTTTCTTCTCTTTGGTCTGTGACTATGTTTGCCAGAATATATGTTTTCTGTGTACTTGTGGACTTTGGTTTTTTACCATCAACCTGCCAGGGACAGCAGATGAATGGCTAAATCTGGCACATTTACATAGTAGACTTGTTTACTTATGTAAATTCATGTGCATTGTCCATTTTAAAATAAAAATAAAGAATAAAGAACTGTTAAACTGTTAAATGTTACATTTAAAGTAAATATATTTTAAGTGTTCTAAATAGCAACTTACATATTTGGGATTACAAATATATTTAAAAACATGACGCACAAGTTTCAATAGAAGTTGCATTAAAGTATATTTTACACACCATACATTGTCAGTATTCAGCTGTGCACTTTAACCATATTTCAAAGACAATAGTAGTTAAGGTTTATAGAAGTAGTCATGAGATTTAATATACTTAAGGACCTACTCACATAAGCACGCTAAAGCTCATCTAATTGCTTTTAATATAAATTCAAACTATAGGGGAGGGTGGGGTAAGTTGAGCCAGTGGGTAAGTTGACCCACCCCCTGTATCTTGGCAACTGTACACTTTTACTGTCATGTGACCATGTATTTTGGAATCACACATCATTTCTGGCAGACTGTAAAAAAGAAAAAACACATGGGGGGAGTGGAAGGCACCCATTTACTTTAAAACTGTGTTTGGCTTGTCAAAGTAAAATGTTAGCATAACAGATGTAATGGCTGTAGGTGATTTAGCAACATTTAAAACCATGCAAGTTTTCCATTGATGTATGGTTTGTTAGGATAGGACAATATTTGGTTGAGATACAACCATTTGAAAATCTGGAAACTGAGGGTGCAAACAAATCTAAATATTGAGAAAATTGCCTTTGAAGTTGTGCAAATGAAGTTCTTAGCAATGCATATTACTAATCAAAACGTTTTGATATATTTACTGTAGGAAACTTACAAAATATCTTCATAGAATATGATCTTTACTTAATATCCCAATGATTTTTGGTATAAAATAAAAAATTGATCATTTTGACCCATACAATGTATTGTTGATTATTGCTACAAATACACCTGTGCTACTTATGGCTGGTTTTGTGGTCCAGGGTCACATATATACATATTATTTGTAGTTTATTTAATAGGGACAAGTGCACCAAATCCTTCTCTGAGAACCAGAAGATGCTTTTCACCACATTATAATCAAATATATCTTTCCACCTGTAGTCCCTAATAGTCTGTTTGACATTGCATTCGACAAAGCTATCATGCCAAGAATCTTTTGACTAAAATGTTTATTAGTTTCAGTGACAGTTATTCCTTCATTCTAATTCAGTTTTTATTTAATTTTACTTAACAAACTCTCTGTTTAGTCTATTTTTGGGGAGGTTAAAACTTTGGTGTCCAACATATTGTTTCAGAAATGCAAACATTTAAAGATTGAAAATTAAACTTTATTTGGTTTTATTTTAAGTTAGCTTTAAAAAAAAAGATGTATGACTGTTGGTAAAATGAAATTTGATGATTAAGTTAGCTTTTAAAAGAGGTCAATTATCTTTCATATGGATTTGAATCAGATTCAGTCAGATGGTCAGTTTTCACCCAGATAATTCATCTTACCCACTGACTCGGGTCAACTTACCCCTAACCTGGGGCAAATTGAGCCACAGAAACACTTTTTTTATAAGAAACCATAATTTTAGAACCCTTTCTCATTGATACATTCTGATCATTTAAAGTGATGGAAACATCCTGAAATTACTTTAGATACTTTCAGTGTACTTCTACCTCATTTTCCCTTATCTTGAGGACCACATAAGTAAAAAATGGCTCATCTCACTCCACCTAATACATTTTAATTTAATTGCAATTAACATGCAATTAAGTGCCTATAAACATTACATTCAGTTCACCTTCAAGCATATTATTAATTCCACACTGAGGTCTCTTTATACAATTATACTAAAGTGTATTACTTTTCACAAGGTGAAGGCCTGTCACGCTGAAGATCTTCAGAAATAATACTTTGTGTTTCAGTCTGCTCCTCAAAGCTCTTGGATGGTTTCAGATGACTTCACCTACATTAAAATTTTGCCTTACATCCCCTTTTGTTCTTTTAGAAAGACAGTAAGTCCGGTTTCTAATGGCACGAGGCTAAGTAAATGATTTTATTTGCTATAAACTGATTTAATTTTGGGGTGAACTGTCCCTTTAACATAATTTCATTTCAAACCACCCCCTGAACCATCACTGTCTCTGTGATCCCTCTAAGCAGTTCAGCCGTTTTCCCCTGTCAGTTCTAGTTCTCTTCCTCCAGAGACCCGTGAGTGTGTTGTCTGTCACTCATCCGGCACCCTCTGTCCATTCATAACCCTGTAACCTCTCGCTCCTTTTTTCTTCATCTTCCCTATCTATGCTGTCTGAGGCTTTCTCCTGTCTTTTTTTGACCCACATAATCTCTCCACTTCCTTTGAAAATGTTATTATTCTGGTCTCCGGAAATCTCTGTTGCTTTCAGGTGGGCGGCAAAGTGTTCTGCCGCCTCTGTCCTTTCAAATTTACCATTTATCTGTTTATTAATGAGAGAAATGAGAAACGGAGTGAGAGACGAATACGAAATGCGTGTTTTAAGCAATAATCAAACGAATGAACGCACAATCACAGTCGGTAAGTGGAAATCCTAATGTGGCTAGTGTCCATTTACGTGCTTTTCAGTACTGTTATGTCAGCTAATTAATATTCATGAGCCAGGCTGATAAGCTCTATAATGTGTCCCCCCAGTTTCCTGATTATTTCTGCGTCTCTGGTTAAATCAAACGAAATGGATCTGAATTCTCTCTCTCTCTGGCGCGCTGTTCAGCAGCTTCTGTCATGAAATTGTCAACACTGGGCATTGGCAACGTAAGTGCTGTACAACACCAAGTTAAATAGAACAAATTGTATCTCATTTCTCTGGAGGCCACAGTGCCGTTCAGCTAATCTTATCCGTCATTTATGGATGCCACATTCGTTCTTGTTGACAGACAAGAGCAGGGATTTTCTTTAAATGCGGAAATGCGCAAATAGTACATCCACACGCCTGCCCTTTCCTTAGCCGACCCCATCCTCCGCTCGTAATCCTCCTCGTGTCCTTTTTACTTTCCGGTATTTCTCATCGTGGGGCGCCTAGCATGTTGAGAACAATTTTGGATGGTAATGAAAATGCTAATCGATTTCTTCCGTCCCACTTATCTAAATGTGCTCAATGTTCTTATTGAAATGCAAATGAGTTTAGATCTCAATGTGAAAACATTTGAGTGAGAGAGCATTAATCAGCAGGCAATTATCAGTTTGTAATATTTAAAGCGTCGTTGCTAACTTGCATCCGGAAATGTCAGTGCTTTGTTAATTGTCCTTTTTGCTGGGAGAGAGACAGAGAAAAAACAGGTGGTTTTGGGGTTTGAGTACCTCTCGTAGGTAACAGGAAATCCCTCGCAGTGCTGCTCCCATAGCTGTAGGAGAGGGAAGCTGGCAGACACAAAGAGAAAAGAGACAGAGATAAAGTTAGTAGAGTCTCTATGTATTCATCACTGGCTACATTCATACAATCAGTGTTCTGCGCTGATAGCAGATGTGACTCTCAAATTGCCTTGTTCGTACAACAGCAGATAAGAGCTGATTGAATGTCTGTATGATCCCTGCTGCTCAGAAATGAGGTCCTCACTGTTTTTAAATGTAAATTCATGTTACATTACACTTAATATTGACACATTTTTTGTTCAGTTTAAATAAATATACAGTACATTATCAAGAAAGCAACAACAAAATAAATACAATTAAATTTGGTATCTTCACACTAGAAAAGTTATTAATGTTCTGTTTATTAAAATGAATTAGCCTATATTTGTGACCTTGGACCACAAAACCAGTCATAAGGATCAATTTTTTGAAATTTAGATTTAGAACAATATTTGGCCGAGATACAACTATTTGAAAATCTGGAATCTGAGGGTGCAAAAAAAAATCGAAATATTGAGAAAATCGCCTTGTCGAAATTAAGTTCTTAGCAATGCATATTACTAATCAAAAATAAAGTTTTGATATATTTACGGTAGGAAATTTACAAAGTATCTTCATGGAACACGATCTTTACTTAATATGCTAATAATTTTTGGCATAAATAAATTTTGACCCATACAATGTATTTTTGGCTATTGCTACAAATATTCCCGTGCTACTTAAAGCCGGGCTCACGCTGTGCGATATTTAATAGACCTTTACAAATGTTGCTTTTCAGACTGTACGAACATGATGATCATATCACACTGTGGGATCACATTGTCATTAATGTCAAACTGTATGACAGTCAAGACGCGTTAAAATTGGGTGCGCGCAAGAAAACCTGTCCGGAGTTTTACATTATCAACCCATACACGTTCAGTCACTGTGAGCTGCATTACATGCGGCGCTGAAATGTTGGCTATCAATAAGTTTATGAATGGCGGCAATAGCGACGTATGTTAGAAGAATAGTGTAAGCTGCACTACATACCCAAATAGAAACAGGGGCGCAACTGGTGTTTATCATAGCAAAGGCAGCATATCATATGATTTCCGTGCGTGGCGAACGGGAACATCAAGGTTTGTGCGGTTAGAAGAAATGTCTAGCATTAATTCGGATCATGGCTTGTCTTGAAAAACTGAGACAGTTTGATGTTCGTCGTAGGAGAAGTTACACTGCAGGACTGTGCGCCAAATCTTCTGACACTGCCAGAATTTCATCTGCGCCATTAATCGGCTGTCGGTGAACATGTCAAACCAGCGATCAAAGACTACAAATTTTAGCCTAGGATTATAGGAATCTTTTAGGATTTTCAAAATTTGTCTCAGATGGCCAAATTGTGGCCAAAATCGCACAGTGTGAGCCTGGCTTGGTTTTGTGGTCCAGGGTCGCATTTATCAACAAGTTGCTTTTTAGGCATTTTTACATTTATTCCAAAGTAACTATAAGAATAGTAACACATTTCATATGTTATGTACATTTTATTTGTTAACTAATGTTCAGCTGTTCTTTTTTAATAGTCAACTTATTTTTGGATCATCAGTCATCAAAGCTTGGTAAAGACTGCAGATGTCATGATGGCCACAGACACAGGATGATGTACCTTTAAAGGGGTCATGTACTGAGAAATCAAAATTCCCTTGATCTTTTGACTTTGGTCATTGTACTATAAAAACATCCTGTAAGTTTCAGAACTCAAAACTTTCTTGTTAGTGAAAAAACAGCTTATATTGAAGCCAGTCTGCCAAAACGACAGGTTGTGGAATGTGCCACTTTATGATGTAACACTGCCTCCGCATAAGAAGATCAATGGCTGCTTCTACATCACTGCCTGTTTAACCCCGCCCACCAATTCACGCATGTAGTGAAAATAACGAAAGAGCCGAACGCCGGTCTACACAGAAACCAAACAATAGAGATGGCTCTGAATACAATAAGATGCTGTACAGTGACATGTTGTGGAAAAACAGTCTTTGCATTGCGTTTCTTCTGATCCCAACGTTAGGAAAAAAGTGGATGAACTTTATTTTTTACATTTTTTTCAAGTTCCCGACTGCATCAATAAGAACTTGGTCCTTTGTTCACTTCATTTTATCATGGATTTGTTTACAAACAAGTCACAATTCGACGCACAATTTTCAGAAATACTTAAACTAAAAGATGATGCTGTGCAACTATATTGGATCCAACAGTGATGTCGCTACACACAACCGTGGGTAACATTTTATTATGTGGTCACTGTTGCTTTGTCTGTTTTTGATATGTATTGAGTATTTATGTGTTTTTAACCTAAATTACAGCAGCGTACATCTATGAAGGACAAACAAACACAACTGTTAGCTAATCATAGCAGTGGGCGTTTACTTCTGAATCTACAATCCGCCAGACCTATTCAATCAAGCATCAAAACAGGAAAAAATAGCCTATTACTTTTAAATTAATAATTCAATTAATAAAAAAGGCAGTTCATGACCCCTTTAATTTCACCAAGCTGATTGCTCACAAAAAACCCTTATAGGTTGTGTCTTCAAGTCATTTCAGGTTTAGTTTTTTGATACAGCACGAATAGCTAAACAACTTATTGTTAATTTATTTTTTAGTTGGTCTTTCCGTTAACATGACCATTTTATTTTAATTCAGTCCATTTTGCAAAAGGGTAAGCAATCACAGCATGATGGGGACACTGCCTCATGTGACTTTTCCCACTGATTTCCAGCGTAACTTGGAAAAATGTATTAATTTTTTTTAGGGCACATTTCAAAATATTTGCATTGTTTTACTTTTGTACTGTGGGTTATTTTCTCATCCAGTTTTTTTAAGGAGACACTGCCTCCCTTGCCTCATTAGAGAAAATGTCCCTAGCATGAGTGAATGACCAAACTTAAGCTCCTTTTTTAATCTTACGATAACTTTGACTTCCTAAAACTGATTAAAGTAAACAATAAAGATGGCGGTGTTCATAACTCGGGAAGGTCTTATCACAACTGACATGTTACTTAATAAACATGTCGAGTCGAGGTGCAAGTTCATCCATCAGTTCTAAATTAACCAACAGTAACAGCAACAGGAATGCATTTTATTTTTAGATGAGTGTACAGCACAACATTGGGGTCGTCCCCATACTACAAAATTTATAAGAGCAGCTTTGATGAAAAAAAAGATCTCAAAATAAGGTACTTGTGCAATACATGCAACTTATACTATTGTATTTTGTCCATGCAACTTAACTAGTTTTAACTGAAATGGAAAAAAGAATAATAATAATATCAAACATTTCAACAAATTTACCATCAATACAAACATTTTATCCATTGTCTCTGCCATGTTTTCTCACTAACACACCCCCAAACTTTGGGCTCAAAGAAAATCCCTGACGTCCAACTCATAAATACAATCTTTCCAACATTATTTCATCAACATTTTTAAATTAAATATTATATTATAATATTATCAGCTAAAAATATTCAAATTAAAAATTTCCTTTTCTTTGTTTTCAGTAGTGTTGGACAAAATTCAGAAGTGAAGAACTGGTTGCCTTTGAATTTTGAATCAATACAGATAAAGCATTGTAGAAAATTAGGTTTTTTAAATCACAGCAGTTAACTAATTAAATATGATTCTATCTATCTATCTATCTATCTGTCTATCTATCTGTCTATCTATCTATCTATCTATCTATCTATCTATCTATCTATCAGCAGCACTAACTGGTGAAGATTACCTAGAATAAGCTTATATTAATGACAGTCATTTATCACAATGATGTTGCATTAACGTCAGGCACTGTTCTCACAGACTCAAACAGATGATGTGTGTATGTGTGTCTTACAGGTGGTGGATGTTCTAAACAGGTGTAGAAACGTTTCGTCTGGTCTGGTTTCACACGTCGGAGGGCCACACGAGACTCTCCAATAAACTCATTGTGAGTCAATTTATCCTCATCGCACACCGATAACCTGAGAAAAACAACAACAACATAAAAAAGAAAGTGAGAGAGTTATTCAATTATACTGGAAGGAGAGCACAGATAAACATGAAAGTTGTAAATATAGTATGGGCGAACGTGATAAAAAAGGCAATGAAAATACCTTCCGCAGAGCAGCGAGAGCTGGAAATGGCTCAGACAGAAATGTATATTTATGAATGGGATTAGGATGATATTTCTGCTTCTGACAGTTTGGTTGGAAGTAAGCGCCTGCACTTTTTTTCCAAAGGTTTGCGGAACCAACACCCTCCTCTGCTCCTGTACTCTCCCTTGGAGATAAACGGCTAAATGACTTTTCTCTGACTACTGTCACCCCGCCATTGAAAAAAAGGGCAAGTTTGAAAACACCAGCAGTCCCAGTCCCAGGTTGCCAGGGGATACTGTTCATTTATAACACGAGCACACAGGTAATTTTCTGAGGATAATCGCAGGATAAACCCGAGTGCTACAGCAGTCACTCCAACTCTTGCGAGGATCCTTGGAGATGATGGGGCAGAAGAGCGCCTTTCAGCATTGTAAAAATATTCAGCCTAAATATATGCCGACTTTCCAAGACGTGCACAACAGTAAATGTACCCAGAACCCTGATTGTTCCTGAAGGTTCATAAGCGACAGGAATGTCTCCTAAGCAGACGTAGTCTCTGTCACACACCTACACACCTACTGTCGAAGCAAGATATGCAGGCTACTGTCAAATCTCTGCTCTCTGAGAGGAGAATTTTGAAGAGATATCCAGAATAGATTCACAGCCCACTTGGAGTCACCCATAAAGAGAGATTCAAGAATGCACAGATGTCTTCACTAACCTCAGAGTCTTCCTGTGCATGTCCTCCTCTGTGATGCCAATGTAAGTAAGAGTCTCATTCCAAACAGGATTTAGAGAATTACGTACAGTTTTGGTTTTCAGTTTATTAGCCTGTGGGTAAAAAACATTTTGAATAAATGAATAAATGAAGAGTGAAGATTGTATCTTAATATCTTAATCCTCTAATACTTCACACACACTACCGTTAAAAATATGGGGCTAGTAGGATTTAAGATTTTTTTCTTCAAATCATATTTTTTATTCAGCATGGACGGATTAAATTGATCAAAAGTAAAGAAATGAATAATGTTAGAAAAGATTTCAAATAAATGCTGTTCTTTATTCTGGAAGCCCGTTTCCGCCACTGAATAAAAAATGTAAAAAAGGTAATTGCGACTTTTTATCTCACAATTCTGACTTTTTTTTCGCAATTGCGTTTACATCTTTACAGTTTTTCTCAGAATTGTGAGATATAAACGCACAATTGTGAGTTATTACGTCAGAATAGCTTTTTTCTCAGAATTGCAAGTTATTAAGATAAAAACTTGCAATTCTGAGAACATTTTTTCCCCTCAAAATTGGACTTGAGAAAAAAGTCAGAATTGTTTGAAAAAAGTCAGAATTGCAAGATATAAACTTGCACTTTGCGAGAAAAAAGTCAGAATTGTGAAACTCGGATTTGCGAGAAATGAAGTCAAAATTGTGAGATATAAACCCACAATTCTGACTTTTTTCTCAGAATTACAAGTCAAGTCAGAATTGTGAGATATAAACTCGCAATTCTGAGAACATATCAGTCTTTTCCCCCTCAGATTTGGACTTTATAACTCGCAATTGCAAGTTTATATCTCACAATTCTGAGAAATTGTGAGATATAAACTCGCTATTGCGAGAAAAAAGTCAAAATTGCGTGATGCAAACTCACATTTGTGAGAAAAAAGTCAGAGTTGTGAGTTTTTATCTTGCAATTCTGACTTTATTTCTCGCAATCTTGAGTTTATATCTTGCAGCTCTGACATAATTTGCAATTGCGAGTTTATATCTCACAATTCTGAGAAAAAAGTCAGAATTGCGAGTTTGTTTCATGCTATTCTGAGAAAAAAGAAGCAATCACCTTTATTTATTTTTTATTCATTTATTTATAATTTCTATTCATCGAATCCTGATAAAAATGAAGCACAGTTCCACAAAAATATTAAGATGTTTAGCAACATTCATAATAAGAAATGCTTCTTGAGCACCAAATCATAATATTGGCATGATTTCTAAAGGATCATGTGACACTAAAGACTGAAAATTCAGCTTTGCCATTACAGGAATGAATAAAATTACATTTTAATATGTTAAAAGAAGAATACAGCTATTTTAAATTGTAATAATATTTAGTGTTTTTACTGTATTTTAAATCAAATAAACACAACCTTGTTGAGCCTAAGAGACAACTTTCAAATAATTAAAAATCTTACCAGCCCCAAAGTTTTAAATGGTAGAATACATATTGTATAAATCCTATAAAACATTTTGTGTGTAATCACTGTCAAGTTTCATCCTTTTGATTACATTTTCATAAATAAAAAACCTAATATGGCCAAAAATTAAGTGAAAATCCCCTTTTAATTTATGTTTTTGGCTAGACTCCTTAATGCCACTGACGGCAATTTTTGTGACAGTTTGGGGAGCGTGCTTTTCTGTTCCAGCATGATAATACTGTGCACAATGCAAGATCTATAATGAAATGGTGTCGAAAAATGTGACAGGCACAAAGCCCAGACCAGACTCTCAATGAACACTACTGGGATGAATTAGAACGCAGACTATCAGTCAGGCCCCATCACCCAACATCAATGCTTCTTTGATGCTCTTGTGTCTGAATGAAAGCAGATCCCAGCATCCCATCCTAAGATCATCTGCCTATTATTTCCCATAGTTCTGAGAGTAAATGTTCAACAAGCACATATGGGTTTGGTGTTCACGTGTTTGTGTGTATTTTTGGCCATATAGTGTATAAAGAGGACACTCATACAGAATTAGGCCATATAGGTCAAATGTCATGGTTTGTTTTCCTTATGTTCACGATAGTGAACTTCATGCATCGATTTAATTGCTCCAAACAGGATCTAAACTCGCCCACCTTACAAGCTCCCGGCAGAAGATGAAGTTTGACATAAGGGTCTGCCAGGCCATTAAAATCCATAGGTTTCAGACCCTAAACCAATAACAAACAGCTCATTAGGCAGGATCTGCTGAATAAGAAATATAAAGAAACAACGGTATGGAGTAGAACAAACTGCTAAAGGGTAAATCACCTGCGGGTTTTGGAGTGTGAGTCACGAATAAGTGTGAGTGTGTAGAGAACTGCAGAGGTGTGAGACAGACATTACCTTGGCTCTGATGATGGTACAGTGGAGTAAACTGGTTGCTCTCTCATACCTCAGTTCAAATTCTAACGTCCCCAGTGCAGCTACACAATAATAGGAATGATAGTATAAATGTTAATAACATCTATACCATAAAACCTGACAGAAAGCAGATTAAGCAATCCATTATGGAGTACAATTATGAGGCATGCATATCTGACAGATGGTAAGATGGATAGCAACACTGCAAATTGCAATATTAAGCCTGTGCAATTTATACTGCCAATGCACAGTACAGGCTTAATATTGCACAATTATTAATATGATAATTTACATTTAATATTAGCCAGGCACTCTAAGAAAAAACCAACAACAGTTTAAATAAGGTAATATGACAAACAAACTACCTTGCTATGTTTAATACCTAGGACTATGTATTCCTGCAAGGCATATACCAAGTATGTTGTTCATTTGTGGACTGACGTTACTGTATGTATAATATATTTAAAACAATAAAATACCTAATTATATTCCATTCTATACATATAACTTCCAAAATGTTAACGTGACCTGCTTCTTCGTTGTTTTGTCTTAGAAGCGCATTTTGAGTTGTAGCTAGCCTACTAAAAAAGGAAAGTCTGCACTTTCATTTTCAAACCTAACTTGGTTTCTTTTAGAAAAAGGTCTATTAAGATTCCCTTTCCAGGCGTTTTTTGACAGGAGATTTTTTTATTTTTTTTTTTACATTTTCTGACATTTAGAGTTTGAGATTTATTTAAACATAGGCTACACTGTCCACTTTATTCTTCAATGTGAAAGTAAGCCTATGGGCGAGACTTCCGGTTCAATAGCCGCTTTAGCGACATAAGCAGAAGATTAACGACGTGCAGTAAACGGTAAAACTGTTTGCACTACAAACCAATGTGTTCATAATTAAGGTAATACGTTAAAATATTATGATAAGACACACCAATTTGCAATATCAAGCAGCAAAACCAGCTGTTTTGTACAGCGAAAAATAGCCACGTCCGTTCTTACAGAAAAATAAAAATAAAGGTAAAATTGTAATTTAACGTATAGTTATATAGTTTATATAGTTATAAGGTATATTTTGACTTTATCTAAATGTTTAACTAACAAGCAACTACAGACATTGAATTTCGTACCTGGGGTAAATGTACCGTCAGGTAACATAACTGGATTGTTTTGTTAACGTCTTTCCACGGTTGAAATTTGAAACAATGACTGGGCGATTAACTGAAAAAACATACACTAAAGTATGTTTCATCGTATCTTTCAGCATACCTTCGGATGTTCAGCCATTGTTTTTATTGCGCTATTTAAATGATAGTGAAGACGACGAAAGATTAACGCGCTTCCGGCTGCCGTTTGTACTGAGGCGATCTATCACGTCATATTAAAGAGCGCCAAAAAGCTAAATTTATTATTTAAATATTGTGTATTCAGTACTGTATATTTGACTTTTTTATTAATAATTATTTGTTATATGTGACCATGGACCACAAAACAATAAGGGTAAGTTATTTGAAATTGAAATGTATACATCATCATCTGAAAGCTGAATACATAAGCTTTCCATTGATGTATGATTTGTTAGGATAGGATAATATTTGGCCGAAACACAACTATTTTAAAATCTGGAATCTGTGGGTGCAATAAATAAATAAATAAATAAATAAATAATAATATTGAGAAAATCAAAGTCCAAATGAAGTTCTTAGCAATGCATGATTAGCAATACTAATCAAAAATTAAGTTTTGATATATTTATGGTAGGAAATGTACAAAATATCTTAAAGGGACATGATCTTTATTTCATATCCTAATGATTTTTGACATAAAAGAAAAATGTATAATTTTGACCCATACAATGTATTTTTGGCTATTGCTACAAATATACCCGTGCTACTTGCGACTGGATTTTTTGATCCAGGGTTGTTCAGTGTGACTGCCACTTCACTCGTCAGGCATTGCTAAAATGGATGGTCTTTCAAAACAACTGTTATGCACTCACATGTGACTCACTAGCTAAGAGGGCACTGTACAACTTATGTAACCTGATTATACTTTCATGTACCTTACAGTTACAGTTGTGTATTGATGTGTGACTAAAGAGTTTCCCTTGGATGCTGTGTGTGATCCTGTAGGTAGTCAAACACACAGTGTCATAACTTACTACTGTCATCGCTGTCTGAACTGCAGATGTCAACCGACGTCTCAATGCTGCTTGCTGCTGACAGGGTCCCGCCCCCTCCTCTGGCCCCTGCCTGCAGAGGGGACAAGAGACCTCCTCTTGTTCCTCCAGAGGCCCCAACCCCCGGGCTGAGAGCCAATGGAGAAGCAGGGTTAGGAGAGATAGGCTCGGCGGTCGGGGAGAGTCGAGGGAAATAGGCAGAGATCTGTCTAATTGGTCGTATGGGGCCGGGACAGACGTCTATGGCCATGTGTTCCTGGATGGAGATGGTGAGCTTTTTTCCCTTACGCACCGTCATAGAGCTAAAGCAGAGAAAAAGAGTGTTATTTTGACACTAATAATAGCTAATAGCCAGCAGATAATCCAAAACGACTTCAAGTGCGCAGACAATTACACCAGAACCACCTGCTGTTACAGGGATAGTTCACGAAAATATGATAACTCTGCTTTCATTTACTCACCTTCATGTCGTTCCAAACCTGTATGACTTATATTACTACTCTGTACAACACTTCTTTTGTTCATACAATGAATGGAATTGAATAGACAAAGATAAAACACTACATTTTTTAGCATATTTTATTTTGTGCTCCACAAAAGAAAGAAACTTGTACAGGTTCAGAACAATATGGCGGCTGACCTGTATGTGACGAAAAGCGAACTTGTTTACAGAAAATAAGGAGGACAGTGTCCTACTATAGTTTTGCCTCAGGTTTTGCTTGTATAGAATTGTCACTGTAATACTGACTACTAACACCTTATTGTATCTCCACTGACTACCTTTGCAGCTTTTTTCCATATTAACCAAGTAACCAAAGAACTACCGGTATGTAAAATCTTTGAAGTGGCTTTAGGAAGAACCAGTGTTGGGGAAAGTTACTTTTAAAAGTAATGCATTACAATTTTGCGTTACTCCCTGAAAAAGTAGCTAATTACGTTACTTAGTTGCTTTTTATGGAAAGTAATACGCTACGTTACTTTTGCGTTACTTTTTAAATCCTGGCAGGGCTTGCTTCTTTGTTTTTAATATAAAACAATTCTAATGTAAAAGCCCTTTTACACCAAAAGTGAAATGAATTCACCACAAGCTGAAAGAAAAGTACATTCATGCAGGAGATTACTCTTCAGCTAAAAAAAAAAAAAATGAAGCACAAATGTTAGTTTATATTATTACATAACTCGCGTTACTTGTAACGTGTTACCCCCAACACTAGTAAGAACAAAATTAGTTGTTTTTAAACTGTTTACCAGCTAGTTGAGCTAGAAGACTTAAAGGAATAGTTCACCCAAAAATGCATATTCTGTCATTAATTACTCACCCTCATGTCGTTCCAAACCTGTAAGACCTTCGTTCATCTTTGGAACACAAATTAAGATATTTTTGATGAAATCTGAGAGCTTTCTGACCCTGCATAGACGACAACACAACTGACACGTTCAAGGCCCAGAAAGGTAGTAAGGACATTGTTAAAGTAGTCCATGTGACATCAGCGGTTCAACCATAATTTCATGAAGCTACAAAAATAATATAACAATGCATGAGTGTAGTGCTGCTGACGCAGAACCCGGATTCGTTGCGCCTTGTTTGCAATCAGAGGAATGCACACACATATGTTGTGGTGTACTCTCCTGAATGCACTCGGAAGAGAAGAAATTGTTAAATAAAATTATTTTTTTCTTTGCATGCAAAAAGTATTCTCTTAGCTTCATAAAATTAAGGTTGAACCACTGATGTCACATGGACTATTTTAACAATGTCCTTACTACCTTTCTGGGTCTTGAATGTGGTTGCTGTCTATGCAAGGTCAGAAAGCTCTCAGATTTCATCAAAAATATCTTACTTTGTGTTCTGGAAAAAAAAAAAAAAAAGGTTTGGAACGACATGAGGGTGATAAATTATTGACAGAATTTTCATTTTTGGGTGAACTATCCCTTTAACATTTTAAACAAAAAAGCTAAACCTTGACAGAAAGTAGTCTTTCACCATGTAAATATATATCCAAATGCAAAACCTAATAAAAGTATATAATTATGTCCAAAAATGCTTTTTTTTGACAACTAAGCATTGTGCAACCCTGTTTGTGTATAGGGCTAAACAGGCATTTATTGGTGAAACCATTGTATTAAAATTGATTTAATATATTTCTTTCCACCAGATAGCGCCAATCTGCCTCAATTCTTTGGATTTTAATTACCTTTGCTGAGTTTGCTCTACTTTTATCTTATGTTCTGAATTAAAGGGGTCATATGATGTGATTTTATGTTTTCCTTTGTTTTTGGATTGTTACAAGCTGTTTGTGCATATATAAGATCTGTAATGTTGCAAAGATCTCAAGTTCTTAAACCCAAAGAGATATTCTTTATAAAAGATAAGACTTAGCCACACCTTCCTAAAATGGCTCATTCAAACACACCCCCACATGTCTACGTCACAGTGTGGGAATATCTGCATAATACCAACCAAATATAAATAAAGTAAATATGCAAATAAAGAAGGCATAACTTTTATTTTGGCTGTAGTATTTTTGCAGCCCCTGCCATGTTGTGGAAATGCTGTGTTTCATAGCGGAAGAACTTTGTTTGGCCTTCCAAATGAGTACACAACTAGGAATCAGTAGTTAGGGTATATTTATAACACTGTTCCAGAACAGTACAACACAAATATTCGAGTATGTGCAGCGCATTTTACGGAGGGCTGTTTCCTGAACCTGGGAGAGTAGCCTACAACTAATTTGCAAGGACAGTCTGGCGCTTCTGACTCACAGCCCGTAAGTACATTTTCATATTTAAAGAATTTGCTGCTGGCTATTCAAATGCGAGTTTTGAGCAGGGTAGAGTAGTGCTTGTTTGTCGTTTCTAATATCACAAATGCAGAAATGGCGTTATGTTTATGTGGCGCGACACAACGCAACACGTTAAAAGACAAAAAAATGATGAGTCATTATAATCAGTAATTATGTCCTCACTGGATGCAACAAATGCCTCATTTATAATGGGTTTTATTGTTTTTGTGTTGTCGCGCCGGAACACGGCATCACGACGTGGTAAGGGGGGTAACATTTCCGTCACACGCTTGAGATATTTGGCCAATCACAATGCACCGGATAGCTGGCTAATCGGAGTACACCTTGCTTTTCAGAACGATGAGCTTTGCAAAAATCGACACGTTTCAGAAAGGCGGGGCAGAGAGGAGCAACAATAATGCACAGTATGAATAAAACTAATGTGTTTTTTGATCAAACTGCGTAAACACATTGCATTACACCAAATGGACAAAATAATATTCTTTTTAGCAACATCATATGACCCCTTTAATTAAAAACGATGTAAATGTGTAATATTTTTATTATTTTACATAGAAAAAATGGTGCATAATTTAGAGGTTAATATTGTTTACAAAAGTTATGAAAATATGTGTACATTAGTTGCTGGTAGCAAATATTTTAATCGCCATTAAAGCTTGCTAATTATTCATCAGAAGTAATTGACATTAAAAATAAATATGTAGCAAATTATTCATCACTGTGCAACACAATTTGAACACCACATGCTAATGCAACTTACACTGCTTGACTTAATCGTACAAAAGGAGTGAAGGGTCTTTGCTTATGCATCTTTGAGCTCATCATGACATGTTTGTGACCAACTGTCATGGAAACGTCAGGTCAAGTACTGCATAAATTATCATTTCTCTTTGAATTTTAAATCTGAATTTACACATACACATTGCACCATGAAAAACTCAATGTGAACACGCTTACTTTTTATTTAAAGTGTAGGAGAAAAATAACAGCATGCACTAAACGGTAAAAGTGTTTGCACTACAAACCAGTGTGTTCATAATTAAGATAATACATTAAAATAATACAGTAAGATGCACCAATTTGCAGTATAAAGCAGCAAAACAAGCTGTTTTGTACAGCTAAAAATAGCTGGACGCGGATGAGACCTGAAGCCACACCCATTCTAACAGGAAGAAAAATTCATAACCTCAAACTTCCCACACTTAAAATATATAGTTCAAAAGCAAATACAAAGCAGCATGCAGAAACTCTTTAGGGCACTTGCATTCACAGAAATCTTACATTCTGCATTGTATGTTAAGGCCACTGAGTTTAAATATCTTTTCTAGGAAATGCAACAAAGGTGCTGGAGACATTTTATTGGATCTAGAGACCTGTGTTAGAAACAAGAACCAAAGGACTCTTTGTTGAGCTCTACTTTGAAAAGCTTTATACCTTAAACAGACACAAATAAACACGAGAATTACAACTTAGATGCAGAGTGGATCTGCAAAGTACAGCAGAAGAGCAATAGGCTAGAGGCTGTGAGCATGAGTAGGTACAAAGCAGTGAGGAAAGAGTGCGGCTGGAGGTTCAGGGTTGGAGGAGAGTGGGCGTTTAGATGCTGTGGCTTAAGAAGTTTGTGCTGAGCTTTAGCTTTAAGAACTCTCCATCTAAGCCCTGCTCTGATTTATTTAGAAGTCGTGAGCAAAAATCTATGCTTGAAGCCAGAATTGGTGCTTGGCCGATTTCCTCTTCCCTGCAGGCTTTCTCCGTCTTATTCAATGTAAATTGGAACTGCTGTTAAGCCTTTGTGTTTTCCTTTCTAAATTAAAAACCTTGTTCCAGAGACTTGTCCTCTAAACAGCCTTGTTTGTTGCTGTTTGTTTTGACAGACTGTCAGCTATGCATTTGATCTGTAATACCTCCAGAGACTGAGATGAATTGACCTGGCTTGTCAAAACTGCTTCTGAGATGCCGGACCCGCGTGCCACAGCACACTTTCAATTCCGACCTGCTCTCCTCACCCCTCAACGTGAGCCAGGCTGCAAAACAGTGCAGCGGTTAAGGTTTGTCAACTTCGTTAAGCGCTTGGCTTAAAGCACCAGTGAGAACCGCAAATGGAGCAGCTTCACAGAGGAGACCACAAAATATGATTTTTAAGAGTTACTGAGCTAGAACGAGGAGAGGATGGGTAAAGAAAATGAGTGTGTAATTTGATAAGATACAAAGAGAATGCACTTTTGACTTATTCGTGGTTCTAGCCAAGTCGTCTTGTTTCTGAGGGCACATTTCATATGCAAATAAAGCTCCCCTGAGAATGTTTCAGGGAGTTTGCAGCTAATCCCAGCAGAAATAATGAAGAATTTCAATCAGGGAGGATAATTTTGTACTGTGGTGATACTGTGGAACAGTCTGTACCATTAAGGTAGACAACTATGAACATCATCCCAGTCCCTGTGATAGGTCCCCAACTGAAGGGGATTTCAAACATTTTTATGCCATGGACCCATGTAAGTTTAATGGTCCCCTTGAGAGAAAATCCTTCTTAAAATACAAGAACAGAAATACAGTTGAGGTCAAAAGTTTACATACACTTTGCAGAACCTGCAAAATGTCAATTATTTTACCAAAATAAAAGGGATCATACAAAATGCATGTTATTTTTTATTTAGTACTGACCTGAATAAGATATTTCACATAAAGATGTTTACATATAGTCCACAATAAAAAATGACAGTTGAATTTATAAAAATGACCCTGTTCAAAAGTTTACTTGATTCTTAATACTGTGTTGTGAACTGAATGATCTACAGCTGTTTTTTTTTAGTCATGGTTGTTCATGAGTCCCTTGTTTGTCCTGAACAGTTAAACTACCCGCTGTTTCTTTGTTTGTTTGTTTTTTCAGCATTTTTGTGTATTTGAACCCTTTCCAACAATGACTGTATGATTTTGAAATCCATCTTCTGACACTGAGGACAACTGAGGGACTCATATGCAACCATTACAAAAGGTTCAAACACTCACTGATGCTTCAGAAAGAAACACGAAGAATGTAAGACATGTAAGAGCCAGGGGGTGAAAACTTTTTGAATTTGAAGATCAGGGTAAATTTAACCTATTTTGTCTTCTGGGAAAAAATGTATCTTCTGTAGCTTCTGAAGGGCAGCACTAAATGAAAAAATATGGTATTTAGGCAAAATAAGAAAAATGTACACATCTTCATTCTGTTCAAAAGTTTTCACCCCCGGCTTGGATTTCCTTCTGGAGCATCAGTGAGCGTTTGAACCTTTTGTAATAGTTGCATATGAGTCCCTCAGTTGTCCTCAGTGTGAAAAGATGGATCTCAAAATCATACAGTCATTGTTGGAAAGGCTTCAAATACACAAAAAATGTTGAAAAAATAAAGAATTTGTGGGACCTGAAGGATTTTTCTGAACAACAGCAGGCAGTTTAACTGTTCAGGACAAACAAGGGACTCATGAACAATTATCATTAAACAAAAAACACAGCTCTGGATCATTCAGGTAACAACACAGTATTAAGAATCAAGTGTATGTAAACTTTTGAACAGGGTCATTTTTATATATTTAACTATTATTTTCTCTTGTGGACTACATGTAAACATCTTTTATGTGAAAAATCTTATTCAGGTCAGTAGTAAATAATAAATATGCATTTTGTATGATCCCTCTTATTTTGAAATTGGTGTATTAATATTTTAATAATAAAATTACCACTCAAATTCTTAATATGAATTATTTTTTGTATGTATTACCCCTAAACTATTCAAAAGTTTAAGGATAAGCTATTTTAAAAAAGAAATTTATACCTTTATTTAGCATGGGTGCATTAAATTGGTCAAAAGTGACGGTGAAGACGTAATGTTACAAAAAAAAAATCTATTTTAAATAAATATTGAACATTTATCATTGAATAAAACAATCACATATCACAAAAATATACAAAATATCAAATTAATACTAATAAATTTAGCAAGAACACATTGCTCAAACTGATTAAAAGCAATAGTACAGACGTTTGCAATGTTACAGATAATTTCTATTTCAAATAAACGTTGTTCTAATTTTCTATTCATCAAAGAATCCTGTGAATATTTCACAGTTTAGTTGTTTCAGTGATTTTTTTTTTATTATGAAGCTGACACAACTTGCAGTTTCTGAATTTGTTCATTCAACTTAACATTTTAATTTTTCACCGTTTTTACTCAATATCTTTATCTCTATATTTAACTCATACTTTTAAGGCATCCATGTAAACTTTCTAGGTAATTGTTATAACAAACTATATCTAGGGGAGTGAACTTAAATTTGAAAGTTTACTTAATCCTCTTGATTGCTTGAATAAGTTGATACAATATTTATTTCAAAATTATGACAACAAAACAACATTAAGTTAAAAACTCTTTAATTCTTAAAACAAAATATTAGTTGAAATAATAAAATCTTAATTTTTGCAATGACTAAATTGCTTAGTTTCAGTAAAATCAAAATTTTAAGGCTTACTATTTTAAGTTAAACCAACAAATAATTTTTTACAGTGCACAAAAATATTAATCAGCACAACTGTTTTCAACACTGATAATAATAAGACATATTTTCTAAATAAGAGTGAGGAAACAGCTATTTTAAATTGTAATAATATTTCAGAATACTGCTGACTTGCTCGCCTTGTTGAGCATAAGAGACTTCAAAAACCTAAGAAAAATCTTACCGACCTGAAAGATTTGAATGGTTGAGTAAATTAAACATGAATCTTTTTATATTAATATTTTCATGATATTTACAGTATTTTATTTCATTTTTATTTTCATTATTTATTGTCCAAAAACCATGGTACATTTGGACAGAGAGGGAGAGAGGATCAGAGAGACGTTCATAGCTGTAGTTTCAAGAGAGGGAAGAATGCAGGAATAGGACACATACTCATACATAGCTGACCTTTAAGGTAATTCTGGCCCATTTGGCCAAAAGCGCATCATTACATGCCATCGCAGTGATTTCTACTTGTCAATCCATCAGGGCGTCCGCTGTTTTGACAGGCATCATGGCTGTCGCCACGGTGGTGGCAGGTAAGTTGTCATAATGGCATTGGTGCAGCGCAGCTAATGAGATCATGACACATGGACGCTAACAAGATTAGCGATTAGCACAGTACCTCACGCCAAGCTGAATTTTTTTTCAGCCTTCAAATCAAATCTCTTCCCACCACCTGCTGTACATAATAATATGTGTCCATGATGGTTTATGAAGCTGCTTCGTTTCATTATTTATTTAAACATTTTCGATGATTTGCAATTCTCTGGCGAGGACTGAAATCTAAGGATTGTTTTTCAGCCCTCAGACTGAGGGAAATGTCAATTTGCATCTAAAATCATTATATGACGAAATAAGATTTTGGAAGAAATGATATGTGCGCACTAGAACAAATCTGAATAATAATGTAATTCTTATCAACTAAATGTGATTGTATCTTATATTTTTTTCGTCTTCAGAGACTCTTCCTTCAGAGGTAACTGTGTGGGCTCATTTCAATTCAAGAGTGATTTTATGTCTTTCAGAAACTACCAAGCCAGCGGCGAATTAGAATGTGATCTAATTTACATAGACTTGATGTGGCGGGCAACTATAGACCTCATTCCTAGCACAATCTTTTGAGAAATCTATTCTTTAAGCAATGGTTTAGTTAGTTAGTTAGTAAGCTATTACGTTAGCACTGTTGGTTTTATGTCATCAATAAAAAAAGAAACACAAACTTGCAGCAAGTTGCGTGCCCAGTGCTGTGTCGTGGCAGCACGAAGACTCTCTTGCCTACTGCTTGCGTTATGAACTGTGCGCATTGCGCACTAGCCCGCTAACTCTGTGAGTGCAGTCACAAAATGAATGAATGTCAGCGCTTGAGATTGGATCACAGCAAGACATGAAGAGGCTGTTGAGAAGACGCCTCGGACTGGGGGGGTGGGATGTGGGAGTGAGAGGAAGTAATGAAGAGAGATATTCCAGGACTGTAAATTACTGACATGTTTGGCAGTGTGTTGTCACAGTACATTATAACACTGTTGGCACTTGAAGCCAAACTCACATTATGAAACAATGGCTAGATTGGATTTGGACTGCTGTCAACATGCTCGCTAACTGATTAAATTAACTAGCTGACTAAGCTGCGCAATACTTTAATTGTGGAACTGACACATGTATCTGGTTATACAGACCTGTTTTGCTCTCATTTACTATCTCTGTCTTTGTCTCATCCAGCGTTTAAAATTCTTGTTCGATTCTCTGCTGCTTCTGCCTCGAGGCTAAATCTACGCGTGCTGATCTCCCACCCCCCTCTCTCTCCCTCTCTATCTGTCGGTCTGTCTGTCCGTCCATCTATTTTTATATAAAGTAGTCTGTTTCTTGATGGGTATTTTTGTCCAGTGACTCTTTAGATGAGGGAACACATATTAACTATTAACCAACTGTTTTCCCTCAGTGAACCCCTAATTACTGCTTATGAATATAAAGTAAGGAAGTTGTTGTAGTAGTTATGTTTAGGTATTAGGTAGGGTTATTAAGGGATCTAGAAAATGAGCATGCAAAGTAAGGCATTAATATGTGCTTTAAATAGTCAATATTTAGTAATATGAATGCTAATAAGCAACTAGTTAATAGTGAATAGTGTTAAATATGTATATATATATATGAGGAGGCAGTGTTTCCTCAAAATGTTAGATGAGAAACAACAGCAATATAACAAAATATACCAATAAATAATGTATAAATCATTTGTTATTCTAAAGAAACCTTGTCCAACTGTGACACCTGCAGGTAAAGTTACAGTGGGAGTCTGCGTCTCTCGCCTCCCCTGAGCCCATTGAGTTTCAACAGATACCTTAAAGCATGCAGTGAGTTTGGTGGGGGGTAATTGAGAAAGTGACGTGGGAGGAGGCAATGCCTCCGTCGTGATTTGGATATGACTGCACACTAAAAAATGCTGGGTTATTTTTCTAACCCAAATGCTGGGTTCAACTTGTTGGGTCATTTTATTGAGTTATTTTTAATATTTTTTACCCAGGTGCTGGGTAGTTTTTTTGGAACTAAGCTGCTGGGTCATTTTTAATGTTGGGATATTTTTTCTACCCAAACGCTGGGTTGAGCCTGTCTCTGACAAAACAACCCAGTTGCTGAGTTACAGTCAGAGCACAGGCTTTTTACGTCCTCTACAGGAGAGAGCCGTTCTCAGCGCCGCTAATTTGGTGCACTTCTTCAGTAAAATAAAGGTTTGTATACATTTTATTTCATTTATAACGTCTTTACTGTGCTGTAAATTATATTATTTTATATGGATGAGATGTCATTCAGCTGCGTCAGCAGCGGTCGTTGATCGAACGCATAATGGAAACGCCTTTTGCCTTGCATAATGTAAACTGATTTTATTCATTATAATATTGAATTGAATTTAATTTGATGTTAACATTTGTTCTCTATTCTCAGTACTGTTTGTTTATGGGCAGGTTATGGAATCAGTCATGGCATCTTTCAGATACGGGTGAAACGCGATGCAGCGATCTGAGGTTCATAGTTCCCCGACAAACAGCAGCCCATCACTGGCTCAGATTTCGCTGACACACCGGCACAAGAATTAGCGCTAATTCAGTGAAAAGCGATTACAGAGAACGGTTGAATACATTTATATTAAAATGCTACTTTAAATGTTATATTTCTTTCTTTTTAAGTTATATTTTTAGGCTATTTGGTGACTTTAATAGATAAGACAGTAGTGAGATGACAGGAAAGTACTGGGTGGAGCGAGGGGAGCAGGATCAACAAAGGATCTCAAGATGGGATTCGAACTCGGGCCACCACAAGTACAGTTTTGCTATATATCAGTGTACTAACCACAAGGCTATTGGCGCCAACACATTTTTTTTTTTCTAAAATGATTCTTAAACGAGTTTAAATGGATGTTATATTGTAAACTCTGTTGAAATCACCCAAATAAATTCAGTTTGTCTTATATTTTTGTCCATGGTTGTTTTTCCTTAATAATAAATGTTCATCTTTTTATTATTGCTGTTGCCTCTACAATTCTAAGTGTGTTTTTTAATTTCCAGACCATTTTAAGGCAGCAGTATAAAAATTTTTAAACAACAGTTGACTTTAATAAAACAACCCAGCATGATGGGTAAAAACATTTAACTCAACCAGCTGGGTCAAAATAACCCAGCATGTCTTCTGTTATATATTTATATTTAGGCAGCTGGGTTGTTTTTAACCCAGTATTTTTTAGAGTGTGGTTATGATCGGCTGTGACTGGTTCATACAATAAATCCCACCTCTCGTGTTTGTGCTTGTTTCACATTTGCGAATCAGTCTAAATAAACAATACAATGGTGTTAATGGGGAGACTAATTTAATAAAGTGAGTAAAGAACCACTTATGTCAGAATAAGACTTATTTTGACATGATCTGTGCGAGTTTTTAGTGAGTATTCACCTTGGTGAAATTGAAAGTAAATCTCTGTGTCTTTGACCAGTATTTACCTAGCTTTGATGGCTGATGATCTGATTAAAAAAAATAGTTACAAAGACAACTATTAAAAAGAAGAGCCGAACATAAGTTCTCAAATAAAATATATTGTTTAAATTGATGAGTTATTGTTTTGGAATAAATGAAAAATGCTTCAAAACACAGAGATGAGATTCATACTTGGCTTTAATAAACAGAATATTGATAACTTTGTTAATGTAAAAATATTTCACTTTTTCTGATAGTGTAAGTAATTTTTCCAGTAAAAATATCTATAAAACTAAATAAAAAATTATACGGACAATGATTTTAAATCATTAAAAAATAAATAGATAGATAAGAATAAATCCTTTTTTTTTTTTTTGTTTAATTTTATTACTATTATCAAAAAATATCTAAACATCCTTAAAAATGATCATTCACTTGATCTTATAAATCAGAAAAAATATAAAAAATCCTTTAAATCCTTAAAACTGAAGAAATTTACTTTAGAGTTTATTTTATATTTTATCTCTATCTATCTATCTATCTATCTATCTATCTATCTATCTATCTATCTATCTGTCTATCTGTCTGTCTGTCCGTCTCTAAACTCTCACTTGTGTCTCATCAGAGGTATCATGTTCTCTTTTATTCACACGAGATCAGTGGTCCTGATGAGAAGCACATCACCGTTTCACAGTCAGTCACTGTGTCACTCAGACACTGATAGATTACCAGAGTGAGCGTGAGAGAGAGAGCGGTTCACATCACACGCTTTCCACAAGAGCTTCAAAAAAAGCAATGCAGGCACAGTATCTCATATCACAGTGTCGCCAAGTGTCAGATTATTCACGTCTTCCTGCTCTGTGCCAGAATGAAGTATATACTCCCTATCCAAAGTTAAGATTATGCAAAAACAAAACAGCAAATGAGAGTTGAGGGGTGGAGGAGAGGTGAGAGAGAAACAGGAAGAGAGCGAAAAGGTTAACGTGCATGCATACATCAGTATATTAATAGTTAACGCACAATGAGTGCAGGTTGTGGAGACGCACGCACGCGGAGAAAAAGAGAGGTGAAGAGGACCGGCGGTAAACGGGTAGAGGGAACTTTATGCTAATTTCATTTCTAAATACTAGGAAACACATTAACACAGCAAGAAGGGGTTAACAATGAATTGACTAATTGCTGGAGACACGGAAAGGGAGGCAGGGGTTTGCAAAGAGAGGGACAAACAAATAAAAGCAATAAACAAGGAAACGCTGGGAGATTAAATTACATAATAGGTACTAGGAAGTTACAGGCACAGATAAATAAACAGCATTTTCTCTTACCTTTGATTGTGTGAGTGTGAAAGACTCCCTCATAAACAAGTGAATTCCAAAGCACAGGGGTCTGCACTAACAGGTGGTGCAAGAGAAAGAGATAGAGAAAGGGAAAGAGAGGGAGAGAGAGAGAGAAAGAAGAGGAGGGGGAGGGAGAGACAGAGAGGAAGAGAGAGAGAGGAGGAGGAGGAGGAGGAGGAGGAGGAGAAGAGCCAGAGAGGAGTGTGTGTAGTGTGTAGCATAACATCAGAGAATCTATAGGATTACACATGCAGAAATGTGAAGAAGAGGAGGAGGATGAAAGGTTTGGGAGAAGGGGGAGAAGAATGGATGGGAGGAGGAGAAATTTGTTAGAATGCGCCATGCAGGAGAAACCGTGGGATGGATGGAATGGGAAAGATGAAGTGTGTTTGGACTGAGCCACATGTGCTACAATTTCACTTGCACGATGGCTAATTCTATTTCCTGTGGGCATGTTTTTTTGTTTGTTGTTGTAGTCTCTCTCTCTCTCTCTCTCTGTCTCTCTCTTTCTTTCTCTCTGTCATACTGTGCTGTGTGTTTGCAATATTATTTTAGTCTACAAGCATTAATCTCAGCTGTCAACTTTAATAATCAGGGCTTTTTATTAGTGACTGTATGAGGGATTAGAATTATCTTAAAGGGATAGTTCACCTAAAAAATAAAAATGTTGTCATCATTTAATCACCTTATGATGTTTCAAACCTGGATGACTTAGTGGAATAGATGTTTGTTGACCATATAATGAAAGCCAATTGAGTGAAAAACAACACTGCACTAAAAAAAAAAAAAAGATTTTTGTCTTGTTTTACATTCTTAAAGATACATTTACTTGAGAAGCAAAATGACATTTCTAAGATTTATAAGTCTTGTTTTCTGAGAAAAAAGTATTTCCGACAATGCATGGGGTCAGAAAAATAAACCTTAGATTATTTTTCCTACACTGACAGTTATTCTTTTTTTGTTTTAAGTAAAACTTAATTTTGTTATGTTTACTTAAGAATTTATGTAATTTCTAAAATGTTAAATAAATTAGGCTTTCAGACTTAATTTCTTAAGTAAAGGCACTGTAAAAACATGTTTTTACAGAAAAAAAAACGGTGGGTGAGGTTACCATAATTCTGTTTAAAATACAGTAATTTTTTACTGTATTTATAGATTAACCTTTAAAGTTTACAGTTTAAAACTGTAATTCACAAGATAAACAAAAAAAGCCACACTGCTACTATCAGTTTTGTACTTTTAATATATACAGACAATAATAACACTGACAATGATAATAATAACCACTATAATAAGATAACATGTTCTTTTTTACTTACAAAAATTGGTACATTTAACAGTATTTTACTGTAAACTTATATATCCAAAATATATCCACCTTTTTCCTGAGTAACCGATGAGCGCCATCATGATGGATCCTCGTATTCAGGTCTCCAAAGTAATCCATGCTAAAATTGGGTCTAAATTAATTAAACTGAAACTTTTTCGATATAACTAAATATAAAAATGTGCTTGTAGTGCTTAAGCTAAAATACTATGTATGAAATGATAATGTGTTAAAATAATGTGTTCTTTCTTCTTATTTTATGGGTCTGGCTTTCGGTTTCATCCGCGTCCAGTTATTTTTACCTGGACAAAACAGCTGGTTTTGCTGCTTGATGTTGCAAACTGGTGTGTCTTACCATATTATTTTAATGTGTCATCTTAAAGGAGAAGTCCACTTCCAAAACAAAGATTCACGTATAATGTACTCACCCCCTTGTGATCCAAGATGTTCATGTCTTTCTTTCTTCAGTTGTAAAGAAATTATGTCTTTTGAGGAAAACATTTCAGGATTTTTCTCCATATAATGGACTGGTATGGTGCCCCGAGTTTGAACTTCCAAAATGCAGTTTAAATGCGGCTTCATACGATCCCAAATGCAGTTGTAAACGATCCCAGCCGAGGAAGAAGAATCTAGTGCATTCGTTATTTTCATTAAAATAAAATAAAATTTAAATACTTTTTAATCTCAAACGGTTGTCTTGTCTTGCTCTCCCTGAACTCTGTGTATTCTGGCTCAAGACAGTTAGGGTATGTCGAAAATCTCCAATCGTATTTTCTCCCTCAACTTCAAAAATCATTTCAAAATCATCCTACATCGCTGCAGAAGCACCGACCCAGTCTTTGCAAAGTGAACATGCAAAGAAGATCAAACACCCTTAATGAAAAAGGTAAAACAGCGATATAGGATGATTTTGAAGTTGAGGGTGAACATGAGATGGGAGTTTTTCAACATACCCTAACTGACATGAACTGGAACAAAAACAATCCAGGCATAGTGAGACAAGACGAGCATTTGGCATTAAAAAGTATATAAATTGTTTTATTTTTATTAAAATAACTGATCATTACGCTAGATAAGACCCTTCTTTCTTGGCTGGGATCGTTTACAACCATATTTGGGATCGTATGAAGCCGCATTTAAACTGCCTTTTGGAAGTTCAAACTTGGGGCACCATACCAGTCCATTATATGAAGAAAAGTCCTGAAATGTTTTCCTCAAAAAACATAATTTCTTTACAACTGAAGAAGAAAGACATGAGCATCTTGGATGACAAGGGGGTGAGTAAATTATTTGTAAATTGTTGTTCTGGAAGTGGACTTCTCCTTTAATTATGAGCACACTGGTTTGTAGTGCAAGCAGTTTTACCGTTTACTGCACGTTGCTATTCTTCTCGTTGTTTGCCTTTAGCGGAAAATGAACCAGAAGTCTCACCCATAGGCTTACTTCCACGTTAAAGAAAAAGCTGGATATATGTGCCCTCGTCTGTTTTCAGTGCAGTTAACCTTGTGTCGCTTCATGTCATCTACCCATTCATTAAACTATGACAGCTGAGTTACTGCAAAAAAACGGTCATTGCGACACTGTAAAGTGATAAAACGATTGTGCCATGTGCTTCTTAAAACCATTTTCATAGATTTAATGTTTCATAGGTTTTATGCTGCCCAGTAGCCAGAGCTGTATCCCTTCTAGCCTTTACCAGGCAAGACTTCTGCGCTCAGGAAAAAGGTGGCTAGTAAGGGAACTTAGCGCTAAATTTGTTACTACAGCATTTTTTAGCATTTGGAACAACACAATAATAAGGCCACGTTCACACTGTCTGTTTTTGGGATTGACAACCGTATTTACTTTCAGGTATGAGTCTCGAAATGTCCCGTTCACACAACAGCTTACAGTTGCTTTTCGGATACTGTCTGTATGAACGTACAACGAGAGTCAAGTCCTTATTCCTTATGAGTAACCATAGCAACAGAGACCAAAGCAATATCAAAGATGGCGACGTCCGTAAAACTGAGAGTATTACCACTTTCTGACATGACAAGAGTCCAATTAAGTGAGTTCATCCATCAAATCATTATTAACCAACAGCAGCTTTTAAATTTGAGTGGAAAGCGGAGCATTTGAGCCACGCAAAGAACGCAAAACTGACGGGAGGGAGCGTCAGTGGAGACTGGATATAAAACCTTCAGATGACATGCAGCTCATTTCTCCGTCACTGTAAGTTACCAAAACCACAAATTAAAACATGCAGCACACGGTAGACTGTAAAAAACAATTTGTTGAGTCAACTTAAAATAATTTGTAACCTGGCTGCCTTAAAATTTTAAGTTCAGTCAACTCAAAAAAAGTTTATTCAAACTGAAATGTTAAATTATACTAAGTGACAACTTAGATATTTGAGTTGAATCAATTTAAAATTTTAAGGCACCTGGGTTACTTACCCATCTGTTAAGTTTAGCAAACACAAATATCTAAGTTGGTACTTAGTACAACTTAACATTTCAAGTTGACTAAACTTATTTTAGTTAACGGAACTTAAAATTTTAAGGCAGCAGGGTAACAAATTTTTTTTTTTTTTATTTTTTACAGCGTAGATGCGCATTTGTGCGGTAGAGCGGCTCTCTCAGACTGTATAACGTGACAGACAACTAGTTGTCCAGTCCTGTTCTGTTCACACAGCGATTGTGTTCCGATAAGGTGTTTGGGATTCCTGAAAATTTAGGGGTATGAGTTCGGTTATAGAATACGGTTGTCACACCGTACTGTGTGTGAACGCAACTGTATTAAGCACTCAAATACGTTATCGACAACCGTATTCTGCTGCTGCGTGAATGTGGCCTATGTAAAAGATGATAACATTTTCATTTTTAGGTGAACTATCACTAAATTCCCTAAGAGGACTCTTATACAGTCTGTGATAATGGAGCCCTGCTTATTAATGTTGACAGTGAAAATGAATGCATGTAGACTAAAATAATACTGCAAACACACTGCACAGTATGACAGAAAGAAAGCGAGCGAGAACTATCTCTTAATCCCTATTTATAAGCACAGTTTCTATACAGTATGAGTGATGTATTTTCTGCATGCGTGTTGGTCTTAGCTGCTGTCCGTGGAGCGTGCTGCAGTGGTGTAAGGGTTCTCACTACAGTTACATGTGCCAAGGGCAGCATCTGTCTCTCTCCTTCCATATAATTTGCTCTAATGATGCCTAATGATACATGCGTGAGAACACACACTCCTACACACACAATACAATATCAGAACACGCACTGTAAAATCAGAACACACACTTCCTCAAAAGATTCCATTTTTTTGACTTGCCGATCTTATTCCGTCTTAACTCTCTGTGTAAATCTCTCGCTCTAGTCTGGGGGGATTAAAGATGGTCTGCAGCATGAGCAGTCCTTCATTTCTTTGTTTTTTACTCATTAAAAATCTCTCCTGGCTTGATCCCCTTCTATTTTCTATGCATTCCATCCTTTTCTCTTCCCACTCACTCCCACTCCTCGGTCTCCCCCTATTCTTTCCATCTCCTCCCAAAGGATTTTTCTTGTCTTTCTCTGGCATGCTTAAATATATGCATGTGTGCGACTGAGAATGAGAATATTTTTTGTGTGCTATGTTCGGTCTTTTTCTTTTATATCACCTTGGCTCGTCCACCTCTTTGGCAGGTGTGTGGCATATTATATTGGCTGCTTGTGAAATCGCTCGTGTTGTGCCCCTCTCTTAATACAACTCTTTTTAGGATGCTATCACGCTGATCAGAGTGGCTCGGCGGCCCAGATGTAATGAAAGCCGAGCGGAGCGCCTGGCAGATAGTACACGGTGAAGAAAGCCTCCTGCTTCTGCGCAGGCCCGCCGTCCCAATTAACCAGCCTCACGCTACCATTCAGCCCCGCAGCCTCAGTACGTGATCTTTTTGTCGGAGAATGCACTGCTGTTAACATACTCAGATCAATGTCTAATTGAACCGCTCTAATTAGGTTCTATTCATTTAATGTAAGCTGTTAGAGGTCAAGTGGTAGTGTTGCAGCAGCACTCGATTTGAAAAGGCATGAGGTAGATTCTCACTGTGAGCGACTGGAGTTGCTATTAAAAAGAATTAAACTAGTGGAGTTCAAAAGCCAGGGACGTTGACTGCATGGGTTTTGTTGCGGTGGTCGTGATTCATATTTCATAACTTGCAGAATGCGGATATTACATGATCGCTATCACTGGATAGACTTTATCTGTCAATGTCATCATTAAAAATGGCACAAAACACTAGGTAATATGTTGTTGCTTCTTTAAGAGCTGTTGCGGTTGAGTTTTGGTGGTGTCTCACATTTTGGATTTAAAATATGGGTGCGGTGTGTATTTTTGTTAATTCGCTCTGCACATTGAATCAAAAGAGACTTAGTCATTTATAGGGCAGCCATCTTCCTTTGACATCCATTGATTTTTGTCTTGTTTTTATTGGATTTTCCTTCTGGTTTTAAGACTTGGTGCATATTAAAAAGGACATGTGCTTTTCAGAAATGCCAAACGTTTGTGGGTTTGAGTGTGACTTCAGAATTTTTTTATTTTAAATTTAACTTTTTTTCTTGCACGGACCATCGTTCATCTTCGGAACACAAATACAGATATTTTTGATGAAATCTTAGAGTTTTCTGATCCTGCATAGACAGCAATGCAGCTGACACTATCAAAGCTCATAAAGGTAGTAAGGACATCGTTAAAATACTCCATGTGACGTCAGTGGTTCAACTGTAATTTTATGAAGCTACGAGAAAACTTTTTGTGCAAAAAGAAAATAACAAAAATAATGACTTTATTCAACAATTTATTCTCTAATTTATTCAAACATATCTTTATTTGTGTACCTAAGATGAATAAAGGTCTTACGGGTTTGAAACGACATGAGAGTGAGTAATTAATTACAGAATTTTTATTTTTGGGCGAACTAAACTTTTAATCCACATTTTCACCTTTTTGTTACAATTGATTAATGTAAAAATAAAACAAACATTCTATGAAATATCAATCTTTGCAAAACTATTTTGTATTCCAAATTGCCCCAAAGATGTCAAAATAGAAATAAGTCTTTAAAATATATAGAAAAACTTTACATGAGACTGTAAACATCCATTTATAGAATAACTAGTTTGACTGCCTCATGTTATGTAAAACTTGTGCCATTGTATAAGTAAGGAATAACTGAATTCTTAGAAAATAATGCACACCGAAGGTGGTGATGAGGCCATGACGCAAAGCACATTATTTTTTTAAAGGAACACTCCACTTTTTTTTGAAAATGGGCTCATTTTCCAACTCCCCTAGAGTTAAACAGTTGAGTTTTACCGTTTTCAAATCTATTCAGCCGATCTGCGGGTCTGGCGGTAGCACTTTTAGCATAGCTTAGCATAGATCATTGAATCCGATTAGACCGTTAGCATCTCGTTCAAAAATGACCTAAGAGTTTTGATATTTTTCCTATTTAAAACTTGACTCTTCTGTAGTTACATTGTGTACAAAGACGGACGAAAAATTAATAGTTGGGATTTTCTAGGCTGATATGGCTAGAAACTATACTCTCATTCCGGCGTAATAATCAAATAACTTTGCTGCCGTACCATGGGTGCAGGAGGCGCAATGATATTATGCAGCCGTCAACTCTGCCGGCTGCAACTCTGCATCTACACAAACTTAGTGCCGGTCACTTTCAGGCGCTGCGTAATATCAGTGCGCCTGCTGCACCCATGGTACCGCAGCGAAGTTCCTTGATCCTATTATTTTCAAAAAAAGTGGAGTGTTCCTTTAAGAGTTCAACGGACCGAAGTCAGTCATTCCGCTTATAGTACGGTTACCCGACTCAAGACATCGATCAGATGATGTATTTTAAGGTATTCGTTCGGTTTTAGTCCTTAAAACGGTATTGTGAATAGGATTAATTTCTTACGCAATTAATTTCTCATCCAACGTTGCTAATTCCAAAACGTCATTTTAACCTAGTAACGGAGGCTTGAGTGGTTGACTGCAGACTAATAATACAGTTAATGAAGTTATTAGACAGACAGACGGACGGACGGAGAGACAGAGAGCCAAGTGTGTGTGAATTACCTCTCTCGAGTCTGTGCGTCTCTCAAAAGTGTTCCGCAGCAACGTCTCTACTAAGAGTGAAACTGTAAGCTAAGTTCATTTTCTTCCGTAACAGCACCGTTATCTTGCTTTTGAGAAATGTCTAGTAGTTTTTAAGTTGTTTACTGATAAAATCGTGAGAGCAGCGTTAACAACATTAGCGCATATGCTAACGTGTGTGCAAACTGTAACTTATGTGCCTGCACCTGTAAGGAATAGAGAGTGGGAGAAAGTAGAGAGAGAGTATGTGGTTTATATAATAATAAAAAGTAATTTTGTGGCGAAACCATTAAAATAATCTGTCGTTTTTATCCTAGTGTTTTCTGTATTTATTTGTTTGGCCAGTGTTGTTATGGGTTTTGGTTATTTTGCGGTTATAAGACCTTTGAAATAACTAAAATCTTGTGCCAAAGTGATATAACGTTAGACATGTAATGCGGTCAAGACCTGCCTGGAATTACGTTCGCCATGCGTTTCCCTAAAAAAATTGCACACCTTAGAACATTCGTCAGCCAACCAGATTCAAGCAGGCCCGTAGTATAAATTGTATTTATGTAGAAGAGACTGGGAATTGTTGTAACATGGTTAGTTTGACCAATGAGTAATGGCACCAGAGCACCAGTCTCCTGAAGGCAACTTAAAAGGGTTACTCCACCCCAAAATGAAAATGTTGTCATTAATCACTTACCCCAATGTCGTTCCAAACCCGTAAAAGCTTCGTTCGTCTTCGGAACACAATTTAAGTTATTTTGGATGAAAAACGGGAGCTTTGTGACTGTCCCATTGACTGCCAAGGAAAAACCACTGTCAAGGATATTTGACATTTTTAGCTTCGTAAAATTATGCTTGAATGTTTATAATAACTGCGCATAACAATAATTTGCAAGAAATGTTGGCACACATAGCTCTAAAAGCAGAAAAAAATATTTATAGCACGTTCACAACAAAAGTAATGATTCAAGCCATGTGTCTCTTCATCAGACAAAATAATAATTTACAGTCATTGTTAATGGATGGTAAATTACATATCTGGTATCATCTGAATCAGCAGGTTCTCTGGTTTATTTTTATATTTAACACATCAAGCATTTCATGTTTTTAAAAAAATGAGTGTGAGGTGGTGTTCTGAAATGAGGAGGCTTTGTTTTGTTTTGTTTTTTCAAATCAAAATCAAATCAAATGTAAATTCATGTCCCAGTCACATTTTCTTGTTTAAATAAACATTACTTACACTATCAGAAAAACAATCTGTTTTAGATTTTTACTTAAATAATGTAATCAATATTCTATTTATTAAAGCCAAGTATGAACCTCATAAATCTTTAAGCATTTTACAGTTATACCAAAATAATAACTCAAGGCAGTAACAATTTAAACAGTATATTTTATTTGTGAACTTACATTCAGCTATTCTTTTTAATAGTTAACTTTTAACTATTTTTGAATTTTTTGGATCATCAGTCATCAAACCTCCGTGAAAATTGGTCACAGATGCAGAGACTTACTCTCTAAAGATTTACTCTCACTAAAAACTCCCACAGATCATGTTTTCATGCCATTTCAGGTCTTATTTTGATGTAACAAAGTGGTTATATCTAATTGTGTGAATTGTTTACTTTTACTTTTATTAGCCTTCCCAATTAACACTATTATATTGTTAATTCAGACTGATTTGCGAATGCAGAACGCGCACAAACACAAGAGCCGGGATTTATTGCATGAACCAATCACAGCCAAAAATAACCAATCATATCCAATCATATCGCGATGGAGGCATTGACTTTCGCTCTCAGTTACTCCCCACCAAACTCACTACATGCTTTAGGGTGTCTGTTAAAACTCAACGAGCTCAGGAGCGGCGAGAGAGACATGGACACTGGTGTCACTGTTGGACAGTTTTACTTTAGAAAAACAAGGTTATATTTTGTAACATTGGCGTTGTTTTATTTTTCTACTACAATTTTTTTTTCTCATCCAATATTTTGAGCAGACACTGCCTCCGTTGCGTCCTCGGAGGAAACACCCCTGCTAAGAAGACAGGGAGACAATGGAGCACTCTTTATTCTTAATTTTAGATTAGGTATAACTTTAGTTCACTTTAAGCAATGTGGGAATACATCAAAGCTTGAGACGTGTAGCACAAAAACACAGCGTTACAGACATTTAAACAAAAGATACTGTTAAGATACTGTCTAGTCTCCCTTACTCTTGCAAAACCATGTTTCAGTTTGGGGAGACAAATGAACTGGAAATAAATTTACTGCACAAAGAATTTCTGTGATAATTTAGCACCTCATCCCTTTCAAATTCAAATGAGGTTTCTGTATGAGCTCTCAAGTGCAACTGATTCCATAACACATTTTTTTTTATTTGTGCCTTTGTTTCAAAACAAAACAGGAGACTCACATACACGCAACACATTAGGGTTGATTTTCTTCTGAATGAGAATGTGACTGAATGAAATTAAAAGTGAAGAAGAAAACAAAGAAAGGACAGAAGAGAGATATAGAGGAGAGCCGCTGTTTCTTTTGAGTGACAGTGACATTGACACTAACAGACATCAAAGCGATGATGTCATGTCCCCTAAACTCGACCTGGCTGTCACCATGGTAATGAGTTGCAGCACAACATTACCAATTGTTACTGAAGTGCACCAGAACACATGCCACTCACTTCACATGTTTCTCTTTTAGTCAAACGAAACTCAATTTGAGATTTAATTGGACTCTGTATCTGAATTCCTGTCTCGTCAGATAGCAAAGGAGAGAAAAGCAGCTTCAAACGGGGATGCGTTAGTACGCGAGAGGGTGGGAGTTGGTATTGATAGAGGGGGGAGAAGGAGAAGGAGAAGGAGAAGCCAGAAGGGTCTAAGAGCATTACACATTAATGTGTATGAAATTAAAACTGGATTGTTATCCTCTCAATTAATTAAAAGCCATTAGAGACTAATAGGGCTGAGTCTCATTATTTCAGCCTAGCACTGTTAACCAGCTGCTTACTGAGTGGAAAGAAAACAAGTTACAGGTGATGATGGAGAGTGAGAGAAATTGATGGATAATTGGTTTGGTACAAATAACGTGAGAAAGAATACCAGGAGGAGAGAAGCAAGGTATGGGAAGACCAGAGCCAGAAGGTGAACCGAAAACAGCAAGCAGATTGGAATGACTAAGTGGCATTAAAGCACTAAAAAATAAACACATATTACTTGTGCGTGTTTTTTTCGATATCAGGGTTGACTGTGAATACATTAGCATGAGCTACAGTCTATAACAGCATGCGCAGTTCAGTACATGTAAAGTTTATATCTAAAAGCATTATAAAATCACTGTGGAATCAAAAGTTGACATTGCATGTTTGTATAAGAATAAAATTGTGTGTGTCTGTGTATAAATATGAAAAAACTTATACTACATACATATGAAAGATATAAATATTAGGACTGTCACGCTAACTTAGTTATGAAAAATAACAGGATTAAATATTTTAACGCAGTTAACGTGCTGGCCCCGCCCCCAGACCTGTACATCATCTTATATTTCATACAGTTGACTGTTGACAAATATGATGCAGGGCAACAACTCCATAAATGCAGTTATGCCATAAAATTCAAGATATTGGTGCAAAACAAAAAAAATGCCCCTGTATTTGTTTTGTCTCATATTTATATATATTGTATCACATACAACAGTTCAGTAAATAATAAGATGATATTGTGTTATATTTTAAACACTAAATTATGTGTTTTTGCTCAATTTTGCAGAGAACATATTACCTTTGAAGCCACAGCAGAATTGTTCCGCATCTCCAAGCAACACAGCGGTGCTTCGTTTTCGAATGAATCCGCATTTTGAACAAATCATGTGAATCAATGATTTAAAGGCCCATTTATCCACCTTATTTTTCTATGCGGAAGTAAGCTGTTTTCTGGTAATGTGTTAGACGTCCGGTTCATAATCCGCCATAGGGAAATAACGAGAAGAATATCGAAGTGCAGTAAACGGTAAAACAGTTTGCACTACAAACCAGTGTGTTCATAATTAAGATAATACATTAAAACAATATGGTAAGACACCCCAGTTTACATTAAACTGGCAATAAGCAATAAAACGAGCTTTTTGTTTAGCTAATTATAGCTGGAAGTGGATGAGACCGGAAGCTCGACACAAAAATTGTACAAATGGCTGCACCCACTCTTATGGGAAAAATAAGGTGGATAAAGAGAGCCATTTACTTCATTCCTGAATGAATAAGCTGTTTGAACGAATTGAATGACTCAAAGATATTTACCGCCACCTGCTGGCAGATTTAGTTTCTTATTTAGAGTATCATTTCATTTAAAATACATAAATAAATAAATAAATAAAACTAAATAGTAATAATAAAACATTAAAGAAAAAAAAATTCTGTCATCATTTACTCACCCTCATGTCATTTCAAACCTTTCTTTTGTTGAACATGAAAGTATTTTAAAAACTTTTGGCAGCAAAGCTGTTTTGGTTACCAATGACAAAAAATACTGAGATGTTTCTCAAATTATCTTCTTTTATGTTTCATAGTTTACGTTAGGCCATTGCAGCCTAAATGTTTATGTGTAATACATTTTATGTTAAATTAAATAAAATATTTATTTAATACTTTCTCATTTAACGCAAAAATAGCTTTAAATAATCTTTTGTGGGTATTTTCACAGTCAAATTTATTTTGCTATTAATTATTTCAACACATCCTGTAATTAATTAGATTAGAAATTGTATTCGACTGACAGCCCTAATAAATATACAGTGTATATATGTCTATAAATTAACTGTCATGGGATGAATTTTTTTGATCTAATTAATTACATGATGTGGCAATTAATTAATTGCAAAATCATTACACCCCAGAAAGATCATTTAAAGACACTGTTGTGTTAAATGAGAAAAACAAAAAGTAGCTTTAAATAGAAATATGTTGTTTCTGTCATGGATGTGTGCATAGAGGAAGCGCACGAAGACGAGAATAACACGACAGGTCTTTTAATAAATCCAAACAGGTAAATCCAAATAGGGCAGGTGAACACACATCAAAGCAACCTTGAGATCGGACACAAACACAGAACTGAATACAACTTATAAAGGGTGGCTAATGATACACAAACAGGTGAAGCAAGTTAACTAATTAGGACACGAGGGCAGGAAGAACCAAATATGGGCACAGCAGGGAGAAACCAACATAAACAGTCCAACAGGGGGTGTGACAATGGGCAAAACCAACGCAGACAGTCCAAGGGGTGTTACAGTTTCACTATTGAAATATTATTTGTTATTATTATTATTAATTTTTGTACTAAATTAAACTCTATAGAGTTTAGATTTGTTTATAATTTTTATAGGCCTAAATATAAAACTAAAACTCCAGTAGGTGGCGGTCAGTCATTCAATCAACCGATTCCTTCAAACAGCTGATTGACTCAGAAACTAAGCAAATGAATCTTTAGGAATCTTTATGAATGGGTCACTGAATCATTGGCTTCATTCAAAAACGTGGTTTCATTCAGTAACCAAACACCGCTGTGCGTTTGGAGATGCAAAAACAGACAATATTGCATCTAAAATGTAATGCAATATTTAAAGGTTGCATAATTTAATAAAAACATTGTAAATAAATTACACACAGAAAGCTAAAGTAGGCTAAAGAACACTATCACTAACTTAGCGAGTTAGGCACTCAAAAAAAATCAATGAAGCTGTCTACACTGTGACATGAATCTCTTACCTACGTTGTAGGAACATCTGCAGTTACTGTTTATGATGAAAGTATTCAGTCAGCAGCGCTCCCTCTGAAAATGGCGTTTTAGCGATGACTTATCTGAACGCTTCTGATTGGCCATTGCGTTCATAAACTCAACAGAATAATGTGTGGTTTGGTTATAGTGTGCAACGCTGTAAAAACACGTAAAAAGAAATATGGAGCAAAATGAGCTGATCTTAATGTAATGTAATGCATTTTTTTTATTTTAATTGTGCAGGGGCATTTTTTTCCAGTTTGGTGGCATTTTTGCCCCAAATCCCATTGGCCATGCTGCCACATGCTCCGCGTAATGTAGAGGCTAATACAAAAACAGGGTGCTGAGACCCCCTGAGGAACGGACACACTCTTTCATATCTGAGTCACACACACACACATAAAGGAAGACTACCAGGCATGACCATATAATGAAAAACATGGTGACAGGCACATTAGCACACTGACCGTGTGTGCAGATAGGGAGAGATCATGTCAAAGTGTGCTACGAATGTCTAAACACGTACTCTCATACACACAAGTGTTGACCCGAGTGGTCTCATGCATGATTACATACACATACACAATCACACCAGTTGACACTTGCACGGTCTCAACCGCACATTCTTACTGCAACAGCAGGGGCCCACCAGATGTTCAAACCGAAGACACATTCACACAAATGCACAAACAACCACACGAACACACACTTGCGCACCTGCACGTCTGACATACGGAGCAGAGTTTGTGACTCTACGCTCACTCTTTGCACCCATCCGTCTTCACTTACACACACACACAGAGACACACAAACACACACATGCACCATGAGGAGAGGTAGACTATGGTCTCTGTGGTCTCTTTTGGAATTTCCAAAGGCTTGTTGCTAGGCAACAAGAGGAGCTTCTCTACCCGTAGCGATACGATGGAGGGAAATGGATTGAGAGATGAAGGGGGTGAACAACACAATACTTTAAACGTAATTTTAAAACTACTCCGCAAAGTTACTGATACTCTGTTACATCTGCATCTATTTTTAATACAGTTCATCTATTTTTAATTCATTCATTTGCCATTTGGAAATGAAGTCCAGTGGCAAATGTATTAAAGTAATTGCTGATCCAAAAATGCAAATTTGCTGAACATTTACTCACTTTTGATTATTTATGCATTCATGATGTAGATGAGTTTAATTCTTCATTGGAGCAGATTTGGAGAAATACAGCATTACATCACTTGCTCTACCAGTGGATCCTCTGCAGTGAATGGGTGCCGTCAGAATGAGAGTCCAAAATCCACAAGTAATCCATACAACTCCAGTCCATCAATAAACATCTTGTGAAGTAAAAAGCTGTGTGTTTGTAAGAAATAAATCTAACATTAAGATGTTTTAATTTTAAACTGTTGCTTCTGGCCAAAAAATTAAAAAAAAAAAATCCATAATAAAAATTCCTCTAGTGAAAAAGTCCATCCCCACCACAAAACCAGTCATAAGTGTAAATTTCTCGAAATTGAGATTTAAGCTGAATAAATATGCTTTCCGTTGATGTATGGTTTGTAGGACAAGATTTGGCTGAGATACAACTATTTGAAAATCTGGAATCTGATGGTGAAAAAAAAAATCTAAGTACTGCGAAAATTGCCTTTAAAGTTGTCCAAATTAAGTTTATAGCAATGCATATTACTAATCAAAAATTAAGTTTTGATATATTTACGGTGGGAAATTTACAAAATATCTTCATGGAACATGATCTTTACTTAATATCCTAATGATTTTTGAAAAAAAAAAATCAATAATTTTGACCCACACAGTGTATTTTTGGCTATTGCTACAAATATACCCGTGCAACATAAGACTGGTTTTGTGGTCCAGGGTCACATATTTGTTTAGAAATGTTTAAAACTGTTTTATCTTTTAAATGGTCCTTGATCTTTGCATGTTTCTCTTCTGATTCAGAAGAGATGACTTTTTCACTGGAGAAAGCAATATTATGGATAGAGAACTTATATTTTAGCTGTAAGCAATGGTTTAAAGGTTTAAAAAAAACTTCTTAAAGGGGACATATCACGAAAATCTCACTTTTTCAGTGTTTAAGTGCTATAAACGCATCCCTGGTGCATCTACCAACCCAGAAAACATGAAAAAAGGACAACCCAGTAATGTTGTTTTGGTAAGCCTTGCTCTGCAAGCATGTGAAAAAGCATGTGTCTTTGGCTGCACGGATGAGCACAGAACACTAGCTCGAGTCCCAGCCTTAGAGGAGACAAATGCGCAGTGGATTTATTGATTTATTTACTGTATATTATGCTGCTGCCGCACAGATCTAATATAAACATGCGATTTCTTTCCCAGCACTTTACCTTCACAGACATAACTGACTGTTTTTGTAACTCGTGTGTTTTTAACATAAACTTGTGTGTATTTAACAGTTTAAGTGCGATAAGACATGAAAGAGAACTTAGTTTAATACTCACATGATGTGTGACAGACGCTTTCTGTGTGTGTGCTTCGGATGTGTGCGCTCAGAAAACACTATATCAGAAGTTTAAACTGATATGGCTTTAAAAAGCATGATTTCAGTGCAATAGACATGATAATCAAAACCAAACAGATGTTTTTTGGCAGAGTATCTGAGGAACAAGCTGTAAAGGCACAGCCCTGTTCTGGAAGAGGGGGCAGGGAGCAGCAGCTCATTTGCATTTAAAGAGACATGCGCGAAAACAGTGTGTTTCTGCTTCCAAATGATATAATAAATGATCTGTGGGGTATTTTGAGCTGAAACATCACAGACACATTCTGGGGACACCTGAGACTTATATTACATATTGTAAAAAGGAGCATATATTAGGTCTCCTTTAATTATAAATTTGTTAATTACAAACATGATTTTCACTTAACATGACATTAGTTGATGGACTGGAGTCGTGTGGATTACTTGTGGATTATTGTCTTGTTTTATCAGCTGTTTGGACTCTCATTCTGACGGCACCCATTCACTGCAGATGATCCATTGGTGAACAAGTGATGTAATGCTAAATTTCTCCAAACCTGCACTGATGAAGAAACAAACTTGTCTACATCTTGGATAGCCTGAGAGTGAGTACATTTTTAGCAAATCTTCTTTTTTGGGTGAACTATTCCTTAAGGTAAAACTATAGATATGAGTACCTCACATGGATTAATTCAACAATAGACTTTTTGTGAAACTTTCGGATATATGTGCTTTCAAAGGGCAAGACGTTTATTGCATTAAAATGTTTAACTATACATACTTGTTTGTTCTGGTGATTATGGAATAGGAAGGAAAAGCGGATTGCGCTGATGTGGTGTGTATGTGGGAGAATCACATAAATGGATTATCTTGTGTTTTGGTACAAGCAAAGTGCAAGGGGGAGGTGTAGAGGAAACGATTTCTGTCCTACCAGTGTATGTGTATATAGCAAGATGAATATGAAGTTGTATAACTGCTTTTTAATGCGCGTATAATTTCCATCCCTCTCAAACTTTAATGATTATTATTTCTCGAGTGCTGCCATTTCAAATGGCCCATTTTGGCACATTTGACACGAGATATTCCAACGTTTTGATATTCCTTGTTGTTCAGTGTTTTTGTGTTTGCTTTTTTTTTTAGCAGGTTGTTTATATCTTACAGTAAACCTCTCTGAGCCTTTAGGCTGCAGATGACAGCTCCTTACTGTTGACCTTCACATGCTGATATCATTCAAACCACGTTTGGAAAGAGAAAACGAGTTCAAATCTGATCAATCTACAGATTCTGTGGCCTACTGACTGATTAAATTTTAATCTAATGCTTTGGTTCTGTGTGCATATTTCTACGTGTTAAATTAGCCTAATATAGATCTTTCAACATTTATGGACTCCATTTAAAGGCGCCTACAAAATTCAGCAAAACTTAATTTCATTTCAACTTCCTTTGGATTCTTATTCAGTTCATGTTTATTGAACAGTTTCTTTGCTTAGGAAACTGACTGTGATTTAATGTTACGCAGCAACAGTTGTGCATCCCATGAGTATGAGTTAATTTAATTAATCTTTTCATTGTCCAATTACTGAATACTTGACTTGATATGAAGAATATTGTTTATGAAATATGTTACGAAGTATATTATATATACTCTGCATAAGGAGTTGTGTCGGTGTAGTGGTTGCATTTATTTATTCCACTTCTCACTCCTGTTGAAAAGGCTACTAATAAAGACGTATTTGCTTTGAACTGCTCCCTATAGTGCACATGCTTTTCAAAATCTCTTAAATGAGATGCATGGTGCTTCTGGATAATCCTCTGTGGAAAATTCATTTCCACGTCTCATATTCAGCTCCACATCTCTTTACTGCTTCACTACTGCCCTCTTTCTGTCTCAAAATGAGATATTGCTCTGCCAGGAATTTATGTTGCTCTGACAGATCGTTTTCACCTACATTGTGGCTTTAACGTCAAACACATGACAGACTAAACAGATTTAGCAGTATACTGGGTCATTTGGAGCACTTCACATAGCTTTGAAATGCACTTTGATGCACTAAATTCTTTAGGAGGTATGGGAGATTAAAATACAAACATTTCATGTCTTCCACTTAAATGTATTAGGTAAACGTGGGGTTGCACCAGAGGTTGCCTTGGATTTTAACATTGTCCGTCATTTTGACGGACAGGGTCGTAAAAATTCCGTCATAATCTATTATTACCCGTCATTTTAATTTTCATATTTTCATATTTTATTTAGAATAACACATTGCTTTTATTTTTGTTCACATTTTCATTTTTAATCATGAACCTACAGGAGGACAGCGCAGTGTTTAAAAAACAAACAAACAAACTATTTCTCGATTTTAATAGATTCTCATTTTAATGAACCAATATCGATTCTTAAATCACAATCGATCTTTTGGTCTATGCTATTTTTAGTTGATGAATGAACAGTACATATGCGCCTTCCTTCCAATAAATAGTAATAGGCTAGGGTTTGTGTTACCTTTGATATAAAACAAAGTTTCAGATTTCAAATTCTGTCTATTTCATTAGGAAATTCAAGCAATACATACCGTTTTGGCGCTCTTTAATGTGGCGTGATAGATTGTTGTAGCTTCTGTGAACTCACCAGTGCCTAATCAAACGCATAGGAAAACATTACCGACAGTTTGTTTTTTGTTCTGGATCCAGCGCTCTGCTGCCAGACTGGAGCGCACTCGCCACCAACTGGACAGGGGAGGGAATTACAGCTACAATTTTACTTTTTTGATCAATTTTACTTAATTGGTCACCCTCAGTGTAATCTGTCAAAATGACCGACGGCCTTCAGATTTGTCCTTCACTGATTAAAAAAAATTAGGTCAATGACGGACAATTTTCGGTTAACGCGACCTCTGGGTTGCACTTATTGTGCATCAATCAGGAATTAGTTACATGTGTAAATAGGTTTAATAGGCCCATTAATTCCCACAGCATGGCTCATATTAAAACTTTATGATAATGTAAGAATGATTAATTTTTTTAAAGAAAACTTTTAAATCATTTAATGAATGTGGTTCTTGTAATGTTTATAGATTGAAAAAAACAAACAAACAAACAGATTTTTAATGTCTCTTCTGCTCACCAAGATTGCATTTATTTGATCCAAAATAAAGCAAAAACAGTAATATTATAAAATATTTGTATTATTTGAAATAACTGCTTTCTATTTGAATATATTTTAAAATGTCATTTATTTCTTTGATCAAAGCTAAATTTTCAACATCCTTACTCCAGTCTTCAGTGTTACATGATCCTTCAGAAATCAGTTTAATATGCTGATTTGCCATTCAAGAAACATTTATTATCAGTATTTAAAACAGTTGAGTAAATTTTTTTTTTCAGGATTCTTTGAGGAATAGAAAGATCCATAGATCAGTATTTATCTGAAATAAAAGTTTTTTATAACAAACACTACACCATTCAAAAGCTTGGAGTCAGTATAATTTTTTTCTATTTGAGATATGTTGTTCTTCCTCTGTAAACTTTCTATTCATCAAAGAAACCTGAACAATTCTAATCAGCTGTTTTCAACATAATAATAAATGTTTTTTGAGCAACAAATCAGAATATTAGAATGATTTCTGAAGGGTCATGTGACTGGAGTAATGATGCTAAAAATTCAGCTTTGAAATCACAGGAATATATTACATTTTAAAATATATTCAAATAGAAAACAGTTGTTTTGAATAGTAAAAATATTTCAAAATTTCAGTTTTTGCTGTGCTTGTGCTATGGATCAAATAAATGCAGACTTTGTGAGCAGAAGAAAATCTTACGTTCAAAAACTTTTGACTGGTAGTGTAGTGTTAAAGCATTATGTCATTGTGATGTCATATGTATTAGTCCCATTTAAAATTATATATGTGACCCTGGACTACAAAACCAGTCTTAAGTAGCATGGGTATATTTGTAACAATAGCCAAAAATACAATGTATGGGTCAAAATGATCAATTTTTATTTTATGCCAAATATCATTAGGATATTAAGTAAAGATCATGTTCGATGAAGATTTTTTTGTACATTTCCTACCATAAATATTTCAAAACTTAATAAATTAGTAATATGCATTGCTAAAAACTTAATTTGGGCAACTTTAGAGGCGATTTTCTCAATATTTCCAAATTTTCAAATAGTCGCATCTCAGCCAAATATTGTCCTATCCTAACAAACCATGCATCAGTGGAAAGCATATTTATTCAGCTTTTTTGTATAAAACTCAATAAAAAACTCAATTAAATTCAAAAATCTACCCTTATGACTGGTTTTGTGGTCCAGGGTCACTTATGTTGTACAGAGGGCAAAGAAATCTCAAGTCAGAATTTTAATGAAAAAAAAAAAAAGTGGTCTTTATTAAAAGAAGAACTCTTCAAAAGTCATACCAAAACACCAGACATGGTCAAAGCTACCGTTTAAAACGTACATTCAACATCACAAGCATATCGGTTCCTCTAAACAGGTGCTCGTTCTGCAGGGCCCACCACAAACACGAGAGCGGTGTGCCTGACAAAACTCCCCACTTCACGAGTCACTGGATCCCGCTCATCTCATCCCGAGGCGGAGGTTCATGAAGTCACTCCTGAAGCAGCTCAGTGCCCGTTTCCCGCAGAGACACCTGTGGTCGGTTGCCAGAAATAGCCGTCCGAATAAATCTAGAAGACAATCATGATTGTTCAGTTATCATATTTTTTGTCCTCTCAATGTTATTCTGTAAAGATAAGATGTTTCACACACCTCCTCTGCGTCACTCTTTGGCTTTCTTCTCAGCATTCTGGAGCTTCTCCACGATTTTCCGCTCGTGTCCCGCAGGGTTGTGTCTGTTCGTGTTACAGCACGCCTCCTTCTTCGTCCTGCCCTTGCGACTAGCACACTCTGTAGTCAACACAGAAAACAAGTCAGCTAGAAGTACGAGTTTAAACGAATAACAGACATTATAAAGAACGTCGTTAATGAACGACAGCTCCTTAAAAAGTAAATCGTGTACAAAAAAAAAGTCATGCAAGTTACACATCTCTGAAAAGTACTTTACTTTTTCTAAATACTTAATAGAGTAGCTCAATAATAATAATAAAGAGTTTTAAAAACTTACCGGTATAACGGTCTGTTAAGTTATAATATTCATATTCATCGTAGTAGCTGTCTTCAAAAGTGGTCGGTTCAATGTTTTTCACGTCAACGTGGCTGCTCATTTTGTCAGCGAATCTTAGCGAAACTTCTAGAGCAACTGCGGATAAACAAGCTGTGAAGAGCTGGAAAAATGCGATGTTCAGTTATAGATGGGTGTCTAAATTTGTCTTCTTTCTTGTCTTCGTTTCAGAGTTGTTTACAAGCCTCTAAGCTGCCTTCTTTTAAAGGCGTCGCTCCGCCTTAAGTTCCTTCAGCTCCCCGCCTATGGCTGGGTCAACACGACCAGAAGGAAAGTTGCATCAGATGTGAGTTAATGTTTTATCAGCAGACCTCACCTAGTGCCAGACAGGATGTCCTTCAGACCAGATGACACTGTTTTTGTTTTGACTACACTTTTGTTTTATATTTTCACTTGTTGAGGATTTAAAAACTTAGGGCTAACTGTGTTCATGCTGTTCTTTTTTTTATTTATAGGAACATTTTTAACCTTTTTAATTAGTCTAATACTTCTGTTTTCATTACCTCTCTTTCGGTCTGAGTGTGTTTGCTTATATCTGAAAAAGATTAGAAAGATTAGATTTAGTTAATGTTTGTCTCTGTTATTTACACCTGACTTTGTGTTGAGACTTCTCACGTCCCTCTGTGTAGTGACCCACTAACCTCCTCTATTGTAAAGAAAATATTGTTGAACTCATTAGTCTTTAAGGAGTGCGAGACTCATTTCGATAACCTTTTGTGTGAATGTCTATTTTCAGACTAAAAGATTTGCTTATTCACTGTTGGAGATCTACTCCAGACGATTAGATTGTCAAAACAGGGTACTCTGTTATATAATTTGACTGGCTATTATAGGAAATTGTTTTTAAATTGCACCTGCTGGGAAACCAAAAAAGGGACTTTTGCAACATTCACAATGCCTTATGCTTTCTATTTCAGTTTATTCTGTGTTAGTCATCGAATGTGTGTGTAACCAAGCACAACAAAATGCACGACAGTGGATTCTGGTATCAGCAACAAGGATCATTGGATGCAATCTGCCACAACTGGCAAAACCACTTCCTCCACTGGCAAAGCAAAGCCCAATCCATCATTCAAGATTCACTGCAGTCAGTGCCACAAGCTGGTTTGTTCCTTGCCGTCAGGCAGTCGTTATTGCACCAACAAAGCAAAGACTAGCAGACTAAAGTTTCCACCCTATTGCAGCTCATAGACTAAATAACATTTTTATAGGTTCAAGGTTTTTTCCTAGTTAGCATGGCACAGTTATTCCCTGCTGATGCTATATACAAGATTCTGAGGGCAAAAAGCATCTTTTCCCATTGAAAACCATTCAGAAGGAATTAATACTTTGAAATGTTCTATTGATCAATGAATCATGAATAATGGCTGATGGAAATTCAACTTTACCATCACAGGAATAGATTACATTTTAAAATACGTAAACATTTGAGAAGAGTTATTTTAGATTGTAATAATATTTGACAATGACTGTAGAAAAAAATCCCAAATTCACCCATATATTTGACAAGATTGACTATTTTAGTTATTTTACTTCAAAATGTTTAATTCAGTGTGTTATTTGCTGTTTCTTTGTACTTATTTGTTTCTTTGCTGTTTCTTTGTAATCATTATACTTTACTAGTAAATTCTGAGTGAAAATTGTTTCAAATCCTAAATTGATGTGTTTTAAAGAAGTCTCTTCTGCTCACCAAGCCTGAATTTATTTGATTCAAAGTACAGCAAAAACAGTAAAATGTTGAAATGTTTTTATTATTTAAAGTCAATTTATTCTGTATTTATTCTATATTCTGTTTGAATATATTTTAAAATGTAATTTATTCCTGTGATCTCAAAGCTGAATTTTTAGCGTCATTACTCCAGATCCTTCAGAAATCATTTTAATATTATGTTATGTTAATATTATGTTAATTTTTCAGGTTTCTTTGATGAATAGAAAGTTCAGAAGAATAGCATTTATCTGAAATAGAAATCTTTTGTAACATTTTAAATGTCTTTATCATCACTTTTGATCAAGTTAAAGCATCCTTGCTAAATGTATTAATTTCTATAATTAAAATAATTATTAAAAAATTAAATAAATAAATAAACTTTCGAATGGCAATGTATAATGTTACAAAGGCTTTTTATTTCAGATAAATGCTGATCTTTGGATCTTTCTATTCATCAAAGAATCCTGAAAAAAATATACTCAACTGTTTTAAATATCGTTAATAGTAACAATAAAAAACGTTTCTTGAACAGCAAATCAGCATATTAGAATGATTTCTGAAGGATGATGTGACACTGAAGACTGAAGTAATGATGCTGAAAATGTGGCTTTGAAATCACAGGAATAAAAATATAAAATATATTCAATATTTTATATAAAATAATAAAATATATTCATTTTAAAATATATTCAAATAGAAAGCAGTTATTTTAAATAGTAAAAATATTTCAAAATATTATTGCTTTTACTGTATTTTGGCTAAAAAAATGCAGGCTTGGTGAGCAGATGAGACTTTAAAAAAAAACATAAAAAATCTTACTGTTCAAAAACTTTTGACTGGTAGTGTTTATTTTTAAAATCTCTATTAGTAAGCAGTTTTGAGTTGCTTTTTCCCCGGCATGCTCCCATTTTGCACCCCATTGTGTAAGCACATATGGCCATAAAGTTCTCTACTCATTACAATGGAATTTGGCAGAGGTCTTTATGATGACTGCTGTGGATATTTTTGGGTGATGCAGTTTACAGTAAGAGTCCTGTGGTTCTGTGCTGTTGTAATGACAGAGTAAGAGCGCAAGAGATTCAGTTTTTCTACTGAACTCAAATATTCCACAACACAGTGTTGTGTATGTGAGCGCATGAACTACGTGAGAAACGAGGGAGGGTAGAAATTACAGAATTTATTTCTTCTTTCAGAGCCATAAACAATACTAAAGTAGCCCACAGTGCACTACAGTACTACAGTGTGTTTTTCTAACCATAGCGCTCTATTTCTTAATCTGAGTTGATTCTATGTTTTCTCTCATAAAATAAAACCTTTCTTCTCCCTAATCGCTTTAATTTTATGCTCTGTTTTAGTACAAATTCTTCTCTCTTTTCCTTTCCTTCGTTTGTCTTGACTGTTTGCCTTGGCTCTCAAACTGACATCATGTGAGAGTGAGGTGTTCTGTACAGTAAATATTTACAAAGTTATTGGCTCAGCCAATATGCATTCAACTATGAAAACATAACAAATCTCTCTGCTTCTTGCCCAGACCTGGAGTTCTTTGCTAGATAAACCACATCTTATCGCCATCGGTCTGTTTTGTTTTTCACCGTGCCAGTGTCTCTGTTGAAAATTAACTCCATATTTTATCTCATCATTCACAGCCTTTGGACACAGTAAAGTTCGGGTCAGATATATGAGGGCTTATTGTGATCTACTGTTTCTTTCATTTCATCTTTGACCGCTGCTTTTTCTCCCATATGGTCCTTTTATGTATGGTCCATTTAAACTTGGGCCCATTTTCTTGTCAGTATTATAGTACTTTGTTAAAGTTGATTTAAGTATTAAAACATAAGCAACATTTCTCTCTCTCTATATATATATGAAGAGTTTATTTGCAAAAACAGATAACTCAATTTTTTTAATTTTCAAAAATCATGTTTTTTATTATGTTATCATGTTTTTATTATTATTATGTTTTTTAGCTGTATTTTTAGTTATTATTATTTTATATCAAAATAACCCAACTGCAGTTTCATTGAGATTAACTGGGATGCACAATGAAAAAACATTATTTCTGTTTTTGCAAATAAACTCACGATTAATCGCATAATATTTGTGTACTGTGTATATTCTTTATGTATATAATCCAATTATTATGTAAATGCACACACATGCATGTATATATTTAAGAAAGACAGGTTATAAAATATAAATTATATGAATATATACTTGTACATATGTGCAAATATTTTCATAAAATATATACTGTATGTGTGTGTCTTTATATATACATAATAAATATACACAGTACACATATTATGGACACAAAAACATTTATTTTGGATGCGATTAATCATTGCCCAGCACTAAAAGCAACATTTGAAAATCAAGAACAACTGCAAAACCCGTCCAATCAAAAACAGAAAATTCTGCACCTAAACCTAACCCTATGTAAACCTAACTAGCCAAATATGTAGGTTAATCGTAGTGATAATGACAGTTATGCTGAAGATTATCTTATCTTGTGTGGCACACGTCATTGTCTTTTGATAATAAAAGGTGCCCTAAATGTCATAAGTTTCAATTGTAATATAGCATGTGTCAGTGATTTGTCTCTAAAAGACTGATAACAATGTCCACAACAGTTCTTCCTCAATAAGGCGTTTTGAAAACAAGCCATGAAGTTTGTCCCTTCAATGTGTCCGTACAAGGCCTAGCTAGAAAGCTACCCAATCAATGCAAAGGCAAAACAAATCCTAAAATTCGGCAAGGAAAGCGAAACTGTAATACTAAATATTTTTCGATCATAACTCGTACACTAATGCGTGAGGTGAATCGGGAAAGCATCGCAGAACTGTGCGTTTGAAGGTGAGATTCGCGCTTTTCTTGCTTATCTGTGCGCGCGCGGAGGGTGTGATCTGAGTGATCTAGTCAATGGCGCTTTATAATGTATGTGGATTTAAACTATATAGATAACAAATACGTAAACCTAACTGCATTATTATTAGGATTTTTGCATTATGGCAATATTACTTTATATATGTGTAAAATACACATATATGTGTTCTTGAGAGTTGTTTTACATTTACATTTTAATTAGAGTCTTAATAATTCTGGTTAAAGCTAACCGAGATAACTGTTTTATATTTCTCGCAGGTACAATGGCATTAGTGTCAGCAGACACCAAAATCGCGGAGTTGCTGAATGAGTTGCATCAGCTCATAAAGCAAACTCAGGTGAGCACTACTCTTGACATTTGAGAATGACCCTTTTTTTTGTATACTTTACCCCTACCCAGTGTGTATATACTTTTTATATCTCTTAAATACACAGGAAGAGCGATCAAGAAGTGAACACAACCTTCTCAACATCCAGAAAACCCATGAAAGGATGCAGACAGAAAATAAGAGTAAGAAGGAATTGCAGTGTTTAGAATGAGAATGTCATGTTAGTAGTTAATAATTGTAATAATAAATCCCATTAGGAGAATAAGTAATGTTCAATATTTGTATTTATAAGTTTAATTTCTTCTCTGTTCCACATTAAATCTGCTTGTATCTTCCTCAGCTTCTCCATACTATCGGACAAAACTGAGGGGTCTTTACACTACAGCTAAAGCTGATGCTGAGGCTGAATGTGGGTAAGTTGATGAAAAAGTTGCTGCATTTGGTTTCTTACATCAATGCAAAAGATGCAGCATCACATTACGAAATACTTATTACACAAGATGATTAACAAAAAGATCTGTTCTTGACATATCCTTTTCAGTGTTGACTATTTTGTTTTCATTTTAACTAGAAACATCTGGAAGATCTTGGTTGTATAGCCCCATCTTGTGGAACTTTTGCCCAAGGCTTTCAGATGTGTGCTGACTGGAAAGACAGATTTGTTGAATATTATTAATCCTATAAAGCCTGCTGTATCATATTTGATACACACATTTCTAAATCTCTAATTTATTGAAAGGATCAAAACTTTCAGCAAGTAAAAGGTCTTTTATTATAATTCCAAAAATGTCTGTCTTCATGTCACAGTACATGTGTGTTTTTACTGTGAAATCTTTACTGTTTATTCTAAAATAAACATAAGAATAATTAACAGAATAACTTACACTTATGGGACTAAAGCAGCTTAGGTTTACTTGATTACCCATACATCATATTATAGGAAAATCATGTTAAAATGAGTATCAAATATGATCGGGCTTTTAAAGAAGTATTATTTGTACATATTCTATTATTGTATTATTGTATTGCAATACCTTTTTGTCCTCCACTTTAAAAACTGCAGACCTTATAATAAAACTAAGCATTTAAATATCATCTTACAAAGACATATTGGGAGATATAGAGTGACAACTGATATTTATATGCATACACAGTTATATATCTGCTACACAGTTATACAAATCTCATTGATTTACATTACAACCTATCAGAATTTCATCTTTCTTTTTTGGCATATGAACGCTGCACCAAATTGCACATTTTTGCTCATTTTGTGCCTCTGAATAAAAAGTTTTTTTGTTTTTTTTTTTTAAACTCAGAAAACAATTTTCTTGAGTATGAGCTCCATATTCACCTATATTATACTAAATGAGCCATAAGCGCCTGATGTATCAAACATGATACTCAAAATGTGTTTTCCCCCAACAGTTCCATTTGAAGAAATTATATTTTTCTGACCATTATTTCATATGTCAGCCTTTACAGCATTAACTGATCAGATTTATATGTATTCCTCCCACAGTATACTTCGCCGGGCGCTTGACAAGATTGCAGAAATTAAATCCCTTTTGGAGGAGAGACGAATTGGTAAGTCTTGGACATTAGTTTGTAAACATGTGCTTCTGCATGTATTTGTACAAGTGTGGGTTCTAATCCAATCCTTCCCTTTCTGCAGCTGCCAGGATGGCAGGAGTGTACAGTGACACCGACCCACCCAGAAAGACCATGCGCAGAGGTGTCCTGATGACCCTGTTACAACAGTCAGCCATGACACTTCCTCTCTGGATTGGCAAACCTGGCGAGAGGTAACGTCTCCTACATGACGCTTTCTTCGTTTTAGAAACGAAGCTCATTTAGTCAGTAAATACTGAGTCAAAAAGGTTGCTTTTCACTAATTCATACCTGTCTAACTCCGTCAGTCCACCACCACTGTGTGGCGCTATACCAGCAAGCAGTGACTATGTGGCTAAACAGGGTGACAAAGTGGCGGCACGTGTGAAGGCCGTGGATGGGGATGAACAATGGATTCTTGCGGAAGTTGTCAGCTACAATCACTCCACCAACAAGTAATCATCTGCTAGTTGAGCTCAGCAAATGGGGCTATTTATTTATTTCATTTTAGCTTTTAAACTCAATTGTGTGAAATGATCATGTAACATTACAATATTATCTTTTATCAGGTATGAAGTGGATGACATTGATGAAGAGGGTAAAGAGTAAGTACAATTGCATTATTCAGGATTTCCACCCACATATAAATTGATACACTACTGTTCAAAAGAGTTTGGGCTCAGTAATATTAAAGAAATTAATAATTTAGCAAGGAAGTATTAAATTATGGAAGCCCGTTTCTGCCACTGCCACTGAATAAAAAATGTAAAAAGGGAAAAAACGACTTTTTATTTCACAGACTTTCTTTTCTCAGAATTGCGTGATATACACTCGCAAATGCAAGTTATAAAGCCCATTTTTGAGGAAAAAAAGGCTAATATATTCTCAGAATTGCAAGTATATATCTCACAATTCTGACTTAATATCTCGCATTATAAGTGCATTATAAAGGAAAAACAAAAACAAACAAAAAATCAAAATTGAGAGATTCGTGAGAAAAAAGTCAGATTTGTGAGTTTAGATTTCACAATTCTGACTTGACTTTTTTTTTTTTCACACAATTCTGGCTTTTTTCTTCAAGTTATAAAGTCAGAGTTGTGAATCTCAATTACCTTTTTCCATAAAAATATTAAGCAGCACAACTGTTTTCAGCACTGATAATATAAATAGAAATGTTTCTGGAGCACAAAATCAATATATTAGAATGATTTTTGAAGGATCATGTGACACTGAAGACTGGAGTAATAATGCTGAAAATTTAACTTTTCCATTAAATGAATAAATTACATTTTAAAATTATATATAAAGAGAAAACAGTTATTTTAAATTGTTATTTTTAAATCTGAGGGTGCAAAAAAAATCAAAATACTGCAAAATCACCTTTTAAAGTTGTCCAAATAAAGTTCTTAGCAAAAAAAAATAGTTTTTATATATCTATGGTAGGAAATCTACAAAATATCTTCATGGAACATGATCTTTACTTAATATCCTAATGATTTTTGGCATAAAAGAAAAATGTGTAATTTTGATCCACACAATGTATTGTTGGCTATTGCTACAAATACACCCGTGCTACTTATGACTGGTTTTGTGGTCCAGGCTCACATTTTACTTGATGACTCTGAACAGTAGTGTAATTCCTGGACTGCTGTACTCAAATAATTAAATTTTCTCTTTTGTTCAGGAGACACACATTGAGTCGGAGAAGAATAATTCCTCTTCCACAGTGGAAAGCAAACCCAGAGACTGACCCAGAGGCCCTGTTCAGTAAGGATCAGCTGGTGCTGGCCCTCTATCCACAGACCACATGCTTTTACAGAGCTCTGATCCACACGCCGCCACATCGGGTAAGCGAATAATAATGAGTTAAAAGACTGATTTAAGTGTAGGATAAGAGGCTTCAGAGACTTGAAGTGTTGATGATCACTCTTCATGATGTTACAGGGAGATTTGTATCAGTGCTTTTCTAAACCCTTGTTAGTATGTTACAATATTTCATTATTATGGATTTTGTGGTATCACTAGATGACCAGAAGAATAATTTCCCTATTATTTGACACATCTTACTTCTTTTCCAGCCCCAGGATGACTACTCCGTTTTGTTTGAGGATACATCTTATGCTGACGGCTATTCTCCACCTCTCAACGTCGCTCAGCGATATGTAGTGGCCTGCAAGGAGAACAAAAAGAAGTGACAGAAAATATACAATATGGGACATTATTTGCAAAAACACTCTGCATGATTGTTGTGAATGAAAACAGGATTTTTCTTTTTTTATTTGTTTTTTTTTTTTCCATTTCTGTTGCCATGTACATATTAATGGTATATTTTATACTGCATCTTTTGTATGATGTTTTTGTGGACCTGGATGCAAGGACAACTGTAAGTGAATTGGGCTAATGTAATAAACCCTTTACATGTGAAGGTACATGAATCTATTATCTATACTTTATAAAGGCAAAATAGTGCATGTTTTAAATGTTAAAAATGGATTTTGAAAAGGGCTAGTAACCACTACAGATATTCAGGACAACACATTCACCTAATATACTTTTTTTTTTTTTTAAATATTTGACCCCGGACCACAATAGCAGTCATAAGGGTCAGTTTTTTAAAATTGAGATTTAAACATCATCTGGAAGCTGAATAAATAAGCTTTCCATTGATGTATGGTTTTTAAGGACAGGACAATATTTGGCCAAGACACAACTACACTCTTAAAAATAAAGGTTCCAAAAGGGTGTTTCTGCAGTAATGCCATAGAAGAACTATTTTTGGTTCCCCAAAGAACCTTTCAGTGAAAAGTTCCTAAAAGAACTATAAAGAACCTTGCATTTAAAAGATTCCATGGATGTGCAAGATTCTTTGTAAAACCATTGATGCCAATAAAGAACCTTTATTTTTAAGAGTGTATTTGAAAATCTGGAATCTGAGGGTGGGTAAAAAAAAAAAATCTAAATATTGAGAAAATCACCTTTAAAGTTGTCCAAATGTTCTTAGCAATGCATATGGCTAATCAAAAATTAAGTTTTGATATATTTACAGTAGGTAATTTACAAAATATCTTCATGGAACATGATCTTAATATCCTAATTATTTTTGGCATAAAAAAAAATTGACCTTTACAGTGTATTTTTGGGTATTTCTACAAATATACCCATGCTATTATTTCATTACATCCTTGATGCTGAGATACATTACATTTTTGAAGATGAACATTCAATCTCGTATTGTACTATAGAAAGAAGCTGTTATTAATTAGTAATTTGTCTTTGTTTTTTATTTTTTATGTAAAGTTTTTATAAAATTATGTTTTTTTTATGTAATTTTATAATTTGTTTAAAATAATTATATTAATCACCTTCCTTTACTAAATGTTCACTATTCCCTAAAACATTAGCCTCATGAAAATAAGAATTAATGGAATAAAGTTTTTTTTTTCCATGTCACAAGAAAGAACATAGGAATAAAACAAAACAATGGCAGGAGTGAGTACAACTGTAAATACAATGACAGGTTACAGTGAGACCGTTTTAAGGGCTTTAGAATTGCTGGATGTAAGTAAAGTGTCCAGGTAGGATTTAAGTTCCTTACAGAAAACAAAAAAGTATGGCTTAGCACCTTGAAACGTACATTTGTGTAAAAAATTGTTTTGGAATAAATGTTTCAGTGGGCGAGTCTTTGTTTCGTGACGTCACGCCGACTGACCGAGAGCGCGCACGGGAATGAGCGTGCGGAAACGAAGCATGGCTGAAAGGGTGAGATCTCGTTTGTAACAGTTATTCAGTGTTAAGTTTAAACAGTTATTGCTACTCAAATTCTGTGCGTTTTACATGGGCACAATGTTTGAGTAGTTATCGTCAGAAAACAATCCTGAATATCTAATATCTATAATTGCCCTGTTGTGTAATAGCACGCTGGCTAATCAGTTGTCATATTGATTAATGAACAACAACAACATAGAAGAAGTAAAGTACATTAAGTGGCTTCGATCAAGTAAATGTGAAAGTAGTACCTTCAAGTTTGCTGTAACGTTACTCACAGATCACCAGTTTAAATATGTAACGTTACACGTTTTGCATGTGTTTACATGAGTTATACACTTGTTAAAACACTTAAATTCATTTTACTCCTTCTCATTTTTAGTTATTAATAATTGTAGTGATTTAAACATTGTATTAGCCGTATACGGAACAGTTCCGATTTCTGTTGTGAGATTTCTGCGCGAGAGCGGCGACAGTCTGTAAACAAATCTGTACGTTAAATCTGCACGAGTTACGATTTGCAGGCTATTAGCTAAATTAGCCAACTGTATTTTACGCAAAAATGAAATAATATGAGAAATATGTGGCCTTTTTTCCCTTATTCCAGGTATCGGACAGTGACGTGGGTGTTCCTGTATCAGACCCTCCAAAACAACCTACCAAACGCCGACGCATCCTCGACGCATCCTCCATCACAACAGTACCTGTTTACTCCAACAAGGTGACTAGATCTTGCCTACTTAACTTCTTTTAAAGACTGGAAATAACATACTTGATTACCTTTGCCACAGGTTTGAAAATATGTGTTACAAGGTGCAAACATAGGCTAACAGATGATTTAGATGTTACATTATTGTGTTTTAGGTTAACAGCTCCTTAAATCTGAAGCCAATAACCTTCAAACACACCAGTCTCACAGGTATCAAAATGGTTTGTTATATACAAATATTTTTATTTATCTGCGAAAATGTGTAACGGTCTCCACAAAAAATATTAAGCAGCACATTGATCTTTTTTTTTTAACATTGATAATAATCAGAGGAGCAAATCAGCATATTAGAAAGATTCTTAAAGGATCATGTGACACTAAAGACTGGAGTATTGATGCTGAAATCTTAGCCGTGACATCACAGAAATATACTACATTTTAAAAAATGTTCAAATAGAAAACAGTTGTTTAAAATTGTAATAATATTTCACAATATTGCCGTTTTACTGTATTTTGTGATCAAATAAATGCATAATCTTTCATTTACATTTAAAAATGTTATGACTCCAACCTTTTAAACAATAACAGTGTATATCTGGCCTTTATGTACTACTTGTTTTACTGTGAGCGAGGGTTTCTTATCACTCTTTATTATGGATATTTACCATTTTGTAAGTGAAATCAATCTATGCCTGCCTCTCTGTTTTCATTTACTTTATCAGATGAGGAAAAGGGTGCTCCTCTGTGGTCTCCTTCCCCACCTCGTCCAGAGAAACGGCCTATCAGCATTGATCTGAGTGGCTCAGAGGAGGAGCCAGAACAGACTGAAGCTCAGTAAGTACACAGACTGACTTTGATTTGCCATGTCATATAAAAAGTAAGTCATTATGCGCCAAGATCAATGTTATTTGTTTTTGTGACGTCTGCTTTAAAAATAGCTCCTTGACGTTAAAATGAATCATACCCTGGCCAATTAATCATCTGATGATTAATTAGCCTACGCTATGCTTCTTTCATCTAAACCATCATCTTTCTCATGTCCTTAGGGAAATCCTTCGTTCCCCCTCCCCACCCCCTCCACCATGTAGCCCACCAGTGAAACGGAGCAGACGGGCAAACCAAAAAATACGGTGAGTGGCGTCATCAGCAACGAAATTTTAGAAGACATTTAATGATCTCTCTTTTAGATCGAACATCTTTTCTCATGCAGTTTTTAGTGCTCACATGGCAATCAATATTAGCTTATTTCAAAGAGGATACAGTAAGTAATAAAGTAATGAAATGAACTGTTATTAAGGCAGAAATAAATCTGACATTCTCTCATTCTCTCATCTCTGTCCTAGAGAAATCAACAAGAAATTGAATGAGATTGGTTCTCTGGTGTGTTTCTCTCCTGAACCTCAGGAGCCTGTGGTTGAATACAGAAACTCTTCATCTCCTGTGAATGACGACGATGACGATGATGATGATGATGATGATGATGATGATGATGACATCATCATAATTTCTTCTGACAGCAAGAAGAAAACACGTGCCCGAAATACTGAGGGCAGAGACTCTGGGCGAGAAATTTCGCTCAAGTTTCGCTGTCGAACGGAGTTGCACAAAATCCCCATACTGTCTGTAAGTGGAATAATCACATTTGTTTGACGTATTAGATAGAAGCCTTTATTTGTCACATACACTGTTACATGCAGTGAAATTGGACCCCTCCGACCATACACAAACATCACATTTCGGGGGAAGACAGGTCAGTCGAGAGGTAGCATAGAAAATAAGAAAATAAGAAACATTAGGAAAAAGGAGGCGAAAAAAAAGCCCCTCCCAGACTGTCCTTCAAGTAGGGCAGTGTGAGATCAGGGATAAAAAAAAAGCCCCAGCAACAAGCACATAAACACATAAACATAGACATAACATTGCAACAGGGGATGTGGAAGTAGTCCGATGTAGGCAACAGCCATCCGGTCCTGCAGCTAGAGCGCTGGTCACAGACCCGCCTACCCACACCGGGGGGTAAAAGCACACGAAGGCGTGGGATGCTGGGGGGAGGCAGTGATTGTCTATCTGTAGCTATGTACGTATGTATGTGTGCGTGTGTGTGTATGTGTAAGCCTGTAGAGTCTGAAAAACCGCAACAGGTGTCCTTGGAACGGGGAGGAGGAATTCAGAGCGTCTCGTTATCTTGTTCTCCGGGGGAAGTTGTTTGTCTCCAGCAACGGCCTTGGCCGAGGCCGTCTGGAAGAAGGGGGGGAAGCTGAAAGAGCAAAGATCTTTTTGTCAAATTTAGGTCAATAACTGCCAGTTTCGCAGATATCTAATGTCCGTCACTGGTCTCCAGGTCTGTCCAAAACCCGTTGCATAGCCGCTAGTTTCTCCACGATGTTTTCCAATTTGCGGTCCATAACCACAGTCTGAGTACTAACAGCTCTGCCCACCACCGTTTCAATCCAGCCGGCCAGCTTAGTGGGTTTTGAGCCGCACTGACCGCTTTTACCAATCGTCGATACCACAGGGCCCCACCTAATCCTATCAGCAGAAACCCTGTTATCAAAGTTCCGAATAAATAAATATCTTCAATATCCTCCAGGGACAGAGCGGCCAGGCACACGACGCGCCACTTCTCCCACCCATCCATCATGTATCCAGCTGCAAACGTTCCTGCAGGACAGTTGGGTTCCCCCGAACCCAGGCTTCTCGTCAAGAAGATGGTGTCAATTGCATTCAGAGACCAGTTGATTAAATCCATAATTCCTTTTTTGTTTGGAGAGCAGGGCAAAGAGAGTCTCAGAGATAGAACTAACAATTACGAGACAAGAGAAGCCAGCGAGGAGAGATAGGGGAGGGAGAGGGAAAAGATGCGACCGCCTTCGTCGAGAGCAAGAAGAGAGCTCGATATATGGCATATTTGTGACACTGGATGACAAAGCCAGTCATAAGGGTACATTTTTTTAGATGTTTTGAGAAAGCTGAATAAATAAGCTTTCCATTGATGTATGGTTTGTTAGGATATGACAATATTATTTGAAATTCTAAAATCTGAGGGTGCAGAAAAATCTAAATATTGAGAAAATCACCTTTAAAGTTGTCCAAATTAAGTTCATAGCAATGCATATTACTAATCAAAAATTAAGTTTTGATATATTTCTGGAAGGAAATTTAAAAAGTATCTTCATGGTACATGATCTTTACTTAATATCCTATTGATTTTTGGCATAAAAAAAATGCCGATAATTTTGACACATACAATGTATTCTTGGCTATTGCTACAAATATATCCGTGCTACTTAAGAATGGTTTTGTGGTCCAGGCTCACATCTGTTTAGTAAAAAAAAAAGTATATGAATAGAGCAAACTTTTTATTTAAACTGGAAAATTAGTGTTTGAATTTAATCATATGTATGTGACTTTTAATTGCAGACGGCTCCTTTGAGTAAAGCTGTGGAACAGCTGGCCATCAAACTCAATGTCCGACCCAGCCAAATTCTGTTATTAAACAAAGATATTGATCTCCCCATTCACTCGTCCATCAGTGAGCTGGGTCTTGGCATAGCTGACATTATAGGTAATTGAAAGCAGCAGGAATTTTGAGCTGAATTCATTAACATGCATCACCAGTTGGGTTTCAGATGAAAAACTCCATTCAGTTTCTACACAGGGAAATTGATTTTTAATGCTAAAAGTCTGACATTGTTAAATAATAATATATGGAAATGTTCTATAAATGACACATACAAAATTCTACAGCCTTCATGCAACTCCTTTTCTGCTGTCTTTTTCAGATTGTGTAGTGACAGAGAATAAACAAGAGGAGGGTGAAAGTAATGTCATTACTGTGCGACTGCAAGGCAAAGAGAAAGAATCTGTGCAGGAGTATTCCATACAAAAGGTGTGTATTGTATGTCTTTTTGGATGTTGTTCTTGTGTTTATGTGAAATTGGTTTTGTACTAAACTGTCATTGTTCATTTTTTTAAGAATGCTCCTCTAGGGTCCATCCTGTCTCAGCATGTCTCTGGTTTGAGTGCCACTGCTAGATGGAGAGCCAAATTTCTTTTTGATGGGTCAAGGGTCTCATTTAATCAGACTCCAGCTGAACTAGACATGGAGGATGGTGACGTCATTGAAGTCTGGGCCTAAACGCGTGCAACTATTGGAAGTTCTGTACTTTTTGTATGCAGTATTCTGTATGCAGTGTAGCATGTAAAATGGTATGGTTTCTGTGGTTTGCAAGGATGGAGAAAAAGATTTGTAGAGGAGTTCAGACTTCTGTTTAATCCTTCCTATCACTTAAAACAGATTTTTTTAAGGCTTTTTGAACAATACACATTTGACTTGTTTAAAGACATGCAAAAACAATATAAAATCAGTTTTACATTGTGTATATACACCTGATTTATTTAAGAGTTGTTGATTTTTTTTAATATAAAAAATGTACTTAATTGAAAATAATATAATAAAACGACAAATTTGTAAGATGTTTTTTGTGTGTAGTACTTTTGTCAGTTTTCTAAGGGGCAATATTTGCTCCTTTACGTTGGTTTTCAGGGGAGTTTTCATCCTTCTGATAGCATACTGTTTTTTTATTTTATTTTAGAAAACACAATAAAACACCCATTTACACTACCAGTCAAAAGTTTTTTTTTTTTTTAAAAGTCTCTTCTGCACACCAAGCCTGCATTTATTTAATCCAAATGACAGCAAAAGCAGTAATATTGTGAAATACTATAACTGCTTTCTATTTGAATATATTTTAAAATGTAATTAATTTTTTTATTTAATTTCTAATATTTCAAAGTATTAGAAATTAATTCTTTGATTTAGCAAGGATGCTTTAAATTGATCAAAAGTGAGGATGAAGACATTTATAATTTTACAAAAGATTTTATTTCAGATAAATGCTGTTCTTCTGAACTTTCTATTAATTAAGAAAACAAGAAAAAATTCAAATGTTTTTTTGAGCAGCAAATCAGCATATTAGAATGATTTCTGAAGGATCATGTGACACTGAAGACTGGAGTAATGATGCTAAAAATTCAGCTTTGAAATCACAGGAATAAATTACATTTTAAAATATATTCACACAGAAAACAGTTACTTTATTAAAAATACTTCAAAATTGTACTGTTTTTACTGTACTTTGGATCAAATAAATGCAGTCTTGGTGAGCGGAAGAGGCTTCTTTAAAAAACATTAAAAATCTTACTGTTCAAAAACTTTTGACTGGTAGCGTAAATACTACTAAACTAACACTGCATCAAACAACAATACATGAAAAACTAAATTAACTGGTATTTTCAGAATTCATGATTTAAAAGCCCTCTGATTCCAAAGAAACAATTCAGGCTAGCATAATCTGATATCTTGAACATAAATCACATTATCATGCTGTGTATGTTTCTTACTCTTTTTTTGTATTTTTTGACTTGTAGTGTATATCAAGAAAAGAAAATTAATCAACTGAAATAAATTACCAGTTGGAACAATTATAGCTGTTACCTATAAAAACATATCAACACCAGTTGCTAAAGTACCTGTAAATAGTCAACATTTGCCTTTTAGGATGTAAATACTGTGATGTCTACTTTGGCACCAAACCTGAGATAGGCCTAATATTTGATAAGGAAAATGAGGATAAGTGTGGTGTTTTGTCACATCCAATGGCCCAAGATGATTTCTGACCTAGCTGCAAGCTAAATGAAATGCAACAAATGTTAACTTCACACTCATGTGAACTCATGTTATCTCAGGTTATTGATTGGATCAGCTCAGACTATTAATCACCGCTTTACAATTAGTTTGTGCTGCTAAAGTACCAGCATTCATCAGCACAAAACGTGGAGACAAATGAAGGCAGATTCACTAGTGATTCTGTTGGTATCTTTTGTCGTATTACAGTAATTTGCATAGCGTCCTGAAGAGCTAGACCATCCAAAGGAATTTCCATACAATCCATTCACACAGTCACTCAATTACAAGTATATAAAAATGAACACACATCAAAGTAAAAATACATGAATGCAATGCTAGTTAGATCCACAAATCAGAATATTACGAATTTACTCGTGGTTTTAAATTATGTTTATCTTTCAGAACAACGCAGTGAGGTGAAAATCACGTGTTGACTGCTTTCTGAGGAGGGCGAGCGCTCACATGACTGGGGAACGGAAGTACTGCGTCATTCCAATATGGCGTCGTGCTGAGCTTGTAAATCAGCAACAAAACTAAGTCGGTCGGCTGCACAGTTCGCTTTGAGACCCTCCACCGCAATTCAAAAATGTCCACACAGGAGGTAAGGTAAATATAGCACCCTGACACGTCTTGACAACTCAGGAGCCCAGCAGCGTCCAGAAGAAGAGCTTTGAGGACGCGTCTGACTTCGCTTTGCGTTTCCCAGGTAAACAACAGTATTAGGTACGCGGACTGTTATGAAGCAGTAAACAAAGTAACGTTATGTCAGACGGGAAACGGTTCATATCGCTCCTTTCAGTTGGTTTTGTGATTTGCATGTCTTCGTAAACAGTGTTAAATGAAGGCTGTATTATAGTTGTGTGATTTAATGTTTTGCTTTTCCAAGTGTTGAGAAAACACTGGGTGTGTTTTAAACAAATACACCGCCTTGAGAGTTTTCCATGACTTTTCCATAATAACCACATCTAAAAAAAGAGAAATACCGTTTTTGTTTTTTTTTGTTTTTTTGTGGTTTCTAGTACCACTGTCATGGGAATATGTTGCTTAACCAGCTCCATGTCTCTACATAGACTAGTATTGGTCAACATCAAGCATCACATGTCATCAGTCAGCAAAAACCGGTTCTTTAGTTGGATTCAGCTGACAATCTGAGTTAAAAGATATAGATTATTTAAAGTAGATAAAGATGATTCTGACATTATCCCACATAGTTGCTTAGGTTTGGCTGCATTTACTGCTATGCAGAAATTCGTAATGACTGTTTGAATCAAACCTAAAAATTACATTAATGTATTATTTATCAAAACTGTGCAAGCACGCACAGCTTTTTAAGCCCATAGTGTACTTTCTCTTTCAATTTTTTTGTTAATCACTGTTCTCACATGACATTGTGGCGAGATTAATTCTTATCACGAGCGTGTGCCGACTTCCCTCTCCATGTGTCTTCTTTACATGTCTAAACTCTTCATTCTGTCTCCATAAAGTCTACTCTAGAAAAAATGGTCTCAGTGTTTTAGAACAAAACCTTTTTTTTTTTACTTTCTATATTTTAAATGGTTTATCTAACACGAAAATAAATCAAAACTTTAATTCCATATTTAAAATCTGTTTAAAATGTAATTTAGTAAAAATAAATAAATTAAATTTAAAATAAATAAATAAATAAAAAAAGAATGATTAGGACAAAATGAAAAATTCAGATTCTGCAAATTGTGGTTTCTAATGTCAGCAACTTCTCATTAAAAACACAAAATAATAATAATAATAATAATAATGTAGTTTATGGAAAAGCTTTCTCATTTAAAAGAAAAAATGGAAATTAGAAGCATTTTGGCAGGTTTCTAAAGACTTTTGAACCACTGTACATCCTCATGTGAGGATGAGATTGACATTTACTCAATAGCCTGTGTGTAATCAGTGATAGACTTTGGTCCTTTTTTTTTTTTTTTTTTTTTTTTTTGTTTTTTTTAATGATGAACTGTGAACTGTGCGTCACTCTTTGGTTTTGCTTCCCATAAGGGATTTTTGATTGTGGTAGACCAAATAGTCCATGTTCTAGAGAAGTTTCGTATCTGTATACATGCAATATTTCATTCCCAAAGCAAAAAAAAAAAAAAAAAAAAAGGTTTAGCGTTAGAAATACGGAGGTTTGACTCTTAGAGAATGTGTGAACTGATAAAATGCAGTGTAAATGTAAAATTAAATTCTAAGACTTTTTTGCTACTGTTGATTTGAACCTTTACTCTGGCATTTTTTTGTTCTTCATCAACTTTTTTTTCAAATTTATTTATTTATTTTTTATTGCAGCAGTGATGTCACGGACGGATGTTTCTGCGGACACCACACCCTTCTTCTCAGATGATAATGAGGGGGAGGGGCCTACTGACAATGGGGTGGGATCACCACGGTCTGAGGAGGAGGAGCCTGTCAGTGGAGTATCTGATAGGAGAGCTAAATTGACTGTGGCTGTGCTCTGCTACATCAACCTACTCAACTATATGGACCGATTCACTGTGGCAGGTAAAGGGTGCTATTAGATTTCAGCAGATCAGTGCTGCTATACAATGCTGGGTCTCTTTTCATCCAGATCAAAACAAAGACACAAAGCAAAAGACAAAGATACACAGCAGTAACACCCATACACAGCTTTATGTTCAAGATATCAGATTATGCTAGCCTGAATTGTTCTTTTGGAATTAAAGGGCTTTTAAATCCCATCATGAATTCTAAAAAAGAAATACCAGTTGATTTAGTGTTTCATGTATTGTTGTTTGATGTAGTGTTATATTTATGCTACCAGTCAAAAGTTTTTGAACAGTAAGATATTTAATATTTTTTTTTTTGGAAGTACATTTTACTTTTACCTTGCGTTTTTATGAAGTACAGCAAAAACAGTAAAATTTTGCAATATTTTTGCTATTTAAAATTTTCTATTTGAATATATTTTAAAATGTAATTTATTCCTGTGATTTAAATTTTTAGCATCAAAAAAGCCTTACATTATAGATAAATGGTGATCTTTGGATTTTTCTATTCTTCAAAGAATCCTGAAAAAATGTATTCAACTGTTTTAAACATTGATGATGATGATGATAATAATAACAATAATAATAATAATAATAAATGTTTCTTGAACAGCAAATCAGCATATTAGAATGATTTCTGAAGGACCATATGACACTGAAGACTTGAGTAATGATGATGAAATTTTAGCTTTGATCACAGGAATAAATTACTTTTTAAAATGTATTCAAATAGAAAACAGTTATTTTAAATAGTAAAAATATTTCAGAATTGTACTGTTTTTGCTGTATTTTGGATCAAATAAATGCAGGCTTGGTCGGTGCCTATAGCTGTGTGGTTAGCGCACTGACATATAGCGCAACTGCGTTTCAGGTCGACCTGGGTTCGAATCCCGACCCAGGGTCCTTTGCCCATCCTGCACCCCCGCTCTCCACCCAACACTTTCCTGTCAATCTCCACTGTCCTATCATACAAACAGGCCAAAAAATAAAAATAAATGCAGGCTTGGTGAGCAGAAGAGACTTCTTTAAAAATCTTACTGTTTAAAAACTTTTGACTGGTAGTGTACATACTATTATGGTAACGCTTTACCTTAAGGTTTTATTTGTTAACATGAATTAACTTTATTAGTTAACATGAACAAAAAATGTATAGCATTTATTAATGTTAGTTAATATTTATTTCAATACCTGCTAATACATTCTTAAAATTTACATTTGTGTCTGCTAACATTAATGTACTGTGAATGAACATGAACATAAACATTAAAAAATATAAATAATAAATACTGTAAAAATATATTGTTCATTGTTAGTTTATGTTAGTTAATGCATTAACTAGTGTTATCACTATTATAGTATTTACAAGAATTTAAATAAGCTTATACTTTTATATTTATATTCAAATTTTTATTTTAGTTGTTTTGTTGTAGTTTTGTCATGTTTTTGTGTTTTGTTGTAATATTTCTATTTGCCTTAAATTTAAATTTTTAGCAATTTTATTACTTAAGCTTTAAACATATTTCATCTAATTAACTTCATCTAACATTTGTATTTTATTTCAGTTTTATTTTTATTTCTTTTTTATCTAGCTTGATTTCAATCAGGGAAAATTATTTTTAACGGTTAACAATAACACCAGTCTGATGAGGTTAATAATACACATACTTTTGCTATTAGTAGCAGAAACTTTGTTGTCTTTTTTTTTTTTTTTTTAATTGGTTAGTAATAAAGTTGCGATAACCGTAAACTTCCTATCTTGCAGGTGTGCTTCCAGACATTGAGCACTACTTCAACATTAGTGATGGAAAATCAGGGCTACTTCAGACAGGTGAGTGCATTCATACCATCTGAAATTCATTTTTATTATTTATTTCTTTCAATTTTTCATTCACTTTGACTTTTTGTTTCATTCACTTCAGTCTTCATCTGCAGTTACATGTTCTTGGCTCCTCTGTTCGGATACCTGGGTGACAGGTATAACAGGAAGTTGATCATGTGTGTGGGAATTTTTTTCTGGTCCCTAGTGACATTAGCCAGCTCCTTCATTGGAAAAGACGTAAGTCCTACAATAAATCTTTTAGACTTTGCGGTTAAACCTCCCCTTTATATTTGAATACAGTTTTACTCAAATACTTACAAAAACATTTCACGAAGTCCCTAAGTAATCAGACCAACTTGTGGAAAATGTGCATCTGATGTCCCATTGAAAGTATGATTTGGAGACTAAACTAATAGGGTAAATCTTCTCTCAGCATTTCTGGGCGTTGTTGTTGACACGAGGGCTGGTGGGTATTGGGGAGGCCAGTTACTCCACAATTGCTCCCACCATCATCGCTGACCTGTTCATCAAGGAGACGAGGACCAACATGCTGTCCATTTTCTACTTTGCAATCCCAGTGGGCAGGTGAGACAACGCACACACAAACACACTGCAACACTGAGTGGAAATACTGGTGTTTAGGTTATTCACACTTCAGCTCTTTGCACATTCACACCATGGTGACATTCACACACTCTGCCGCATGCAGTTACATTATCGGTTTGTTTTTCTTCACACCGAACAAAGTTGCATTTACATGTTTCCAGGCTGCTACATTTTAGCACTTCCGAGAAAGATCTAGTCACTGGATATTTAACATTTAATGAGAATAATTAGATTGATATATTTTTTTTTTTTTTTTTTTTTTAAAAGAAGTCTCTTAAACACATTAACATTGCTTTTATTAGATAAAAAAACAGTAACATGGTGAAATATTATTACGCTCTTTTCCGTTTTAATATATTTTAATTTATTTCTGTCATTTGTGTGACATAACAGTAGTGCTGCTTTATTCAGAAAGTGAACTAATCCTTTAATATCTTTATAGAAACCATCACATATTTTTTTTTATTAACCAGAATTTAATTAAAATATAACGTTTTGTAACGTTCAGTTTTTTTACTGTTTTTTTTTTTTTTTTAAATCAGTTTAATCCATCCTTACTAAATAAAGATTTAAAAAATTAAAATAATAAAAAATACATTTTGAACATTAGTTTGTGCCCCTGAAACCTCATGTTAAAGAGGTAAATGTATTTGATCACTTCATATGTCGATCAGATGGCCCTCTCTGTTTAAATGGGCGGCATAAGCTGCAATGTGGACCAGACGTGATCCTGATTCTCATTCAAATCTGCTGGCCTTTCTTTCCTCAGTGGTCTGGGTTATATCGTGGGCTCAAAGGTGGATGATGTGGCTGGTGATTGGCACTGGGCTCTTCGGGTACGTCTGCAGCACCAAACCTCTCACTATTTATCTGTTTCTGGGTGGATTACATAATACGTGTTTATTGCTTTACCCACAAAATGACACTGGGAGATGAAATATAATGATAACACTTATCATTTTCTCACTCTCATTCTCTCTCTGCCTTTTTTGTTTGCTCTTTTCGATTGTTTCTCTTTTATAGGTGACCCCTGGTCTGGGGCTGCTGGCCGTCATCCTCTTGTTTGTTTTAGTTCAGGAACCGAAGCGCGGTGCGATCGAAGCTCGTCCAGAGCACACGCTGCACAGAACCAGCTGGCTGGCTGACATAAAAGCACTCTGCAGGAAGTGAGTCACTGAGAGCTCTTGTTGCCTTAAAAGCATCATTTAGAAGTCAAGGCCTTTGTTTTAGATATCACACAGGGGATTTTTTAATATCTGATAATGCTGTTTGATTAGCCTGAGGGTTTTTCCTCAGTTATCGGGTAATTATTTCTGATACCACTGCAGTCTCTGTTTGAGATTATCAAATAAACTAATCGCAGTCGAGCCTTTTTTTCTTTTATGTAAGGGTAATAATATTGCTCCTTTCGGCTTCTGTCGTAATAAATATGTTTTTGCCCATGCATTGGAAGTCAATAGGGTTAAAAACAACACTGGACCCCACTGATGCATTTATCAAATATAAAATGTGTATATATACAGTAGTCAACATTTGAAGTGGATCAAAAAAGTTGTCCTAAGACAAGAACGGGTATTGTTTTGGTTTTAGGACAACTTTGATGAAAGGTTTTGATCCACTTCAAATGTTGACTACTGTGTATATATATAAATAAGTCTCTTATGCCCACCAAGGCTGTATTTAATTGCTAAAAATACAGTAAAACAATAATATTGTGAAATATCCTTACAATTTTGAATGCTGTTTTTCTACATTATTATATTTTAAAATGTAATTAATTCCTATGAAGCAAAGCTGAATTTTCAGCATCATTACTTCAGTTTTCAGTGTCACATGATCCTTCAGAAATCATTCTGATATGCTGTTTTGGTGCTCACTTATTATCAGTTATTATTGGTGGTCAATTATTAATAATGATTCTCATTGTCATTGTTAAAAAAAAAATTAGGGATGCACTGAAATAAAAACTCTGGGCCGAATTCTGAATGCAAACCAAGAACCGACGGCGAAAGTGCTTTGTAATAGTTATTTATTATTTTTTTAAATAATATAAAGTAATTCTGTAAGACTTTTAACTTTAACTCAATGATTTTAATGATACTGAATGAAATGAAAAAACATAAGCAAATAAAATAACCACACTTTTATTGAAAGTAACACAATAAAATTGGACAGAAAATTGACTAATATTAATTATCAATATATTGTTTTTATTCAGTTCTAGGCAACAGAATCAGATATTACTGTTGCCATATATTTTCGGCTGTTTTTCTCTTTCAGCCGATAACCGAATTATTGGCTGATAGTTTTCGGTGGCCGAGATTTTGGTGCATCCTTAAAATTAAATTGTCACAGTTTCCACAAAATATTAAGCAGCACAGCTGTTTTCAACATAATAATAAGAAATGTTTCTTTTTTTTTTTTTGAGCAGCAAATCAGCATATTAGAATGAATTCTGAAGGATTATGTAACTGAAGACTGAAGTAATGATGCTAAAAATTCAAGGATAAAAACATTTTAAAATATATTCCAATAGATCAGTTTTTTTAATTGTACAGTAATAACATTTTACAGTATTACTTTTTTATTGTATATTTGATAACATAAATACAGCCTTGATGATCCTAAGGCTTCTTTAAAAAAATGTTTAAAAATTATAACAATCATGACCAGTAGTGTAAATGTCATATAGCAAGAATTCAAAAAGGTTTTATATATATATATATATATATATATATATATATATATATATATATATATATATATTTCTTGAGCGATTTGTTGTATGGTTATTTGCAATGGCTGAATGTTTCTTTTCTGAGCTAAATGTCTCTCTCTGTCTCTCTCTTCATTTCTGTTTCAGTCCAAGTTTTGTTCTGTCCACGCTTGGCTTCACGACTGTGGCCTTTGTGACAGGTTCACTGGCCCTGTGGGCCCCTGCCTTTTTATTCAGAGCGGGCGTCTTCACTGGAGAGAAGCAGCCATGTTTAAAAGCGCCCTGTGACAACTCTGACAGGTATCAGCCCCTCCTACACACCACCATGACTTTGGCCCACGCTATTCTTACGTTAAGAACATGCACTAATAATGTTCTTCTAATCTCCTCGGCCCTGCAGTCTGATTTTTGGCATCATCACAGTGGTGACGGGCATCCTGGGTGTAGCGAGTGGAGTGCAGGTCAGCAAGAGGCTGAGGATCAGAACTCCTCGAGCTGATCCGCTAGTCTGTTCTGCAGGACTCCTCCTCGCTGCTCCTTTTCTCTATCTGTCCATCATGTTTGCTGAGGCTAGCACTGTGGCCACATATGTAAGTCAGTCATTTGACTTCTTCTTTGACACCACAGTGTTGAATGTAGGGCAGTTTTATGCTGACCATAATGATGGTTAACTTTTTCGTGTTTCCATCAGGTCTTTATCTTCCTGGGTGAGACATTCCTGTCTATGAATTGGGCCATTGTTGCTGATATCCTACTGGTGAGTTTGCCTTCCTCCCATTTTATCCACTACCAAGTCATAAGAATCATTGAAATATGATTTTATTTTATTGCCAGCTTGTACGCTGCTGTTGTTTTTTTTCATAAAACACAAAAGTAGACTTGTTTGAAGAATTGTTCCATAGTTATTAGCCAGGTTTCCATCCAAAGTTTCGAATTTACTTTGTGCGCAAAACTGGAATATCACTTAAAACATTTGCCAATAAGCACTGTTTTCATTCAACGAATTAAAGAGAACAAAATCATCAATCAAAATATCACTAAGAAAAGTAGGAGAAGTCACTGAATATAATAATTTTCACATATAATAAACTAATTGCGATTAAGAGAGAGCAGACAAAACAATACATGCGGTCATCGCTTTCGGAGGTGGATACCAGCTGTTTGGGAATGCAGGCTTGTAAGACAGTTCTTTGAGGCAATTATACAAACCCACAACGCAGCCACATTACTTTTTTGGTACGTGTGAAGGAATTAATTAGCAAAATACGTTTCCATCGTCCCGTTATTCGCATTAACCCTTTTTCGCACAATTCTAAAACCACCTCAAACAAGCATCATAACTTTTTTGCGAATTAAGGTTGTTTTTTTTTATTTTGGTGTTTCCATCACTCGTTTCTGATGCGATACTTCAAAATGCGCAAAAAAACAGGGTGATGGAAACATAACGATTGTCATTCAGTGACATTGTGTTCAGTGTCCACAGATTGTCAAACTCTAAAAAGGACAAGAAAGCACCATAAAAGTAGGCATGTGTGATGTGTATATAGTCTTTGATAATATGATAAGATATGCAATTTGACATTATCGAGTGCATCACAAAAACACAAACAAAAACACACCCAGAGAGTGCATGCATACATTACGTGATATAGGTTAGACTACTGCGCAAGCATATTTAGAGTTCACGCTTTTACTGCATTATTTAGTCAATTAAAATACATTTAGAAAAATTCAAGATCATGGGGCAAAAATGCCCCTGTATGACTTTAACATGTTTATATATTTATATCATGTTATAGTTATCATCACATGAAGAATGACGTTTTTTCCCCACACATCATTTGATTTGATGAACAGCTAAATAAACAAGAAATTAATTTTAATTGATGTACATTTTAGGCACAACAGTTCTTGTTTTTGCTGTATTTCATCAACAAAAATAGTTTCAAACAAAGCCACTTGTGCCTCTGAGCAACACACGACTAATTTGTTACTGAATCAATCAGCTGTTTGAACGAATCAGTTGAATGAATGACACAATGACTCACTCATGCAGTGATTTGCTGGCACCTACTGGCAATTTCAGGCAAATAATTTAAAATATCACTGAATATATCAAAATATCAAAATATCAAAATATCATTGAATGTTTTAAAATGTAACAATCATAAAATGACAATCATGTTTAAAGGAGAAGTGCACTTCCAGAACAAAAATTTGCAGATGTACTCACCCCCTTGTCATCAAAGATGTTCATGTCTTTCTTTCTTCAGCCGTAAATAAATAGTTTTTTCAGGATTTTTCTCCATATAATGGACTGATATGGTGCCCTGAGTTTAAACTTTCAAAATGCAGTTTAAATGCAACTTCAAATGACCCCAAATGCAGTTGTAAACGATCCCAACCAAGGAAGAAGGGTCTTATCTAGTGAAACGATCAGTTATTTTCATTTAATAAATACAATTTAAAATACTTTTTAATCTCAAAAGCTCAACTTGTCTTGCTCTCCCTGAACTCTGTGTATTCTGGCTCAAGACAGTCTTTGCAAAGTGAACATGCAAAGAAGATCAAACACCTTTAACTATAAAGGTAAAGCAGTGATATAGGACGATTTTGAAGTTGAGGGAGAACATGAGATGGGAATTTTTCAACATACACTAACTGTCATGAACCGGAAAAAAACAGTTAAGGCAGAGTAAGACAAGACAAGCGTTTGACATTAAAAAGTATTTAAATTGTATTATTTTTTTGAAAATAACGATTGTATCGCTAGATAAGACCCCCCTTTTTCCTCGACCGGGATTGTTTACAACCACATTTGGGATCGTTTGAAGCCGTATTTAAAGTACATTTTGGAAGTTCAAACTCGGGGTACCATAGAAGTCCACTATATGCAGGAAAATCCTGAAATGTTTTCCTCAAAAAACATAATTTCTTTACGACTGAAGAAAGAAAGACATGAACATCTTGGATGACAAGGGGGTGAGTACATTATCTGTAAATTTTTGTTCTGGAAGTGGACTTCTCCTTTATTAAATTGAATTTTAACACTCCCAATTTCTGTTAATAAAAAAGTAGCGTTTTTGTAATTACAACAGAAATACCAGAGGAAATATCTTGGCTAATATTGTCTTTGAATATTGTGTTGGACAGTGGAGGCCCTAAATGTCAAAAAGGTTGAGAAACACAGCCATTTGATTTCTTTACAGTGCTTTGAAATGTCTTCTTTTGTGTTCCAGTAAAATAACAACAGCACATGTGTTTGGAGCAACATGAGGTCTCTTTCCTAATGTTCTCATTTGTCTCTCTCTCTTCCCTCAGTATGTTGTGATCCCCACGCGGCGCTCCACAGCAGAAGCCTTTCAGATTGTACTCTCGCACTTGCTGGGTGACGCTATTAGCCCTTACCTCATAGGAGTGGTAATTCATTCTCAACAATTGCATAGAAAATGTCTTTCACAGTTCTTTTTAAAAGATGCTTTAGGTTGCATGTTGTTTTTTTTATTCCCCTATTAAGGTGTCAGACTCAATAAAGAAGTCAGACTCATACATGTGGGAGTTTCGTTCACTTCAGATGTCACTGCTGCTGTGCTCCTTTGTGGCTGTGGGGGGTGGAGCATTTTTTCTGGCCACAGCGATCTTCATCGAGAAAGACCGGCAGCTAGCTGAGAACTACGTGCCCTCTGGTGAGTGAAATCACTGATGACATCACAGTCTTGTCTTTTTAGATGCCATTCTTATTTCTAAAGATTTTTTTAATTTCAGGACATTCTTGGAAGTCTTATTTGTTTATTTTAGTATTTATATACTATTATAGTGTTCATTAATTTGAATTGAATAAACTTATTTTGTATAGTTTTTTATTTAGTTTAGTTCTTTTAGTAGGGATGTAAAGGCATTATCAGTATTGTGATATCGCGATAGTAAAATTGTCTCAATATTATCTTGACATGATGATATGAAACGATAGGTCTTCCAGGCAAAAAGATTTTAAAATATATTTAAACTTCTTATCCTAACATAAAAGGTCTTTAAGGTTGTGTTTTGGTCTGTTATACTTTGGCACAGCATCTGTCAAACAAACTAAAACCGAAAGCACAATATGGCTTTATCCCTTCATCAAGTCTGTTTTTGATGCGTGTTTCAAAGCGAAGCGCACACATTGTTGAGGTGATCAGCTCGTGATCCGGTGTTTTTCACACCTCAGTGAATGATTGCAGTGAACTCGTTTGTTGCATGTAACGTTACTGTGAGTTTAACACATTTGGGAACCCAACAGCCAGCAGTTATGATTTATTTTCGTGGCAGATGATTACAGCATTTCACTAGATTTGTAGTGAGACACTTTTTTTTTTTTAAGCCTGTTTTCCCTGAAGCTGGAGTTTCCGTCAAAATAAAAGCTTAAAAGTGCAGTATGAATATCTGACAGCTAGCAGTTTAAATGGGTAATGTTACTGCAGTCCAAATTCAAAATATCTCTTTTAAGTGTAGAAATTAGGAAAGAAGTATAGTAATTTCCCTTCTGTAGTGTAAAGCAAAAATAATACATCTATGAAATATTCATTTTCATTTATTATACAGTGCAGTTGTTTAATGATATATGGCTATTACTGTTGTTGTTGTTATTACTATTATTATTATTATTATTATATTCTAAGTTGTTTGGCTTCTAAAACACCAGTGTGAATGTAATTAGACAGACAGTATATCACACATAAAAGGAGAGCTGAGTCTCCTTTAAAGTTCAGGTACAAGTAAGTTCACTTATTTTTTTTCTGACTTAAGTTTTCTTATGGGAACATGGGTTGGAACTCAATTTTGAACTCTCAAAGTGCATTAGATGGAAGAATTTACTTTGAATTAACTTTAAAATGTACAGAATGTTCCTTTTTTTCCAATTCTTCATTTGTTTTTTTGTTTTTTTTGTACTTCAATGTATTTCATTTAATTGTCCATGCAATTTTTTTTTAAAACAGGGATTTTTTTTTTTTTACGTTTATCATGTAATGTTTATATTTTATTGTAATTTTTTATTTTAATGTTCTTGTCTTTCTTTCTTCAATCGATAAGAAATTAAGGTTTTTGAGGAAAACATTCCAGGATTTTTCTCCATATAGTGGACTTCAATAGAGATAAATGGGTTGAAGATCCAAGCTGCAGTTTCTTTGCAGCTTCAAAGGGCTCTAAACCATTCCAGTCGAGGAATAAGGCTCTTATCTAGCAAAACAATCAGTCATTTTCCAAAAAAAAAAAAAAAGTATATACTTTTTAACCACAAATGCTTGTCCTGCACTAGCTTGACTTCATGCATTACGTAATCACATTGGAAAGGTCACGTGTGATGTAGGCGAAAGTACCAACCCAGTGTTTACAAAGCGGACGTGCAAAGAAAGTCAAAAGCCCTTTTACTTAAAAAGTAAAACAATGATGTCAGACAATTTTGAAGTTGAAGGAGAAAATGGGATTGTGTAGAGCCCTTTGAAGCTGCATTTAAACTGCAGTTTGGACCTTTAACCTTCAAATTATTTATATGTAATTAATATACGTCACTTAATTTTTTAGGGTCATTACAGGTACTTCATAAATCTAATTTTCTGACATGTGTCTTTTATTTTTCAGATGACGCACCAATTGTTGTTCCCAAGAGAGGGAGGTCCACTAAAGTTTCTGTGTCAAGTGTTTTAATTTGAGATGACGCAAGGATTTGGATGGTTCTCAACACCAGGAACTACACTCTGATTGGCCCTAGGCGTCAACAGCCAATCCTGGAGCAGGACTACCCCCATAATAGGGAGTTTTATAGTAATTTATTATGCTTATGTTTTTGTTTATATCCTTAACACTGATACTGATTTGGGAACATTGTGAACTAACAAAACTATCAGGAACATCTTACCAGGAAGTCCTGTGTGCCGTTGACAATTCTGCCTTCCACCCGGATGAGTCCTGTGGGAGGAGACTGAGGCACACGGGGAACACAAGAAAAATGAAAAGAGGTTACATGTTGAGGACATTTCTTTACCTATAATTGAGCTTTTAGAAATTGTGTAAATTATATTTTAGACGTTTTTATTGGAGGGGATCTCGACTGATTTTTTTTTTTTTTTTTTTTTTTTTTCTGATTGCTAAAACCCAAGGTAGATAGCTAAAACCAACGTACTCTCAAAGCTGCCGTTGCATTTGTTTTCATCAAACATGTTTTCCTTAAACATGGACTATAACTGAAAAGTAGCAGAATCAGACTGAACAGCACAACTTCAGTCTTTCCTCCTGTTTTAATGTTTTTCTTCTATACTAACATTTAAGCTTTTACAGACTTTTATGAAGTACACCAAAAACAAACACTAATGCTACCATGGCATGAATCAAATATTAATTTGATTATATCATTTTTTTTTAAATAACATTGTTACATATATTTGTTGCAAAGGCCTGGTTTTTGGCATTTCTATGCCATTTTAACTGTCTGAAACTGTATTTTTTTTCTTTTTGTCTTAAATTAAGGCAGTTTCTTGTGCATTCCCTCTGCTGTGGTTGTTTTCCAAGTAATTGATTTGGGTTAATTTGCTTGTTAATCTTGTTTTGTACTTTTTTTTTTAACATTAAATAAGAAATTTTAATCGAAGTTGTGTCTTTTTGATAATTTTGCTTGCTTTAAATCTGTCACCTTATTTATTTACAGCATACAGTGTTAATTTCGTTGACATAATTTTCGTCAACATTTTTTCACCGACGATAACGAAACAAGAACTCGTTTTAAATAACAAAAACTATGACGAAAAACTATTGAAATTTTCGTCAACGAATAAAAACGAAACGAAAAAGTTAGGGAGGGAGGATTTGTTAAGAGATTCATTCAGAACGAATCTCCTGCGTGATTAATAGGTTAGATGTGTACATTTTAAGTCTATCATAGCCTATTGATCTATCCGGCTGGACATAAGCTAGCATATATTTCCTGTAGGTATTACAAAAATGTCAACATCTGGGAGTAAGAGAAGAGCAGACATATGGATAAAGTTGACGACGCAAAGGAGAACTCGGATTGGTCCAGTTTTCTAATCGCACACAGCACATGAGTATTCTTTCACGTCTACCTTCACACCAGTGGTGGGCAGTAACGAAGTGGGTTTACTTCATTACTGTACTAAAGTACATTTTTCAAGTATCTGTACTTTACTAGAGTAGTTTTATTTTGAGTAATTTTCACTTTTACTTCACTACATTCCAAAGCGTAAGATCGTACCTCACTTACTTCACTACATTTCATAAAACATATCGTTACTTACTCCTTATAATATATCACGTGCTCTGAGACGCACAAGCGGTGTCTGATTAATGAACAAATTGATTCTTTTCAATGAACCTGTTAAATTGATTCGCCAGTCGCACCAAACGATTCATTCACGAATTGGAATGATTCGATTGCAGCTGTTCTCGAGTCGACAACTCATTGATTCAAATGATCCGTTTAGAGCGAGTCTCTAGTGAACTGAATTCACAAGTAAGAACCGGGAGATCTTGTGCACGCGCGCGCGCGACTGATGCTGCGAAAAGTAAGTTACTAATGTCGAATTTTAGGATTAATTATTATAACTGAAAATCATATTTAGGTCAAAGCTGTCCGTTGTTTGTGAATTACATCTGCAGTAAAAGGTGATCTGTTTAAGCCCACTGAAATGCTTGAATTCAGACACATCAAAAACGAAAAATTTAAATAACAGGTTAAATAAAATAACTCATGCACGTTCATATTCCTCGCTGATGTAACGTTAGCAGTTTGATTAAAATGCTACGCATGTAGCCCTACGTGACGTCTGTTTCTATATTGTTTAGCAACAGTATAAATTTTTATATTGTTTGGATCAGCTAGAGTAGACAGATATGAATGTTTATTCAACCATACTGAAAAATAAGTAAATATTGTTAGCTGATGCTAACTGTCTAGCTGCTTGCTGGTGCTAAGTTGAGATAATTTTTAGATATAAAGTCCACAGATTTTTATTCAACCACCTAGATAGATTACATCCGATGGAAAAAGAAAGGATGTGATGCTCAGAACATGGTAACTACAGTAATTATCAAAGTGGAAAGTGATGCCCTCTGGGGGCATTTGGCCAGGGGTGTTTTTACACAGACAATATCTGAAAGGAAAAAATCATTATGAAAATATAATAATATTTTCCTTAAAATGTTCTTGCTAACTTCAGGTCTTATTCTCATGTCATATTTAACTGTGACATTATGCAAAACAAGCTTTAAAACACTTTTTTCTTACTGGTGAAAATTTGATGGTCAAATCTGTTTTCTCTCAGGTACATTGCAGTGTAAGCTTCACACTGAATATTACTAATATTACTACTAATATTACTATCACTCTCGTCAACATAGTCCATATCCATAACAAAAATGTATTTTTTGGGAAAATCCCAGGTATTTTGAGCAGTAGGATTATAAAAAAAGTGCTAATATAAAATTCAATTAAGTAGCCTATATAAAATTGCAAAATAAATCTATCAGTACTTTTTTACTTAAGTACATAAAAAATCGAGTAAAAATGAAAGAGGAGCACTTTTACTGGAGTAATATTTTATTATACGTATCTGTAATTTTACTCAAGTACTCAACTTGTGTACTTCGTCCACAACTGGTTCACACACAGTACGGTTATTTACGGGTGTGACAACCGTATTCTATAACCGAACTCACACCCGTAAATTTTTAGGACTCACAACCGCATTCTCTGAACACACGCGCTGTGTGAACGGAACGGGACTGGACGACTAGTTGTCCATCACCTCAAACAGTGCGAGAGAGCCGCTCTGCCGCACAAACGCGCGTCTACCGTGTGCTGCGTTCTTTAATGTGTGGTTTCGGTAACTTACAGTGACGGAGAAATGAGCTGCGTGTCATCTAAAAGTTTTATATCCAGTCTCCACCGGAGCCGCTCCCTCCCATCAGTTGTTTGTTCTGCGCGCGGCTCAAATGCTCCGCTCTCCTCTTAAATTTAAAAGCGGCTGTCGGTTAATGATGATTTGATGGATGAACTCGCGGATCGACTGGACTCTTGTCCTGTCAGAAAGTGATAAGACTTTCAGTTTTACGGACGTCGCCATCTTTGATATTGCTTTGGTCTCTGTTGCTGTGGTTACTCATAAGGAATAAGGGCTTGACTCCTGTTGCACGTTCATACAGACAGTATTCGAAAAGCGACTGTAAAGCCTCGTTCAGACTGTCAGCCCATATCCGATTTGTATGCAAATCCGATTGAAATGCGATCATATTTAGGTAGTCTGAACAGCAACGAACTACATGAAATCTGATTTGGTCAAATCCATTTGGAGCTACATTCGTATGTGGGTTGGAATCCTATTCAAATCGGATTTTTGCTTTTTCACGTTTTCATGCCACGTAAAACGTAAACACATCAGACGTTTTTGTGGAAAACATAACAAACGTCTTTGCAGAAACAAGCTTGTGTTGTTGCGAACTGCAAATCAGACAATATACAGCTAGTATACGCACCTCTTTGAGTTTTGAAACCAGCCGAGACGGCAGCACAGAATAAAGTCGCACATTCCAGCTTCCTGCGTTTCTGCCGCTGCTTTAGAAGACGAAGTAGGGACTTTAAGCAGCAGCCACGGATGGAACGGCAACGGCATTCCGACGTCATATTGCGCGTTCACGACTTTAACTGCCACTTCTTGACGTTCTATGTAGCCGTCTACTACGGGAGAACAGCTGGTTTGCCGTAGTCTTTACAACGTCACAGATTAGGTAGATAAATGTTACATTTTATAGTATATACCACTGTAATTCCGATTCTACCATTAGTCATTCATTTAATCTGTGTTGATATGTTTTAAACTTAAGCCAATTTTAACGATGTTTTCATTTGTACAAAGATATGTCTGCTGTTGGCATCAGCACCTAGTTGCTTAATGATTTTTAAGTTCTCGGTTACGGCGGGGTTACAGCCTACTTCCGGTCATCGTAGCCGTTCCATTGGAAGCTGTTGCTTAAAGTCCCTAATATAATCAAACGCAACGGCAACGTTGTCATATCACAAGACAGCATCTATATTGCAAACTGTAATGCTGTTATTGTTGATTTTAGCGTTGGCATAACAACACAACGGCATTGCCATAGAAACCAACACACATTCCGTAAAACGAAAGAGCCCTTATTGACACACAAATCGGATTTGAACAGTTGCGATATGACTGTGTGGACAGTCAGTTATTCAAATCCGATTCCATCTAGATATGGACAAAAACGGATTTGGGCTGACAGTCTGAACGAGGCTTAAGCTGCTGCGTGAACGGGACATTTCGAGACTCACACCTGTAAGTAAATGCTGTTGTCAATCCCAAAAACTGACAGTGTGAATGTGGCCATACTTTAAAAATGATGTTGAATTGTTTGTTTTGATGTGTAACTAAGTAAACACAGTCGATTACATCTTAGCTGAAAGTAAACATTTGGGAGATTATCCGACGTGTATTAATAGCTACACTGCACCTGTGCATTCGGTTTAAAGGGACAGCAGCCTTATTTAGTTGCTGTTGTCTGTGGTATTGATGTTAATCAAGCAACTAAAGAAAGACAGAAAATCACTCACTGCTCTTGACTAAATCACTTTAGTAGCCGTAATAATGATTCATCTAAATGTATTTATATAATTAAATATGTCTGTTTACAAGAATGAAGACTATGGTAAACAAGTTGTTATAAAGAATGCATAGTTAGCCTATATAACCATTGGCATTTAATTGAAAAGAAGACAATGTACTTGTTTCTTTATGAGAAGTGGCATGTTGCATGTCACAGCAGTTAAATCGGCATCTATCATGATAAAACCTTAATATCAAACCTATGGTTATTTTAGAGAAACGCTTAAATGCATTACACTGTAACTAAACCAATTCGATTTTAGCTGACTAAATCTACTGTAGATTTAGTTGACTAAAATCTTATGATGTTTAGTCAACTAAAACTAGAACAAAACTAAAACAATTCAGATGACTAAAACTAAATGGCATTTTAGTCAAAAGACTGACTAAAACTAAATCAAATTCTGCTGTCAAAATGAACACTGACATCATATTGTAATAAAGGGGAGTATTTTTATTTCTGCTTTATATTTGTCTCTTGCGCGTTTGCATTCTCTCTCTCTTTGCAGTGGCAAGAACGATGATCATAAGGTTTTTCAGTTGCTGTGGTTTCCTGTTTGTAGGTGGGATATAGAGATGCAAGCCTGTTTGGTAAATTTGCTGTGAAAAATTAGTCTCGTGAATGAATTATGAAAACTCAAGCGCCTGAACTGAAACATGCATCGCCTTAGCAGTGGAACATTCGGTAGATGATGGTAGACGATGTTGTGCTTGTGAGAATACAATGAACCAATATGTCATTCCTGTAATTTGTGTTTGTGTAGGTTACAAGAACACCACAAAATGCCACAAGAGTGGGAGGCAAGATTGAGAAATTATGACTCATTGTCCGCCATAACGAAGCGACAAGTTAACGCTTACACTTCAAATCAGGCGATGTTTTCAACATACTTTTTTTTTTTTAACCTCTTCTCATGAATTTCTCTGGGAAACACCGGTGTTCTGTGACACTTTAGTGAGGAACAGTATAAAACAAGAATTATAACTAACTGTTGGGTGTTGTTGTTTTTTTTTGTTTTTTTTAAAAAAACAGTTATTATTATTTGACAGTTAATCTTGCAATGGAACATCACAAAAGTGTGATTGAGTTCTAATGTGGCCTAATTCTCCCTAATGTAACTCAATGTCAAGTTAACAGAAAATCCTGCCTTAATGACTTTATCTTCTGAGTCTAATGTCTGACAATGATAAAAATTAGGAAAAAGAAAAATACATGCTATCAAATCTGCATGGCGACAGTAAACCAAGCAAGAAACCAAACCTTCAGTTATATAAGAGATGAGACAAGGAGGGAGGTGAAATGAGCGAGAGAGTAGCCAGTTACAGAGATGAGGAGAGGAAAAAAAGATGCTGACTGGTGCAAGTGACAGAACGACGTTTTCTATGAGCCTATGAGGAGGCAGAGAGCAAGCGCAGCGAGGAAAGAAACCTAACAGTGAAGTTCTTTGCGGCAAAGGCCTTGCAGATCAGGACACACCTCAGCGGCTCATATGAAATAGTACAACTTAAGGACTTAACTTTAGCAGATATGAGCGTATTAGACAACTGACTACTGGGATTGCTTAAGTTTGGGTTGGGAAGTGAACTTAGAGGAGAAATTGAGGAACAAGGATTGAGCTGTGAGGGGGAAAGACAAAAAAATGGTGGCACCTTCAGTGTGAGCTGTAAGTTAGGTGTGATTTGTACAATCTGCAGCGTGTGTGTGTGAACTGGTAGACAGTTTGGTTGCAGGTTTCTGCTGAGCAGAACGTGTGGTGTCTTGATTGACTTGATTGCTGCTACTGATACTGGTAAGCTTTGTACTAAATTTTCTCTTCAAGTAAAACTTTGCTTTTTTGTAGAGTATGTTTTCTGTGTTGCAAATCACCCTTTTAAATTCTACAAACTATAAAGAAGTACAACAGTATATGATATGTCGCTTTCAATCAGTGGAGATGACCTCACAAATAACAAATAACTTCAACTTGATTGACAAAGGGTTTCAAATTGCCATGAAAATGAATCTTAATTGTTCATCTTCCTTAATTTTGAGTACTGACATCATACTGAGATGATAAATGTTTCAAAAACACATGATATGGCTGTAGTTTGATAAAGATCAGAGGGTCAAGAGGTCTTTAACCACAAATGAAATCTCATTATCACATTTACTGTCCTGCGTGAAGCCATTTACATTAACATTCAAGCTTTGATTTTTTCTTCTCAAGCTTTTAATTCTGACAAAAGTATCTTGTGGTAAAGCATACGCTGATCGTAATTACATATGTGAGTCATTTTATGCATATAAATGATTCTTGTTTTGTTAAATGTGACCTTGGACCACAAAACCAGTCTCATATGGGTATATTTGTAGCAATAGCCAAAAATACATGGGTCAAAATTATACATTTTTCTTTCATGCCAAAAATCATTAGGATATTAAATACAGATTAGGTTCCATGAAGATAATTTGTAAATTTCCTACCGTAAATATATCAAAACTATGCATTGCTAAGAACTTAATTTGGACAACTTTAAAGGTGATTTTTTCAATATTTAGATTATCTCGGCCAGATATCGTCCTATCCTAACAAACTTTACATCAACGGAAAGCTTTTTTAGCTTTCAGATGATGTACAAAGTTGACCCTTATGATTGGTTTTGTGGTCCAGGGTCACAAATGTTTCATAATAAAAGTGCATGTTAAATTGCACTATAATATTGAAGAGATTTTTCAAAAGAATGTTGGTTGCTCAAGGCATCTTTGCTTGTACTTTGATTGAGAAAATGTAGGTAAGGCTGCCATTTACCCTGCTTTTTTTTTTAGGTTTCTGGGTAGTAGATCTCTATAGCTTGACAGCTCTAGGATTAAGAGAGGCCCAAACCTCTCATAATGTGTCGTTTTTTTTCTCATCTAACTGCAAAATACAGGAAATCCGTTTCCTGGCACTGAATGCAACCACAGACAGCCACACGCTAACATATATAGTGGTGCGTAAAAATTTGCAAGGCAGGTGATGCCGAGTGAAATTTCGCAGATTGAGAATTTGTCTAGTTAAAACTGCCAACGTTTCATCTGAGAAGCGCTGACCTCTCAGATTGTTGTATCTGTTAAAATGCACACAGTGATCCATGCTGAGGTAATCAGGAGTTTGTTTTATCTTGGAGTGTTAAATAATACATAATAGTGTTAATTTAGCAGACGGCGTTTATCTAAAGCAAGTGAATAATGCGTTGCAAAAATGACTATTAGGATCTATATATCTATCTATAGATATAGATTTTGATGTTTATACTCAAGTGAAACAAAAACCTGCTAAAAATCTGATAAAATACTCTTAAGGGTGTTTCTTCAACTTTGGTGCTTTTTTTCGTGTGCCAGAATTATAATAAAACTATTAAGAACTTTTTTTTTTCACTTTATGTTGATTTTTTTGTCGCATTAAATTTAGCCATTATTTATGTTTTGTTTTGTCATATTAAAACGTATTTAGTAATCATACTCTTAAAATTTCTATTATATTTTAAATTCTTTTGAGTATAGATTTATTTTTTTACCTTTGTCCAAATCCAAACTTTAAGTATTAAAACATGAAATACATTGAAATTTGAGAATTACATATTTAAAACTATAATGCTATAAACAAAGTGTTCTGTGTGAATAAGGAGAAATCAAAGCAAATAATGTCAATCAAATATTTTAATTATGTGTTATTTCCAGTTAAGCTTTAAATTTTTTAATTTTGCAAGGTGTGAATATATTTTATTGTGCGCATTTAGGATGCACAAAAATGCAAGCTAAGAACTTAACCTTAGCGCAGGAGTCCATCATTTTATTGCGAAAATGTTTAAAATGCAATTTCCACAAAATGCTATCAAACACAATACATCATTTGGGATGTGATATAAATGACATTGAGAACTGTTTGATACTATTAATTAAAATAGTGAGAGAGATCATTTTCTGAAACAGAAAAGTGTATTTAATTTGAAATTTAAATTTTGAATTATAGCTAAATAAACACCTTTATGTTTAATGTATGTAAAAAGTCCTTATGCGCCACTTCTCTGGCTTTTCGTTTAAATGTATCCTGCTTTATAGATGTTAGATGTTTTTACTGGAACACAGGATGATACTGGTTAAGAATATGATTTTGAATGATGATTAGACATACTAGTTATCAACACCAAGTTCTGCAAGACAACGATACAAAGTAACCGGAAAGATGCAAGCTAGTTTAGAGATCTAAATGTCTGTGGTTGAGATCAGAGCAGATCTTCGGTTTCAACAACAGTGTATTAAGTTATAAGGAATAGGCAAAATAATCATGATTAATGAACTAAACAGCCTATGCACTCTTAAAAATCATTGCCTTAGAATTATAAGGTTCTATCTGCATTCTGAGCACTTTTGAGCTTCAAAGTTTTTGCGTTCCATAGACTTCTATAGATAGAACCATTTTTCTAAAAAATCCCAAAATGTACACAGCTTACAAAAGAAACATACATAATGTGAATAAGTTGTCACCAAATAAGAACATGTGAACAACTCAGCTTTGACAAAAATGTCAGACCGAACCTTATAATCACAAGGTGATGAAATAAAGACTCCAAAGTTTGTTTGTTTTTGCGTGATGATGCCGTAAAAGAACCATTTTTGGTTCCCCAAAGAACCTTTCAGTAAAAGAACAATTTTGAAGAAGTTTTTAAAAATCTTAAAACCCTTTTTCCACTATAAAGAACCTTTTCTGCATTTGAAAGGTTCCATGGATGTTCAAGGTTCTTCACGGAACCGTTGATGCCAATAAAGAACCTTTATTTTTAAGAGTGTGGATGGACAACCTGTGTTTTCATCTGTTTCTTAAAGATTGTGAGAGTACTGGTACTTGTTGCTAACATTAAGAAACAAAAAAGAGCATGTCAGTAAACACTCTTACTGTTGTTTCCTTTGTATAGTTAAAACAGGGCAGCTTCATAAAAACGAAACAAAATAAGTTCACCTTACTTTTCAGTGTATAGGAAACATTTCCCTGGTTTAGTCACACTAACCTAAAACCACAGATTCAGAATAATGATGTTGTTCTCCACTATGGCCTAAATCTGTCATAAATGGATGTTCTCGTATTGTCTTCTCAGTTATGGACTCCACTGCACTGTTGTCTATGGTAGGCGGGGCTTTCCTCCTGTCAATCATCCTTGTAGCCAGTCTTTGTACATACTGCTGGGGGCATAAACAACCAAGTAAGACCTATTAACTCTTATCTATGATTAAAAAATAGTTCTTGTCTCATCAAAGCTTTATGTTAAAGATCTTTGTGGTATGTTTTAATTTAAATAAACGTAGAAACTCACTGTACAACATGACTTTGCACAAATAATCCTGAGAAAGAGTTGCATGATGTGTTTGTAATTAGTAGCTTTACATGCACATTTATAATCGAGCTTAAAGGTGCGTTCATGTCATATCGTAATTACCTTAATTATGAGTTACCAATTTGTAAAAGGCGTTCACGTCCTCGTCGAACTCGTAATTACAACTTGTGAACTGAGAGCTTTCTGAGAGCTACGACTTCTAACCCAGGGTTGCCAACTCTCACGCATTTGGCGCGAGACACACGCTCTCAGGCTCTGTCTCACGCTCTCACTCTGCCCATGTAAATCTCATGCCAAAGTGGCAACCCTGCTTGCTATTTTAAACAAAGTTTCAGCTTTCAAATGTTGTATGTTTTAACACTAAATTCAAACGATAATTACCGTTTTGGCGCACTTAATGTTGCATAAATCGTAAAATGTAGCGCTTCTGTTAACGCCAGAGCCATTGTAAAACAGAGCTGCGACAAGCTTTGATCTCGCCGGCGTTGCCGCCACGCGGTCACGTGATTCACGGAGCTCCGCAAACAAACCAGCGCTGACAGTATATTTGAATGTGTTTAAGTAGGATAGAGACGACAGCTTCACTATACAGGCATTTGCAGCAATTTTTGGTAAACCTTACAGCATATTATGCATTGATTTTTACGTCGATGACATTTACATTGTAATTTTATTCTGGAGAGTGATGGAAAGGCAACCCTTACGAAAATTAAACATGGTTTTATTACAAATAAAACCAAAAAAACCATGGTTACTATAGTTAAACCATGGTAACCACAAATTAACCATGGTCTTGCTACACTAACCATAGTTTAACCATGGTATTTGTAGTAAAACTATGGTTATACAAATGGTAATCAATGCACCAAATAAACATGGTTACTACACTTTTACTATAATAAAACCATGGTTAATTTCTGTAAGGGTTAATATGGTTTCCTTGTATTTAACCCTCAGGTATTGCTTACTCATAATGTGACCATACATGTTCTATATTTTAGTTCAGTAATATTTATTTAATATTTTAAGGCGCTGTTTAGGCATTGATAGTGTCCGAGTCCAAGGGTGTGAACATCTCTCAGTAAAGCATCACGTGTTGTCATGGCGTGAATGCAGCAACAGTCGCCATCTTTTTGTACAAGAATTCATGACACTGCATAATACTTCAAGGACTAAATATGCGTCTTGCATCGCCTGTGTTTTACGGAGCATGCGCCGTACGCCAAAGCCAGTAAATCAGATCGCCGTTATGCGCACGTCAGGAAACTGCTAGTTTTGCTGCTTGATATTGCAAATGTGTGTCTTACCATGTTATTTTAATGTATTATCTTAATTATGAGCACAATTATGTTTATTGGCTATATTTTATGTCTTTTTTAGCATCCATCCATCAGAGGCCCAGCGACTCAGAATACCACCCAGCGTAAGAAATCAGCTTCTGTCTTAGCCTACAGGATCTTATCAGTTACAATAATTCAATCATAATTTTCATGCCAATTTACATTGTATTAGGTAGACCGGATACAGCTGGTACACTTTTTGCTTTTTCCATTGCCACACCAAAACTAGGGACTGAAAAGAAGTGATTTTTCATATGACATTTCCTTTACTTGTCTACTAAAATATTACTAATTATTAACATCCATAAGTAGGTCATATTTAACACAATTAGATCATAAACACAAGAAGCTTTTTTGTTCTAACTGTACCCATGTTGGGTACAGTTGGAACAGTACCCGAGTACAGCTGAGACACCCATCCGTAATGCTGTAAAGTATGGAAGCATATGGATAGCAAAGATCATTTTGAAATATAATATGCAAAATGACAATGCACTATGTAAAATGGCAAAGTATTTTTTGATGTACATTTTTCATACACATGTGCAACATTTAGTGCAAAATGAAAATTCAAATATGTAATTTAGACTTACCATTTCCTACACTAGATTTAATATGTAAATTAAAAACAATTTAACGCTTTATAAGTTGCAAAATTGAAATGAAAATGTATGACCAAATTTGCAGTCCCAAGTGTCCTACTGATAAGTCTAAATGCATTTAGGGAAAATAACATTTAACAGATCATTTTGCTACCGTTTTTGTTGGAAATGTTAAACTTCTCTAAACAATTTTGGTAATACATTTTCATATTAATTTTGCAACTCATAAAGCATTAAAATATGCTTTAAATTGACATATCAAATCTAGTGTAAGAAATGGCAAGTGTGAATTATATAAATGAATTTTAATTTTGCACTAAATGTTGCACATATGTATGGGAAAATGTAAATTTAAATACAGAAATACATTGTTATTTTACATATTGCGTATTACATTTCAAAAGGAATTTTGCTACCCATATGCTTCCATAGTAAAGCTGCCTAACCAATTCACTGCAAATGTAAAATACCTTTAAAATGAGAATTCAACAGTTTTTATTTCCATTCAGTATTTTATTTGATTATTATAGTTAAAAGTAGTTGATTTGTAAAACATTGTACAGTAATGGCAAACAGCAGTACAATTTTTCATTTCAGTTCATCATTTTAATAGTAATAGTTGAAAAGTTGACTACAGTAAAAAACATTGAACAATTGCAAACAGCAATAATAAAACATCAAATGCAAACAATAACCTAATGAATATAATAACAGTAAACACAATAAATAAATCATACATTGTGTCTCAACTGTACCCCGCTGACCACGAACATTTCTCTAGATTTTACAGTGACATTTTTAGTGATATGTCAGTTTTTAGAGCACAGAATACAAATGTAATTTAACGTCAACAGTCATGTAAGGATGAGAAGCTATTCATTGTTGAAGGGATGTGGTGAAATGAAAAACTTACCTTCGGAAATTTGTTTTTGCCTATATCTTCGTACTGGAGAAGTGCATGTAGTTCAAATTTCCCATGATCGAAGAGAGCGCTAATATGCATGTGCGAAGCAAATTTCACAGATCAGACTTGTTGTGCATGCAAGTTATTTAAGATGTTTTAAATGCACCCCTGTACCAGCTGTACCTGGTCAACCCTAGTTGGTGTTTGTTTTACATGTGTGTTGGCTCAACATTGTCTCTCTTCATACAGATCTAGTTTTGGGCTTCGGCATCCCGTATCGACATGTAAATATATTAAACAAAACTCACAAATTGTCATATCTGCATATTAAATATCTACATAAACAGTGCTTGTCTTTCTCTTATTATTCAGATGCGCCCCATACGGACCATGTCAGAATTGGCCCTTACCCACATCCCAAGTGAGTTCACACATAAACACAGATTTACTGTACACACAGACTGTGTTGTGCTTCAGTGTGTTAATAATCACTCTTTTCTCAGTTCTCCAAATACAACAATTATGCAAAAGGTGCCCTCCTGTCCTCCCTCAGAAAGTGAGTAACATACACTCATTGTGGAATTTGAGACAATATCAAATCTAATATTTTTCACGAAATAGAAAAACGCACCACTGTGCCGACAACTTATGAAATGCTGTCAGTGTTTATTGCGCCATTACTACAATTCAAACCTGTACAACACAAAATATGTTTAGCTTTTGAATACATTTTAAAGGTAACTGATTTCAGTAAAGATTTTTCTTGTTCTGTTGCATTTATTTTTCATTTTGTGCTTATTTTTTATATTGTGACCTGTGAGCACTTTGAGCTGCAGTTTAGGAATAAAAGGTGCTACGTAAGTAAAGTATGAGGAGAATTATTATTAAAGCGCACATTTCTGTTTTTGTCTCTGTAGCTGGAAGTCAAGCCAGTTATGTGAATCAAAAGGGTGAGGAGGGAAACACCATAAATGTCAATGATCATGGTCAGAAATCAAATGATTTATTTATGTATCTTAATTCCAAATAGCTTGCAAATTCTTAACTGAATATGGGTTAAATGTAAACTCTTTGTGAGTGAACACGTGTGTGCATGAGAGACTGATTGATAAATAATCCTGACTATGTGACTCCTCTCTAGAGAGTGAAGATGAGCCATATCTTCAACCTCCAAGTGAATACATGTAAGAGCGCACCTGCCTGATCCTGAATCTCTACAAATTGTTCTAGGCTAGACTATCTGTCAGGCTAAAGCTGAATCATTATCTACATAAAAAAAGATAACAAATATCTTTCTTTCCTCCAGAGTTGTTCTTCCAGATCCCCCAATGACACAGACTCAGAGTCAGGCACCCAGCAGAGCTTCATCTCTGAGCTCAGGTAGAAGAGCCGAGATAAAACAAGAATTTACATTATAAATGTATTATTTAATAATAAATTCATAACACCCTCTAAAAATGTTGATGCTAACTTTGTAGGAGACCAATACATTAATGTACAAGATGAAAAAGATGATAATGTATCTGAAGATATATTCGACCATGGGATGCATCCGTATGAATCAGACTCAGGTACTTCGCGCTTAAATTAAATAATGACCACAAAGCAGCGCTGCAATGCATTTCCTAACCTTACTTCATCCTGTGTATGCTCTGGTGTTTTTACAGACATTCCTGATTATGAAAATTTTGAAAATTCTCAAGGCCACAGAAACAAAACCCATAGTAAGTGTTTTTCTGCTAAATTAAAAACATATATTTATTTCACAAAAATCCAGTCAAAAAGATCTCAGTTCATGTGAACTTAAATTATATGGATTTATATACTTCAAAGGGTTAGTTCATCCAAAAAAATGAAAATTCTGTCATTAATTACTCACCCTCATGTTGTTCCAAACCCATAAGACCTTAGTTCATCTTCTAATTTAAGATATTTCTGATAAAATCCGAGAGCTCTCTGACCCTCCCGTAGACAGCAAGGGTACTACGACGTTTAATGCTCAGAAAAGTACCAAAATAATCGACAAAGTAATCTATATAGCCTCAGTGGTTCAACTGTAATTTTACGAAGCTACGAGAATGCGTTTTTGGGCAAAGAAATCCAAATTATCGACTTTATTCCATATTTTCGTCTCCACTGCATCGCTTCTGGAATGCGCGTTCACGAGAGTAAGTTACCAATACGCATGCGTGTGGCGGCGCCGGTGCTGCCTCTGATTCGGGACGTTGAACACATGCATGCGGAGAACGACGCATGGTGGGTAAAGGCTAGTGATGGGAAGTTCGGATCATTTTACCGACTCGGACCTTTGAGTCTCGTTCAGCAAAATGAACGAATCTTTTTTCGAGTCATTTCGTTCATTTTAGCAAAATATAATTTAAATGTTACGTGTTGCCTCCCTAACACATCTACTGCTCACACAACCGTTGATCACACTACAAACAAGACAAAACTATAATGCTATAAGAAACAGAAAAGATTAACTCATTGTTTACCTGGGTCTTTAGTCTATGATTAGCTCACCGCGCCTCTACTCTGACAAGTTTTCAGGTTTGAGTCGTTCGTTCATCACGTGACAGACCCATTAACCTATTCAGTCTGAGCCGGAAAGAGAATTGATTAGTTCATCTTTTGAGTCTTCGGGTTCGAGTCGTTCGTTCATCACGTGACAGCCGCATAAGATGAACGAACGACTCCAAAAACCCGAAGACTCGAAACAGGTGAACTAATTCCAGTACAGAACCTAATAGGATGTTGCACATGCGCGACTGAACGAATCACTCCCCGAGAAGACTCGTTCTTCCCGAGTCACATTAAAGATTCGTTCAAAATGAACGCATCGTTCAAGAACCACCCATCACTAGTGATGGGAAGTTCGGATCATTTTACCGACTCGGTCCTTTGAGTCTCGTTCAGCAAAATGAACGAATCTTTTTTCGAGTCATTTCGTTCATTTTGTTCATTTTAGCAAAATATAATTAAAATGTCACGTTTTACTTCCCTAACACATCTACTGCTTACACAAACGTTGATCACACTACAAACAAAACAAAACTATAATGCTATAAGAAAGAGAAAATATTAATTCATTGTTTACCTGTGTCTTTAGTCTATGATTCGCTCACCTCACCTCTTATCTGAAAAGATTTCGGGTTTGAGTCGTTCGTTCATCACCTGACAGCCCAATTAGCTTAACCAACGCAGCCTGAGCCGGAAAGAGAATTGATTAGTTCATTTCTCGAGTCCTCGGGTTTGAGTCGTTCGTTCATCACGTGACATCCCCGTAATGTTAACCTATGCAGCCTGAGCCGGAAAGAGAATTGATTAGTTCATCTTTTGAGTCTTCAGGTTTGAGTCGTTCGTTCATCACGTGACAGCCCCGTAATGTTAACCTATGCAGCCTGAGCCGGAAAGAGAATTGATTAGTTCATTGAGTCTTCGGGTTTGAGTCGTTCGTTCATCACGTGACAGCCCCATAAGGTGAAAGAACAACTCTAAAACAGGTGAACTAATTCCAGTACAGGACCTAATAGGATGTTGCGCATGCGCGACTGAACGAATCACTCGCCGAGACGACTCGTTCGTCCCGAGCCACATTAAAGATTCGTTCAAAATGAACGAATCGTTCAAGAACGACCCATCACTACCCATCACTAGTACAGGCTAGCCCTGCGTCCCAGTGTGCACACTATCCACCCTATCTGCCCTAAATAGTATTGAGATTTACTAGTATCACGTAGAATTTAGGATGGATAGTATGCACATTGGGACGCAGGCTTGAAGCAGTGTTGCCAAGTCCGCGGAATTGGGCTACTTTTAGTCATATTTAGCCCCTGAAATGCTAATTTACCAGGGGAATTCCGACAAAACAAAAAAAACCGTGTATTTATCCCCCGGAACGCGATTCTACGGGATATCTCCCTCGAAATGCGATTGGGCGAGTTTTGGGGTAGCTTTGAGTAGCAATTGGGCGGATTTTATTGTGAAAACCTGGCAACCCTGGCTTGAAGGGAGACCGCTCTGGCTACTGGGCATGCGCACATCAATCTAACGTTATTTTGTTCACATTCTACAACAATAATACTGTTTTTGTATTATAGTAAGGGCTAAGTTTAGGGTTGGAGTAGGTGTAGACGTTAATACAACACAATCGGTAGAACAATTTCAATGCTAGTTTCCGGTCTGAGTTGTATCCCTTCTGGCAATAAATGCACGTCGATACAATCGATATTTTTTAATTCTTTGCACAAAAATATATTCTATTCTATAAAAATATATATTCTATAATATAAAAATAAATATATATATATATATATATATATATATATATATATTATATATATATATATGTATGTATATGAAGAGTTCAGATGCAAAAGCCTCTACGTCCATCTGACATTTTTCTTTAAAATAAGCATTTTTATCAGGCTATTAGGTTTCTATGTAAGTACCATATATATATATATATATTTTTTTTTTTTTTCCAAATGCAGGCTGGGCTTTACAAACAAAATAATTGCAAAATGTCTTACAAAAAAAGTCAAGTCCTAAAATATACTATGATTTATAATTCATCAAAAAAAAAATATTATGTCATATTTTTATATGATCAACATGCCTAGTTAATTTCATTTTCATTAAAAATAAATAAGGTGCTAAAAATGGGCCTCCTGCTCTAATGAAAAATGTATCAATAAAAGAGAATAGTGTTTATTCTTTTTATGTTCCTCTTTGACAGGTTTGTCCCGTGGAAGTCAAAGCAGTGATGAACGGGACAGCTCTGATTATGTCAATACAGACCCTCATTTACAGTAATCAAGGTATTATGTAGTTCTCTAATTTTACTGTATGCAAGTACCTTGATACATTTTGGACTGTCCATTGAATGGAAGAGAGAGAGAGAGAGAAAAAAAAATCAAATTCTATTTTCCTTTTCTCTAGAATTTGCCTTCCGAGACTTTTAGAATCATCCTGACTGCCAGAGTTCCAGATTTACCAATGCTTTGAACTTTTTAGAGCAGCATCACCAAGAAAGCACTGAACCAGCATCACCTCGGAAAACTTCCTCCTTCGTTCCTTATGACAGATTCCCCTGACGATACCTGAGAATGTTTTTATTAGTTTTTTTAATTAACGTTTGCTGTTTACAGTGTACTGCATCAAGGCTTTTACTTCCAAATATGAGCACAAATTTCTTTAAATCTGCCATGTAATATATAGCTTTTTGTCATAAAAATTCTTTTTTTTTCCATTCAACATGTTAGCTAAATGTTTGTAAATGTGGAAATAAAAGTTTTACTAATTCACATGGTGTATGGTGCAACAACATTAATAAAAAATTGTAGTTATCGTCGAGAAATTTAGTGAATGGCAGCAGGAAAGATCAACTCAGCATGTAAGAATAAGACTGAAAACAAAATCACAAAAAACACATAAGGAGAGTTTAAAAATTTATTTTTATACACTTTTTTTGGATTTTTTTGTTCTTTTTTTATTTATTATTTTCTTATTTAATAAGGGGGTTGAGGACAAAGGGAGAGGTCATTATATTTTTATAAAAATGTCCCATTTTTGTCCCATTCTTTCCATTTTTGTTTTTCTTACTCGTTCCCTCTTTCTGCTTGAGACACTATGTGTCCCCGTCTGCTCAAATTAAAAATAACAAAAAGGAAAAACAAAAACAAAAAATAAAACAAGCACATTTAGTCTTGCCAGAGGTATCTAAAACAAAATCTGTTGGTGGATATTATGTACAAACAAATATGTGATCACACAGGAGATCCATATGGGGGCGTGGTGATACACACATTTTCGGTCTCAGTCTCTGTCAGTTTCCAGAAGGGTGGTATGGCATCTGCTGAGCCTGCACTGACACTGATGGGGACAGAGGAAAACACATATTAATCATTTGTAATAGTACAAATGAAAGTAATACAAATTAAAATCTTGGTAAATGCATTTGTACATAGCTGTATAGTAAAGGTCAGTTAGATCTAATATACAATTAAACAGGATTCTCCAAGCTTGTAGCTTTCATGACAGAAAATTGTGATTGCAACAAACAAACAAACACCAAAAAACTTTTTTTCTTTTGTTTGCAAGAAACTCACCCTGAGGTCCAATGTAGAAGTGCTGGTGGGTTGCCTGCTGGGGTGGAGGACCACCATGCTGGGGGCCAGAACCCTGCTGAGGGGGAGGTGGTGGGGGATGATGAAGCAACATCACAGACGGTGGGCCGTGACCTCCTGAGTGGTGAGGACCCGAGAGAGCATGGGTCTGAAAGAAGGATAAGCAATAAAATGAAGTTAGTCAGCAAAAAAGGTATAGAAATATAAACTAAGGATAAACAAAGAAAAGGTGTAAAAAAAGTGAGGGAATTTAAAAGATATTGTTTTGTGTAAATCGTTCATAAAGCTGCTCTGATGTAAACTTTTGAAATCATAGAAATCATAATGTGTATTTGGTACGAAAGAAATGTACACCTGCTCCCTACCACGTGTAAAGTACAAAAAAAAAAATAAAATAAAAAATAAGTACAAATAATAAAACTGTTACTAAACAGAAGAAAATTGCGCAACTAAAACGATTGACAGAACACTTGCTAATGATTCAGATGTTTTACCAGCTTGTTAAGCCTGACTTTATTGGGTTCTCTGGCACACCAAACATAAAAACAGTAATGTACATATAAAAATACGGTATGACATTTCTGATGTGCACTGAACTGCTGCTTTTTTTTTTTTTTTTTTTCTTTTTTCATTTGAATGTATGGAAGCCCATTTCTGCCACTGAATAAAAAAGAAAGAAAAAAAAAACAAAAAAACCAAACAAAAAACAAAAAAAAAAAAAAAAAAAAAAAAAACACTTTTCTCAGAATTGCACGATAAAAACTAAATTCTGTGATAACTGAGTTATAAAGTCAGATTTGCGAGATAAAAACTAGCAATTTCGGACTCTCGCAAATGCGAGTTCTCTCGCAATTCTGACTTTTTTTTTCCTTAGATTTCTTGCAATTTCTGACTTTCTTGTAAATGCGAGTTTATCTCATGATTGTGACTAACTCGCAATTCTAACTTTTTTCTAAAATTCTAAGATAAAATCTCGCAATTATAACTCTCGCAACTGCAAGTTTATATTTCCGAATTCTGACCTTTTTACTTGCAATTCAGACTTTTTTTTCCCCTCAGAATTGATTTTTACCTCACAAATTTGAGTTTCTCGTTATTGTGACTTACTCGCAATTCAGATTTTTTCCTTAGAATTCTAAGATAAAAACTCGCAATTCTAACTCTCTCAACTGCAAGTTTATATCTTGCAATTCTGACTTTTTTTTCCTCAGAATTGTGAGATAATGTTGACTTTTTCTTAAAATTGTGACATAAAAATTTGCAATTCTGACTCTCGCAAAAGCAAGTTTATATTTCATAACTGACTCCCCCCGCCCCCCTCGCAATTCTAAGTTACAAAGTCCAATTTTGAGGGGAAAAATATATATTCTTGGAATTGCGAATTTGTCACACAATCGAGAAAAAGTCAGATTTGCGTGTTTTTATCTTGCAATTAAAAAAGAAAAATAAAAAGGAAAAGAACTATTTATATTTTCGCAATTACCTTTTTTACATTTTTTATTTAGTGGTGTAAACGGGCTTCCATAGATATGTGACTACCGACGTGGAGGTGTTTTGTGTGTGCTTACGGTCATCACCTGTGTCAGCTGTCCTAGAGAGTAGGAGGGGTGATGCAGGGGCTGGTGTCCCGGCAAGCCGTAGCCCTGAAGGGAGTAGGATGCTTGTGGCGAGCTGTGTCCTGGGGGCAGGTTAGGGGGCGTGGGGGCTGACAGCGGCCCAGGGTGATACAAAGACTGAGGCTGAGGACCAGACTGACCAGACTATAAAAAGAAGTCAATACAGTGCATTTTTAAGCATAATTACATAGAGGACGTGAAATTTATGGGATCTCTTGTACAAGTATTTAAAGTTAATTTGAGTGGGAGTTTAGAAAATAGATGTGTAGCTGATACGCCAGTTTTGGGTGGATTGGTGATTGTCAGTTGGATGTACCTGTCCTGGACTGGGAGCGGGGTGTTGGGGGGGTGGCTGGCTGCCTGTGGGGGTGCTGGAGGGCTGAGGAGGATGGATGGAACCAGAGTGATGAGAGAATGACTGCGGAGCTGAAGAAAGAAAAAAAAAAAATGTTGTAGTTGATAACATTGTAAACGAATTACATACACAATGAAGTACGAAAAAAAAAAAAAAACCTTACCATACATCCCCTGCTGAGGGGCTGGTGGTCCTTCAGTCTGACCAGGGTACTGGGGGCCTGGGGGACCCAGGGTCTGTGGATGTCCTCCCGATCCGAGCATTCTTGGTCCACCCTGGAGCATGGAGTACACCTGAGACAGAGAGAGAAATAACAGTTGTTTTGTTTTTAAAGAGGAGAATGTAATAAAAACTTATTTTAAAACAAATCTGCTTGTTTGATCATATACTAGAAGCATTTGTTCTCCTGAAAATGTATAGGCTGGTACCTGTCCAGGGTAGTGGGGCATTGCTGGTATGACCTGGTTGTACTGCAGATACGAGGGAGGGTAAGGAGACGCCACAAGAGGAGGTCCTGCTGCTGAAGCCGCAGCCTGGATCATAGGGGGAGCTGAAGAGCTGTGGTCTGGACGAGGAGTCACCACAGAACCTGAGACAGGTAAAGAAAGCAACGCATGAGTATAACTGGGTTTCCATCCAAAGTTGTACATTTAACTTACGCACGAAACTGGAATATCGAAGAAAACATTTGCGAATAAACACCATCCAATGAGTCACAGAGAACAAATTCATCACTTCCTGATAAACTGTCAATAAATATCACTAAGAAAAGTAGAAGAAGGCAATTACACAGAAATACTTTGACGACTTAAAATGACCATAATTTAGATGCTGTGTAACAAGATCGGTCACTGGTTCGTCAGGTTATGCTGTTCTATAGCACAAAGCCTTTTCTGATGTGCGAGGAGGAATTTGAACGGCAAATGCGTTTCCATCTCCCATTATCCGCATTAACCCCATTTCGCACAAGTCAAAAACCACCTCAAGCAAGTGTACAAACTTTTTTGCAAACGAAGGGATTTTCTTTCGAAATTCGGCAATTCCATCGCTTGTTTTTTTGCGATACTTCAAAATGTGCATAAAGGCAGGGTGTGTATGAGACACTTTCCATAAGTAGAGTACAAAATAGGGCCTGACACTCTTATTTTTAACATTTTGTATTATACTGTTGCTACTAATATGTAAACGTTTCATGCCTTTTTGCTGTTTAAAATAAGCATTTAAATTAAAAAGTTCTAAAAAATTGAAACAAAACATCGTTTTAATTATTAACAATTTAGTATGTAAAATAAAGAGCTTTGTGCGCTATTGTTATTCAGATTAAAAAAAAAAAAAAAAAAAGTTTCAGCCCCTAATATTTGAAGAGTTCTGTTTTTACAAATGAATTTACGCAAATCTCACTTAATAGCAATACAACACTGGCACAAATAATAATGAAGCATAAACTGTAAGCATCACCTTTTGTTCTTGGGTACTTCCCTTGGCTGACAGTTGTCATTTGATATTGGAACATTTGAGGTGCCTACAAAAAGAGAGACAGAATTAAAAAAACAAACAAACAAACAAAAAAAAAAAAAACTAAACATAACATCCATTTTACAGATCACTCTATAAAAGTCTGAAATTTTGTCCAAAATTATCCATGAGCAGCAGGGATACAGACCTGTACAGAGTGGCCCTGTATCTGGATGGGTGGGCCGTAGCTCAGGTACGGGGTGTTATAAATGGCTCCCTGGCCTGGCGGGGGCTGCAACACCACTGTAGGGCTAGGTGGAGTTGGCCGTGGAGGGGTGGGAGTGGCTGAGGGCTTCACCTGCAAAGAAAACATGATACATTGGCTTTGCACATTTTAACAGCTATATACAGGAAACTTAATAGGGAAAAAAAAAAAAAAAAAAATCTGTGCTCTCACCATGAGAGGAGCCTTGGTGGGGTTGAACTCTTTGGCATTGGGGTTGAGTGTAGATTTCTTTACTTGACTGTGTCAGAAAACATGAAATTAGTTAATTACCAACAAAACATAATATGGTATATACACCTGTAGCTGTCAGATGCGACTCACTCAGCCATGCCCTCTGATCTCTCAGAGGCCTCCGGTTTGCCCTCCTCACTGCCTGGGGTCCTTGCAGGCTGGGGTGTCCCTGATGTTTGCCCTTCTGCAGTTGGATTTTGCATGGCAGGGCCAGACAGGGCAGAGGGTGTAGAGATATTTGTGGCTGGTGGAGGGGTGGTGGTCGCCACCCCCTCTGCATTTGTCTCTCTACTTCTCTCCTCTGCTGGAAGCTCTGCGCTCGGTGTTGTGGGCGGGGCTGTTTTAGCTTCTGTTAGAGGGGCGGGGTCTGTTTGTGTATTGTGGGCAGTGTTCGCTTGAGCAGAGTCAGTGGTTGAAGTTTTGGAACTGGAAAGGGTGGGGCTGGAGACAAGCTAAAATCAGAAGAGAGAAAAACCATTTACACTAAAGTCTCAGATTCCAAATTTTAATCTGAGTTATGCTCGCTCATGTGTTTGTGTTAAACGTATACCAGCTCCTGTGACTATTTTCACAGTGAGGAAAGGAAGAAAAAAAAAATAAAAAAAAATAAAATAAAATGTATGGCGAAATTACATCAGGTTTTTACCATTTATTTTCGCTAAACACTCAAACTGTATTTGACTTAACCTTGTGAAAAACATCTGCTCATGTGTAGAAAGAAAAAGAAAGAAAGAAAGAAAGAAAGAAAAGAAAAATAAGGAAAAAAGGAGAGAAAAAAGGAAAAAGAGACAAGGGAGAAAGAAAAAAAGGATGGAAAAATGGAGAGACAGAAAGAAAGAAAGAAAGAAAGAAAGAAAGAAAGAAAGAAAGAAAGAAAGAAAGAAAGAAAGAAAGAAAAGAAAAGAAAAGAAAAGAAAAGAAAAGAAAAAAAAAAGAGAAAAAGAGAAAAGTAAGGAAAATAGAAAATGAGGAAAAGGAAAGAAAGAAAAGAGAAGAAAGAAAGAAAGAAAGAAAGAAAGAAAGAAAGTAAATATCCCAACTGTTGCTGTGATGTTCTGGGTTGTTCCCAGTGCGTTGCTAGGTGCTTGGCAGGCCGTTGCTAGGGTGTTCTGAACATTACTAATGGTTGCTTACTGGCTGAAATCAAATGCAAATCACCCACTTCCAAAAATCTATTATTAAAAAAAACAAAACAAAACAAAACAAAAAAAAAACTTAAGACTATAACACTCACCCTAAAATTATGACGAAACTTGCGAAGATCCTCGATGTCTTGTGTTCTCTGCGGGACTGAAGAGACTGAAGAGAAAAAACAGAAGAACTTTTTAGCTAAATGACATGCTCATGTAGGGAAATTACTGAAAGAGTAATACAACTTCAGGTTTACCTTTGCCGCTCTTGCCCTCCTGAGGACTAGCCGGACTCTCCGTCCTTTCCTTCAACAGGATTTCGTTCACTAAAGTGACAGGAAAAGAATCAGATTGTTGGACTCATGTACAACTAAACAACGTGTGACCACTCATATTGCAACAACATCTCACCATCTACAGGGAACAGAGGGGTGGGGCCAGTGGGTTCGGGGGTCACCATAGTAACCGAAGAGGTATCCAAGTAGGTAGGATTAGCCAAAGGAGGGTCCTGGGAAGGAGCATCTGGTTTGGGGGAACGAGAGACTGGAGGGGGAGAGAGAGAGAGAGAGAGAGAGAGAGAGAGAGAGGAGAGAGAGAGAGAGAGAGAGAGAGAGAAAAGAAAAAAAAAAAAAAAAAGGTAATCATGTTAATTTAAGAAGAAAAAAAAAAAAAAAAAAAAAGGAATAGAGGTTGGAAATGCACACCATTAATAAAAAAGAAAAAAAAAAAAAAGAAAAAAAATTTATTATATATATATATATATATATATATATATATATATATATATATATATATATATATATATATATATATATATATATATATATATAAAAATATAAAATAATCAAGAAGGATGCATTTAATTGATCAAACAATGACAAACATTTATAATGTTACAAAAGATTTCCATTTCATATTCACGGAAGCATGAAAAAAGTATCACTGTTTCCATAAAGTTTGAAGTTGAATGCATGTGCACATGTATGTATATTAACCTGTAGGGGAGGAGTGAGAGTTTGAGGTACGGAGGTTTCTGTTGGTCTGTCCAGGCCTTTGAGACTTGGGTGACATTCTGGATGACACTGTAAGAGATTGATTCAATGCTCATTAACACACAGGGTGACAAACATCAAAAACGTCGAAAGTGACGAGTCTCTCGCACACACAAAACTTACCTCCATTGACAGGCCGGGCCGAGTCTGAGAGGGACTGCGGGTGTGAGAGCGAATGAGGGAGTGTGTGCGGGGAAGGAGGGCTGGAGTGACCCAGCTCTGCGGGGCGGGGCTGTGTAGGCGGGCTGCTCTGTGATTGGTGTGTAGAATAACTTCCTCTGACAGACAGAGGGCTGCTCCTATCAGTGGGAGGAATGGACTGGCCACTACCAGAGGGGAGGGGTCTAGGTGACGAGCTTGAGGGGCCAGGTCTATTTGTTCTATTAGGCAGGGTGGATACTGCTCCTCCTCTTTCGCCTCTTCCTGAAACTCCCATTTCTCGCTCCCTTGGCCTTAGAGGAATGTACTTGCCTTCCCTAAAACATCAGATCATCAGTGTCTTAAGGAGAAAGACTAGATGAGAGTTATGAAAAGAAGAGTAAGACTGTTTCAAACCTGCTCCCAGCATTGGAGAACCCAGGACTATCCCTTCCTCTTTCTCTTTCATCACGGTCTCTGTCCCGAACCACAGCGCTGAATTTGTCTTCATCGGTTCGACCCTCATCATTCTCCAGCGCCACCCTGTGGCGATACTGTGAACTGGCCTCAATCTCATTGGCCAATCGGGCAGCTCGAGCTTCTCGCTGTCTGAAGCCCTCAGAGCAGCCCCGCTCCAGAGGAACCCTAAAAGAGATGAGTGAATGCATGAGACAGTCTTGTATGACCTATGTGAGATCTGGTAAATACCAATCAAATCTAGTTTTAAAAAGAGATTAAGAATCTGTTTGAAATTTTCAGATGGGTTTCATGTAATTTATTACTTGTACATGTTTCTCACAATACATAATGATTAAGGGCTGATCTCTGAGGGAGGAATCTGACATTTGTTTACTTCCTGATTAAAAGCCTCCTTTGTAGCTGCACATAGTGACTTCAGTAAACAAGGCTTTGTTACATCACAATTTTGAAATGTCAAAGCTTCACCACTAAGGGGCAATCTCTGAGGCTCAAACCAGGGTCTATGTGGTTTTTGTTTAAACAAAAAAAAAAAAAAAAAAAAAAAAAAAAGTATATATATATATATATATATATATATATATATATATATATATATATATATATATATATATATATATATATATATATATATATTATTATTAATTATTATATTATACATATTTTATTGTTACACAATTTTTTAGTTATACTACATAAGAAATGTAAGACTTTTTAACTCAAATTTTATTTAACTTAATTGAAAATATTAAGACTTCAAAGGATTAATTTAGAATAAAATAAAATAGGGAATAAAAACTCTCTGATAATTTACTAGCCCCCCATGTGATCCAAGATGTTCATGTCTTTCTTCTGTCATAAAGAAATTAAGGTTTTTGAGGAAAACATTCCAGGATTTTTCACCATATAGTGGACTACAATGGGGTCCAAACTGCAGTTTCAGTATAGCTTCAAAGGGCTCTACACAATCCCAGCTGAGGAATAAAGGTCTTGTCTAGCAAACAATCTGTCATTTTCTTAAAAAAAAAAAAAAAAATACTGATATACTTTTTAAACCACAAATGCTTATCTTGCACTAACTCTGCAATGTGCGTCTATGACTTCATGCCTCACGTAATCACACTGGAAAGGTCACATGTGGTAAGTTCTTTATCTGTGTACTTCATAAAAATCATGTGACATTGTTTTATCTTTTTTTGTAAAGGTCGCTTGACTTTTTTCTTTTTGCACTTTCACTTTGTAAACACTGGGTTGGTATATTTGCCTGTTTTGCGTGACCTTTCCAAAGTGACTATGCAAGACAGGCATTCATGGTTTTAAAAAAAAAAAAAAAGTATAAAAATGTTTCTTTTTTTTTTTTTTTTTTTTTTTTGAGAATGATCATTTTTCTAGATGAGATCCTTATTCCTTGGCTGGGATCATGTAGAGCCCTTTGAAGCTGCACTGAAACAGCAGTTTGCACCTTCAACCTGTTGACCCCCATTGAAGTCCACTATATGGAGAAAAATCCTGGAATGTTTTTCTCAAAAAATTTCTTTTTGACCGAAGAAAGAACGACATGAACATTTTTGGGTAACATGGGGGTGAATAAATCATCAGGAAATTTTTTATGTCTAAAACTGACAGAACATCAACTTACGTGTACATGGAGAGACTGGCATCATAGGTGGACTTCACTCCATAGGTCTCCTCATTGAAGCGGAACATCTCACTGGCATCCCAGCCATTAGACTGCAAGACAGAAAAAGCCACATAAAAAGCTTCAAGCATGTGCAACCCAATTAAATAATTCCAAGAATACACTCATTTGGGATCACATGTAATTGGATATACAAGGATATTGGTGGAACTCACTGCATCTGCATCAAGGTCAAAATTTTCTCCATTGCTATCGCCTCCATCCCACCTTTGAAGGACCTTCTCTCTGTGGTCGCCATTTATTCTTGACCCTATTGCGGAGTCTGTGAAAGTGTCTGAAGACACACACATACACAAAGCCTTACATTTCTATATTTTACAACACCACACATTTATACTACTTCTACAGAGTCATGTACACACCTCGGGTAGCGTAATTGAGATCCACATCTTTGCAGATCATAGTGACGAGATCATTAGGGCCAAAGATCATGGTGTCTGTGATCTCTTCTCTCCTGGGATGGACTGGTGTGCCTCCGCCACCGCCTCCATCACCTTCTTCATTTTTCACTTTGTGCACTGCGTCCACTGCCAGCTCACACTAAACACACAAAGACACTGAGTGAGACTTGATCATACGTTAAAGGGCTAATTCACCCAAAAATGAAAATTCTGTCATGAATTACCCTCAAGACATTCCAAACCCATAAGACCTTCGTTTGTCACATGCGCATGCTTTGCTCTGAACGTAAACAAGGTGCAGTGCATACATGTTCTACATCAGCAGTACCATGTGCTTGCGCTGTTTACGTGCAGACCAAAGCACATTTGTGCACAAAAAGTGTTCTTGTAGCTTCATAAAATTATGGTTGAACCACTGATGTCACGTGGAGTATTTTGTCGATGCCCTTACTACCCTTTAGTGCCTTGAAAATGGTAGGACCTTTGCTGTCTATGCAGGGTCAGAAAGCTCTCGGATTTCATCAAAAATATCTTAATTTGTATTCTGAAGATGAACAAATGTCTTACGGGTTTGGAACAACATGAAAGCGAGTAATTAATGAAAGAATCAGAATTTTCATTTTTGGGTGAACTATCCTTTTAAACTCCATGAGGCTTTGTTCAAATAGGCCAAATAAATAAATACCAAAGATCAAATTTGGATAAATCTGAACTAGGCTCAGTGTGAACGAAGCCCATGATCCTAGATTTCAGGTGTTCAAATATTGTTGAGATCAGCAATTTTAAGTGTAAGATTCAGAAAGCAAATCCAACGCAGATGTGTACTGTCAGTTAATTTGGAAAGAAAGACTTACACGTGAGCTTAACGTCTTAAAGATTCCCTCATATACACTGCCATTCTTCACCATAACATCACATCTGGAGCCCTGAGGGAAACATTACATGTGTCAAGTATTTTGTTTAATTTATTGTTAAAAATCACATAAAATTTTAAATAATCCAAAACAGCATCACAATAAGTTAAAAGTGCGGTCTCAAGACCTGTAAAAGACATGTAAATTAATATATTAATTATATTAATAATATATAAATCCACAGGCTCTATTATATATATATATATATAAAAATATTTATTTATTTATTTCCAGTTATGGCAACCTCTGAAATACTTTATCAGTTCTTAAGTTCTTATGCAGTAAATCACAAGCAAATGGAGAAGTCACGGGCCCCTTGAATATTTTTGTGGTCCCTGGATTCAAAGAGTCTGAAACCACTAAACTGAAGGTATTAAAGAAAGGTGTTTTCAACAGCAATCAACAAAAAAAAAAAAAAAAAAGAAAAGAAAGGTGAACAAATTATTTCACGCCAAAACTCACCACCACAGCTGTGAGAAAATGGAGCATCCGAGAGTTGTTGTACACACCCTCAAATACCTAAAATAAATTTAATACAAATATTTTGAGCATTTGGTAGTCCAAAAATGCAGTAAAATATTTAGAGGATACCGACTAAGACATTTAATAATCTTAAAATGGGTCTAAAAATGAGTAAGTTTTTACGTACAGGTGGTGACTGTGAGGGAGTCTTCACAGAGTTTCTATTTCTTCATGGAAAAAAGAAAATCATTAGTTAAAAAAATGAATAAAATAAAATACATATACATATGTGTGTTTATTGCATCATGCAAATTAACAGATTCGCAAAAAACGAACAAACATAATAACAGATTTCTGTATATTAAGCGTTTATCTTATTCAAGAGCTTTATCAAATACTCGAGAACGCGGACAAATTTGCTGTCTATGCAGCTAACTGAAAAGTGAAACACAGCCCCGGTGTTGCAGGCATTGCTCTACTGTTACATGTGCGGACAACAATTCCAACACCGCGAAGCGCATGGTAAAACAAAAGGACAATCACACACGAGGAACAAAATAACAATCGGATTGAATCCGATTGCGCATCATGACAAAATATTATTTTGCAATGTCAATGTGCAAATAAAGGCAACGAAGCGCGTGTTTTAATTACGTCAGAACGCAAAGCGGGTTATCGGAGCTGGCTAACAACACAGGCAAATGCCGTATCGAAGACAAGACAAACAGCTTGACATTAACGTGCGCAAACGTACACATTTCGTGCCCTTCGCTAACATCAATCAAATCGGTTATAAAACACGAATGTTTGTACTTTTTTGTCACATGCATTCCGGCTCTTCTTTGACGGCGTCTGTCTAAAATGGCTCAAGTTGAAAGTCGAGCACAATACCGAATCATATGGGATCGGAAAACAACAACAAAACACTGCTGATCCCTTCCCCGTGACCCGCCCCCGAGAGCAGTCATAAGCTGAAAAAGATGCCGATCAATTGATCTCCAAATTCTACTGGTTGAAAATATCATTTCTGGGCGGATGTGTACCGTTTACGCGAATATTTTCAATCATTGGCCCAAAATTGTGTCGCTCAAACATTCTTCGCAACGATTGGCTTGTGCTCCTGCCAACTCAACAAGGCTCGAAACAATTGGTGCTCTACGAAGTAGATTAAGAATGCGCTATGGACACGCCCACTTTGACCGGTAGGCCTCGTGTTAAAATGACAATCCGCGGACTTTCTGAGCGAGGCAGCCCAACTTGTGCCTTACCTTCCCGCGGTGGGTCTGTTGGAGTTACTCCCAGGGACTGATGAAGCCATTGACCCTGAAGTTCCATTGGATGTTTTGCGGCCACCGGGTCCCGGTTGCTGTCAGAAAGCATTACAAATTCTTAAACGTTGACACAAATCAAGTATTGAACAGATTTACGTACATTTAAGATTCTAGCCGAGTGACCATGGCTAGCAGGTTTACTAGCACGTTACGTTAAATAAAAAGTGGAAGCTTTATGGAGAACGACAATGTTTGGACCACAAAATCTATTATGAGTTTTAATCTTGTCGATTGTAAAAACCAAGTGCAATTTTTAGATGTGATACTCACGTTCTGTCGGCGAAAAGACATAACTAGCCGCTAACTGAGTTGCCCGCTAAATTCCCCTTGTTGCCTATGACAAGCTAGGAGGTGGACTAGCCTGCCTGCGGTGTTATTTTTCTTGATTTCCGCAGCGTTCTCAGATCCGCACGAACGCGATCTCCGTTATAGCTCGAAGTCCAGTTCAATCCGATATTCTGTCATGAACAGAACACGAAGAGATAATGAGCCTTATTTTTCTATTAAATATTACCGGCACCACGTCTCGCGAATTAGCCAGCGATAAACGCGAAGGCTGTTTTTTCAAAAACCCTCGCTTGCCATTGGACGACGCGTAAAACGTAGAGTGATGACGCAATGGCGTACAGGACCCGTATCACGTCCTCAGCCACACGTTAAACGTGCCTTGCAAAAGAATCGTCCATACTCTTAAAAAAAGGTCAGATCTATCTATCTAGTTGGGGGAAAGCTGCTTTTAAAAGTAATGCATTACAACAGTACGTTACTCCATGAAAAAGTAATTGTGTTGCTTTTTATGAAAAGTAATGTAAGTTATTTTTGCGTTACTTTTGTCATCTGGAATTTGTTTTTGTTTTTTACAACAAACAAAAAGTTGTATTTTTTTGGCAACTGTAAAGGCTTTCACACCAAAACTGAAATTACTCTACTCAGAATACTTCTGCACCTCACTCCCAATCTCTCCCAACATGGTTACAGATGGGGAGAGGAGATGTCAGTAAATAAATGGGAACTTGCATTACTTATTTAAAAAAAAATAACTCCGATATTTTAGTGTAAATTCAAAAGTAATGCATTACTTTTCTAGTTACGAAATCTGATTATGTAACTCACGTTACTTGTAATGCGTTACTCCCAAAACTGTCTATCTATCCGGCTATCTATCTATCCGCCTGTCTGTCCATCTATCTATCCATCATCCATCTTCTGTCTATCTATCCATCCATCAATCTATTTATCTATCTATCATCTATTTTTCTGTCCGTCCGTCCATCTATCTATCTATCTATCTATCTATCTATCTATCATCTGTTTATCTGTCTGTCCATCCATCTGTCTCTGTCTGTCTATTCATCCATCCATCCATTTGTCTGTCTATCTATATATATATATATATATTACACAAACACAACTCAGACATATTGTTTCAGTATAATTATATTATATCATATCATCATCATCATCATCATCATCATTTAATTCAATGTAGTACCTGAAACTCTAATTACACAGAGTGGGCAACAATGTCCACCTTAACACACGGTCCCAGCACAGACAGACAGAGAGAGAAGAGAAAAGAGAGAGAAGGCACAATAAGAGGTTTAAATAAAGGGCAAAAGGGAGGAGCACGGGGCAAATGGAGAGAGAACAAATCATACCAAATGATCTGTAGGATCAAGAAGAGAACAACCGAAAAAGCAGAGACAGAACGAGAGAAACAAAACAGGAAAATACAGATGCAGGCACTGAACTGGATGGCAGACTGACTGAGGCACAAAATCAAGAATAACTGGCACAAAACAAGAGGGAATGACAATTAACAACACGAAAAGGCACAAGAAGAAAGGGGCTCTTTATCTCTTTTTTTTCCTTTTCAAAAGTTTTCCTGAAATCTGTGGAAACCGAAGCATAGTTTTGAAGGAGACAGCGGTGGGACAGAGTGAGATTAGAAGAGATATAAAAAGGCACAAAAAATTAGAAACAGAAAACAGATTTTAAGAGAACAAATATTGTGTGTTCATATAGTAAACAACAAAAATAAAGGCATTTTAAAACAAACAAACAAAAAAATAATACTATTATTTGGACAGTTATTAAATTCATTATTATTATTATCATCAGTTATCATTTTCATATTCAATAACAATTTCTTTTTTTTTAAACAAAGGACATTCTCTCTCCCTCCTCTGGACTCTAGCTTAGAAATAAACGCACCAATAAGAACCAAAGACTGTAAAGCTAAAAGGAAGGATGTAAAGACAGAGAGGGAGAAAGAGAGGGAGAGCAGAGGAGCTGGGCGACAGATCAGAACTCTGAGGTAATAATGGAGTCTATGGAGATGTTTAATATGGTAATTAACCTTAAGAAGTAATACTACCGGACTTCAGAGGACTAGGCTTGCTTGCTTTTGGCAAAACTGGACGTCGTTAAGCCCGAGGCAATGCCTGCTACCAAACGAGCAAAATCAGCACGATTGAAATGAACAGGATAAAAAGTTATTACTTTGTGACATTCGTAGTTTGTCAGTGGCTGAACAAAAAGACAACAACTTAAAAAGCTCCAGTAATAATAATAATAATAATAATAATAATAATAATAATAACAAGAGTGCTGGTGGGTAACAATCTCCGCTCACCTGAGGGGAAAAAGAAACTCCTTTTGTATAAGTGCGAAGGGTTAAAGAATACTAGACATCTGAATCAATATGCGAGTCCGACACTGTAATGACTTGACATTGCGACGACGTGAAGGACTCTTCAAGAAATAATTTGCTAAAAACACGACACCAGCTCAGTGGCGGCGCTGACACTGTCGTACCTTCCTATGCAGCAGCAGCAGCAGCACCAGAGGAGGAACGAATTAGTAAAAGCTGACCAACATTTTTACAATGCACCTCCAATTTAGTGTAGTACCGTTACTTAGTGTTTAAAAAAAAAAGTACCGTCAGTTTCATATATGCTTATGTGTTTGGGTGTCTCTCTCTCTTTCTCTCCATCTCTCTCTCGCACCACAAAAGCTCATGTTTAATAGTGTTAATAACTCGATCAAGTCGTGTGACCCATGGGTCAGTTCTTCCGCTGGAGAATACGGAAAATACTGATTGTGAAGGGCTCTTCCTCCTCTATCCCACCTCGTCGCTTTCCCCGTTTCAGAAGAAGGAGTACTGGTTGTCGATGGCTCTCGCTCTCCCTCCTTCCCGCTCCTCGCCCTCCACCCCTTCCAGCTGGAGGAGAGGCGGCTCCCGCTCCCGTTCCTCGCACTCTTCCGCCCCGCTGCTTGCTCCGCCTCCTCCGGCGGCCTCCATTTCGCTCCCTCGTTCCTGCGGCGGGGTCGGGGGCGGAGGGCGTCCGGGAGGCAGAGGGGGAGGAGGTGGCTGAGGAGGACTACGGGGTCTGCTGGTCAAGTCTGAGAACAGCGACAGAGAGGAGAAGCAGTATAGTGATGGGAATTAAAATGACAAGAACAATAAGATGCACAAAGCTACACAAAGTTTTGAGGAGAAAATCTCTGCTATGACACATGCTAGTAATGGAATCGGTCAACACATTGCACACAGACTGTTTACACCCTGCCTCCACTAAACAGCCGTAAGGAGTCATCGATTGATTGCATTCGTTACGAACGGACACATCCTGAATCACGTTTATATGGAGACAGAGCTCGCCGTCTACAAATGTGTGACATTTAATAAAAATTACGATTAACGCAAGCTATGCCGAGCACATGTTAAATGAATGCGTTACCCTGCGACACACATTTCAGGATGGATGTGTGCAACTGAAACCCAGCTGTGAATGAGGAAGTTAAGCAGACAGATGTGCACTGAAGTGAACGGATGACCTGTCGCTACTCTTTTTCTCGCTTATGCTAACAAACTCTTCCTCACATCCTGTATTCCTCAAAATGTTCTCTTTCACTTGCTATCGCAGTTGCCGTGAAATTAAAATAGAGCCTGTTTACAGTCTTAATACAGTTTCCTCACCTTATTATGCATATAAAAATGTAAAAAAATAAAAAAAACCTGAATGTTTTTATATTTGCATAATTTGGGGAAGTGTAGTAGCGCTATACATAGTCATTGGAAATGACTGATTTGCGTGATGACACCCAGTTTGATGATTTATTCCAGTCCCACCCCACATATTTGACATTAAATACATTATTTCACTAGGAAATACACTACTACTTTGGGGACAGTAAGGTTTTAGTTTTAGAAAAGACATTAAATAAAACATTTTAAATAAATACTGTTTTTTTTTAACTTTCTATGCATCAAAGAAAAATGAAATCTGCATATTAAAGTGATTTTCGCATGATCATGTGACACTGAAGACTGGAGTAATGATGCTGAAAATTCAGCTTTGCCATCAGAGGATTAAATTACATTTTAAAATATATTAAAATACAAAACAGTTATTTGAAATTGTAATAATATTTCACATTATTACTGTTTTACTGTATTCTTGATAAAATTAATTCAGATTTGGTAAGCATGAGACTTGCTGACCAGGTCTCTACATGCTTCGTTAATTTTAATGGAACTTTGTCAGCTTTTATTGTTTATCAAAGGAGTTTGTAGATGTAATATTGATTTAATACAACATATCAATAAACATGAAGTTAATATTAAGTGACTTACATTAGACGCATTTCTATTACAGATTTGCGCAAAACTTTGTCGATATTTAATAAATGTCTATAAAAAAGTATTGCGAAATGGCGGCGTGTTCATTAACCGATGTTATGCAACTAAACGTAATTTTTTTTCTCTTGCGATAATTCATGGTAATGGATTTTGGTGAAATTTTGATGGATTTGGGCTATATTTAATTGAAAGAGGCGTATGCATGTATCTTTACAGAAGAAGCACGGAGAGCCGCTTCAGAAACGTGCATCGATTAGAGTGGTCACGATCAGCTCCGGTGGCCGTGTTGGAGCCGTAATGTGCCGCAGACATGTGCAGTGTAAATAGTCTAAGTATTAATGGCAGAGAAAGGCCCTTATATTTGAGAGTGGCCACATATGAAGTGTTCCTTGGAGGTTATAGTACATTGAAGAATGATCATGACTTTTTACATACGCCGTGTGACCTGTAAACGCGAAAAAAAAAAAACCTGTTTCCATTGCATCCATTCCTTTTTCAATTGCCTGAAAAACCACCTCATGGGAGTTTTTGCGAAACTGACTCATTTCTATTAGGCATATTTTCAATTCCCAATTTCAGTTTGCACAATTTGAACAGTAATGAAAACGCAGCTATTGTCTGACTAAAACAGTGCTGCCTGACTTTGCTACTGACTATTTATAGTAATACTAATAGTAAACAAAGTCACAGCTAAGCCGCTGCTCATCTCCATTCAAACACAGCGTTGAATTTGTTTAAGAACAGGGTTGCCATGTTCTCACAACAAAACCCGCCCAATTGCTACTCAAAACTAGCCTAATCACATTTCGAAGGGGGCCCCCGGTAAAAAAAAAAAAAAAAAATTTCCCATTCCAGGGAGTAAAATACACTTTTTTGATAGGGTTCCTCTGGTCAAATTAGCATTCTAGAGGCTAAATATTACGTTATTGGAGACGCTTTAACCCACGGATATATGAAAAACATCCCGTGGCAACAGTATGAACGTTGAATACCACAACGCTGAATATGAATGAATGTGCATTTTTCAGCCATTTGAAAGAATCAAATGAATGAATGATTCAGTAATAAAATCAGCGACTTGCCGCCACCTACTGACAGTTTTAGTTTCTTAGTATCTTTAGTATCTTTTCAGTTATATACATCATTTAATATTTCTATATTCAACATTTTATATTTACGTCAAGTCACCTTTATTTACATACATACCGCTTTTAACAATACAGAATTGTGACGAAGCGGCTGTACAGTATTAAATAGGAAATAGTGCATCAATAATGCAAAAGGGCAACAGTAAACACTCAATTTTCAGGTAAAGGTAGTTCATCATTGGATTCAATGATGTCATCATCTAGCTCAGTTCAGTTCAAATAGAATACGATAAAACAATCTCAACATGAATCTATGAATTTAACTGCACTCATGCCCTCTCTGACCCTAATTAAATGTCTGAAAATATACATACAAGCCACTTCTGAGTTATTCTGTTCCACCTATTTCCAACAAATTAAATTTGTTAATACTGATTTCATTGCATTGGTAACTTATTCTTCTTATTCTACTTGTTCTCATTCTATTGTTTTAATTAGACATTTTAAAAAGCTTTTTAAATATATATTTTTTTAAAATTGACATAAAAGATGACATACTTTTAATAAAGTTAGAAAAATGCCATGACAAAGGCAAAAACAAAATTCCCCTGTAAATCACTTTAAGGAGTCAAATATCACCTCGTAATGGGTAGGCTAATTTTTGATACGATTTTTTGATTATTGATTTTTTTGAAAAGAAAAGTAAGTGTAGAGCCCCGTTAACCCCAACATTTTAAACAGTAGTGTCATTTTATGAAAGGTAAATGAGCTGTAACTGCTTAAGGTGCAATAATTTTGTTTCCACATGACCATTTGCTTCCTTTATTCCTTAATCTGTTTTTGGTGCTGTACCTTTAATATTTTAATGTGTTTCATTTGCTAACCCCCATGTACCAGCATGATTTTATTTCCTTCTTTCAGACCTTCTCTGTCTATCTCTCTCTGTTGAATCTGGTCTCACTTACACACAGTCAGAGATGGGGGTTGATGGAGAGTCGGGGTGGCGCGTGGTGATGACATCACAGACTGTGGGGCGGCTGCCTGCCCTTTCCCGGCCTGCGAAGATGACCCAACGACAAACAACAACAGAAACAGCCAATCAGAGCTCTGATATGCACTATGGAGAAAGCCAGAGGCTGAAGCGGGACAAGAGGAGGGAGAGGAGCTGAGGTACGCTATGAATTAGTGTGTGACCGGAGTTCAAAATGAAGAATGGAAAGAACACAGATTCATGTTAGAATGGAAGATAGTTGAAGAAGAATAAGAGATTAGATGCAGTGACAGAGAAGTATAGATGTAGAGTCTATATGAAAAGGAGATAAAGGATGGAGGACATGATGAGAAATAGCAGGTAAGGTGAGCTGAGGAATGTTTCAGGGTTTAGTGGGGTAATATGTCAGGTCAAGCACACAAAAATCAAATTATGAGACAATCATTGTTAAAAAGCAAAAGCAAAGCCATGCATAGCCAGCCAACCAATGGCAGACTCTGGCAGCAGCGATGGATCCGTGTGTGCGCGAGCAGTCATAGCAGATGCTTGCACAAAGTGTCCTTTCAAAAGCATGCCGTGACAGGAAGTGATCTCAAACACGGGGTGATCCCACATTTAGTCATATCTCTGTGACAGGTGCGAACAACTCATGCAGTGGCCATGTTGTTTATGAATACACACACATACACAAATACACATATGATCACTCTCCAGATTCATCCCACTCACATGACACACACAAGTTCGGCGCCAAAGACCGTGTGCGTCGCTACAATCTTCCCAGGCTTCAAGACAATCAAACTGACAGAAGATGAACGCCTTCTAAGAAATCTTGTCATTTTTTCCTTTCACGGGCCCACTAGGATCTCCCCCAAAACAGCTGTTTAACTTAACATTTAGGTCTGTATTAGGGCTGTCAAATGATTAAAATAATGTGATTAATCACTTTGTCATAGTCAATGGAGTCATACTACTCTCACTCACAAGAACAAGTCTAAAATATTTCTGAAATAGTATCAAAGTGCACAGGGAATGCAAACATGATAATATATGACATAATTCAATAGGAAAACAACTTGAGTTATAGTTTATGGATGTTATGTCACATGTGGTGTGAAGGTGCAGACTTGCGTACACATTAACATTTTTATGCATTGCAGTGATTCACTTTTGTGTGATGTTTTACTCCTTGAGTATCAATAATAATTGAATTTCACCATACTTTCACATAATGTATCATCTGGGTTTCATTTATAAACAAATAACTGATGAAAAAGGTCTTTCTCTATAATTTAAATGGCTGCTCTGCTAGATACTTGTATTTCAAATTAGCTTTGAAATTTCTGAGCTGCTTTTAAAAATCACTCAGAATTAAATTGTCATGTTATATAAATACTAACAACTATTGCTTTAGACAATTAACACTGTTATACATTTAATCACATATTAAATTTAAAAACCCCTTGTATAATTCAGTGTATAAAATATCAATTCCTCAAATAACCTAATAAACATTTTATTTTTTCTGTATTTGTTTACGGATTTGTTTTATGTGTGGATACTCCAGTCACTAAAACACGTTAACATTAGAATGACAACCTTTCCATTATGGTTTTATTCCACAAACATAAGTATGAAGGAAAATGAAAATTAGGTTGGCTCCCACTGCCACTTTACAGCTGCTGTAATATAAGTATTTTAACATTTCAAAGGGATAGTTCACCCAAAAATGAAAATTCTGTCATTAATTACTCACCATCATATCATTCCAAACCCATAAGACCACATCTTCACAACGCAAATCAAATTATTTTTGTTGAAATCCAAGAGCTTTCTGAGCCCAATTTTAACTGTCAACTGTAATTTTACGAGAATACTTTTTGTGCACAAAGAAAACAAAAATAACAAAGACTGACAGAAAAGATAAGAAACTGTTGAAAAAAGTTGTTATTTTGGTTTTCTTTGTCCACAAAAACTATTTTCGTAGCTTCCTAACATTACAGTTGAACCACTGATGTCACATGGACTATTTTAACGATGTCCTTCCTACCTTTCTGGGCCATGAAACATTTCAGTTGCGTTGCTGTCTACGCAGGGTCAGAGAGCTCTTAGGTTTAATCAAAAATATCTTAATTTGTGTTGTGAAGATGAACAAAAGGTCTTACGGGTTTGGAACGACATGATGATGAGTAATTAAGTTCAGAATTCTTGTTTCTGGTTGAACTATCCCTTTAATAAGTCTTGGATATATAGTCAGTGCATTCATATCCCTTTTTTACCCATTCAGCTGTTTTGAGGGAGATGCGAGTGGCACCTGTGATCACTTACCTGCCTGTGCAATTACAAATTATCTGTCATCTAATGATGCAGCGTTTCCCTGTAATCTACGCTCTGCTGTAAACCCTCACGCTTTAAAGTTGAGCCCAGCCTTCCATACCTGGTTGCCGGACATTCGTAGCCCCCACAAAGCTGATGAGGGTGACATCAGAGGCGCCCCCAGACTCCAGGGGAATGGGGTGCACACGGAAATGCTCCAGCATGTCAAAAATGGACTGGAACCAGAGATGCTGCACACGACACTGTCCATCCTCATTCAGGGAGAGTCGCAAGTGCTAGAAGAAAGATGCCAAAGAGTAAATACCTCTTATTTACTCTCTAAAGCGGTTCTGAGACAAACACATACTGATGCTCCTCATCAGATGTACACTACCACTCACAAGTTTGAAATTAACAACTTTATTCAGAAAGGATGCATTAAATTGTAGATCCGACCGACAACTGATAACTGACTGATAACATCAATTGATAAAAGTGTCAGTAAAGATGTTTGTTACAAATAAATCTATTTATCAAATCCTAAAAAAATATTAAACAGTTTAATTGATCAAGCAAGCGTTTTTTAACTCATAACAAGAAATGTTTTTTGAACACCAAAAATGGATATTAGAATGATTTCCAAAGGATCGTGTATCTGGAGTATTGGCTGCTGAAAATTCAGCAGAAGTTAATAACATGTTAAAATGTAAAAATTTACAGACTTCAAACTTTTGAACAGTACTCCCATTCGCATGTACCTTTGCTTTGCCTTGGAAATTGAAGGTGAGGACATACTCCCCACGCCGTGTCTCACTCTGCCGCACAAGGAACACTCCATGGCTGGCCATGCCGCCTGCCAGCACCAGCTGGGCCGCCTTAAGACGGGAGAGTGTGCCGTGGAACCACTGACACTCACTCAGAGGATGCTCCACCGTCTCTGACACAGAGCCTTCAGAGAACAGGAACGACCCTGTGGAATGCAAAGAAACAAACTGAGTATCTCAGATCTTGGTTTATGATAAAGGTAAGAGTTAATGTCAGTAGCTGGGATAGCATCCGTGTACACTACATAGACAAAAGTATCGGGGCACCTGACGATTACACCAACAGGACTTTAATGATATCATATTTTAAAAACACAGACATTAATATATGGAGTTTGTCCCCTCCTTTGCAGCTATAATGGCTGTTTGTCTGTTCATCCAGTAGAGCTCTCAATCTCTGTACCTGTTCATCTCAAATGTATCCTTCAAAAACAGCCCCATACCATTATCCCTGCTCCAATTTTTACAGTTGATACCATGCAGTCAAGCATGTAGCGTTCTCCTGGTATCTGCCAAACCCAGACTTGTCCATTAGACAGCCAAACAGAGAAGCGTGAATCGTCACGCCCTGATCTTGTCCACAGAACATGTTTCCACTGCTCCAGAGTCCAGTGACAGCATGTTTTATACCACTCCATCCAACGCTTGGAATTGTACTGGCTTTCATGCTACTGCTCAGCCATGAAAACTCATTCAATGAAGCTCCCGTTGCACAGTTTTTGTGCTGATATTAATGCCATTGGAAGTTTGGCGACTTTTACGCACTATGTGCCTCAGCACTCAGTGACCAGTCTGTGACTGTATGTGATCTTCAGCTTTGTGACTGCTGCTGTTCCTAAATGCTTCAACTTTCCAATAATACCACGTACAGCTGACCAAGGAACATCTAGCAGCAATGAGATTTTATGAACCTATGTTTTGCAAAGGTGGCATCTTATCACAGTACCACAATTGAATTCACTGAGCTCTTTAGAATGACTCATTTTTTTCCACAAATGTTTGTGTAAATGGCAGACTGCATTGCTAGATGCTTGATTTTATACACCTGTGGTAATAAGTCTGATTTAAAAACTTTTTTGATATTTTGCAAAATTTGGCAATACTGCATAAAAAAAGATAAGCGATGTTACTAAATAATTGCTCAGAGAAGACAATGTTAGACCAATATCATTGCAGAACATCTGTATTTACTTAAAGGGATAGTTCATCCCAAAATAGAAAACTCTGTCATTAGTTACTCACCCTCATGTTGTTCAATGCCCATATGACCTTCATTCATCTTCAGAGCACAAATTAAGATATTTTTTGATGAAATCCAACACAACTGACACATTCAAGACCCAGAAAGGTAGTAAGGATATCAATAAAATAGTCCATGTGACATCTGTGGTTCAACCCTAATTTTACAAAGCTACGAGAATATTTTTTGTGCACAAAGAAACAAAAATAATGATTCTATTTAACAATTTCTTCTCTTCCGCATCAGTCATGCAGAGTCAGAAAGCTCTCAGATTTCATCAAAAATATATATTTTTTTTGTGTTCTGAAGATGAACGGCCTTATGGGTTTGGAACAACATGAGGTTGAGAAATGACAGTTTTCTTTTTTGGATGAACTATCCCTTCAAAATTGCAACCAAACAAAAGTTGCAACAGATTGCGACGGATTTACTGAAAGCTGGGAAAAAAAGTCACCAGGGAAAAGTGTGTTATTTCACCTGATGATTCAGTTATTTTAATTAAGAATTAAAAAGTCTAAAACCTATTACAAGCATATGCATGGATGTCATTCACAGTAAGATCAAAAAGAAAAAATAAATAGGCAAGCTTTTATTTCATGCTGACTTCAATGAAATAGCAGCAATGTGTTTCCCTACTAGTGTTGTCACGATACCAACATTTTGACTTCAATATGATACCTGGCTAAAATATCACAATACTACTACTGAACTGATACTACGAAAAAAAACACAGAACAGGAAAAGTAACTGAATAATAGATGATCTAAATGGATATCATAGTTATTTTATCTATTAAAACAAAGCATTACATCCCCCCTTTAAAAAAAAAAAATAATAAAAATAAAATAATAATCACCACATGCCAGTGCTGAGTAGAACAACTACTGAGCCTACAGGTATGTAGAAATCTTTGCTATATTGGTAAGTTAGCTTAAAGGATAAAGCCAAATGTTATTTCATGATATAGTAATTTTATTTCACAACAACAATTTATGTCATGACATAGTCATTTGTTGTTATTTTATCTTTGTTATTAATAATAAGAACCTAGATGCAAGTAACAAACTAAAGGACAACTACAATAAAAGAAAGACACAAATGAAATAAAGAGGGCCCTATGAAATCTGTTTTATTTTTTCCTAAATTCCATTTTAAATTTTCTAGACTCTATTTTAATGGTTACATAAAAAAAATAATAATATCAAAAAGCATGTCTAACTAATCGAAATCATAAAACATGCAGAATTTATCAGCAATTTATTAAAAGTTGAACAAAAATTACAGTTTTAAGGCCCTCAAATTCAGTTTTGTTTGTGAATCTCTTGTTTTCCATTCATTTTCTGGATGCTATTTGAATTTCATTACATTTTATTAATCAAAAGTCTGTCTAATAAATTTATTAAGGATAATTAGATTTGATAAAGAATTCATTTATTATAGGCTATTTATTACTTCTTTCAGAAATACTGTTGTGTATTAACAATTTTCTGGTAAATAAATTCTGGTAAATATTTTTTATGGCAAATACTGCTGATTTTTATTAGTAGTAGTAGTACTATCTTTACATAAAGTAATATATTAACATATTTCTGACTGTCAAGTTAAACCTAACTTTTATTTTGACGGGTTGCTGTGAAGACCTTTAGGGTCTTCATTATATTCTTCCGCAAAAGAAACGGTAAAATGCTCATAAAGTGACTCTCAGAGCAGTTCTAGAGATTATGTTCATGTGTTCATGGTCTCATATATTGAGGTGGCAGAGGCTGAAAACACTGTGTGTGTAGTAAACAAAACTGCATGTCTGCGCCGTTCACACGCAGAAATATGGCTCTTTATTAAAATGCATTCCTGAATTACCAGTACTAGGGTATCAAGATACTTTTTAAGTACCGGTGTATAGTGTAACAATATTCTTTATGGGTAAAACTTGCATATCTTTTTTTAAAAGATATGCAAGTGTAAGTGATGACTTTGTTTAACATGTGGGACGGAAATTCCACTTTATTTGCAAACTGTTTTCTCAATATTCTGTTTTTTTTGTTTGTTTGTTTTTGCATAATTTAAATAAGCAACCTGGGCTAAATCACTGACATTTGCGCCCTACTTAACCATTAAATGTTTACAAATGTATTAAAATATTAATAGGATTAAGGTTCCATAGATGTCATTGTGGTCTCTACCAAAATGTGTGAGTGTTTTGCGTAGCACAGCACCTGTGGCATCAGGAGTTTCAGCAAAAGGTGTGCTAAGACCAGCTCCACCCCCACCAAGCAGTCGACTGTCCGATTCATCAAGAGGGGCGCGGGGTGGCAACTCAGGAGGTAGAGGCTCCAGCTGAGGAGAACCACCAACTCCACCATAGCACACTATAGTGAAAACACATCACCATCTGTTGTTACTGATAAATATTTGTATTCATTTTTTACTGCTAAAATGTTTTGTTGTTATTTTTAATGCTTGTTAATCACAAAATTGCTCCCTTCTCTTTAAGCATTTTGAGTTTTGTGAGCTGATTTTAGCACTGGCAAACATGACGTACGCTCACGTCCCATTACACACGCTGTCCTGAATGCAGCTGACCACATCGTGGTGACATCATCTCCAAACCCTTACCTTGAGACAGGCGGTCGTTGAATTCTGGAGTACTGCTGAGCTCAGTGAGAGCACTGCCACACACTCCCTCAACATCCTCTTGCTCACTGATGAGATGGGTCAAAAAATAAATTTCAGATCGGAGTTTTGATTGTCGTACATGAAAGCAAACTACTAATAATGATCTCAATATAACCTTTCAATACACATTGTGGTTGCTCTTTTTAATGATTCAAAAAACTTACCTTAAACAAATCGCGTTTCTGATGTCACTAAGCCAAGCCCTCATCTGAACCGCATCTCTGGTCTCGATCACGTACTGCACCTGACCTTCCAACTGAAAAAAAACACAGAGATCAAATGTGCAGATATGCAAAATGTTAATTCTTTTAATGATACGCATCTTTGAGTAGGATGTTACAACACAGGAGCAAAAGTGACGTACAATCACAATTTTGAATAAAAAATATTAAATTCAAAGATTTTTTTAGATTATATTTGTATAAGAATTGATTGTGAACACTTTTTAACCACCAAAAAAAAGTTTTATTTGTAAAGCAAGAGTTTTGACATATATTTTAGTACATTTCACTAAGGTGATATTTAACAAAAGCAATTTGCTCACTTTATATAGTGAAATGTAACTGTCAACAAAGCTCATCCAAAATGTATTTGTGTACAACCATTAATGAGACATCAGGTGACAGTGGCAACAACATCTTTTTAAAAGCTTTAAGCAAAGGGTAAAGTTCTCACATCATCATTGCATATTTGGCTAACTACTAAAGACAAAAATAGAGGTGTGCTGACGTACCTGTAGAAGAAAGGTGTTCTCTTTGTCTGGCACCTCTATAGCTGTAGTGCTCCTCACATCAACAATAGAGCAGCATGGGACAGTCAGCCTGGGCTTGGATGACTAGAAGTGTTGAAAAACATCAAGTGATGTGTAACTTAAGCTATAATGCTGCAAACAACTAAATAAATATAACTACACTTGTGTTCAAAAGTTTGTGGTCAGAAATTAATACCTTTCACAAGACATTATGACTTTTACTCAGCATGGATACACTGAACTGAACAAAAGTGACAGTAAAGATATTTATAATAGTACAAAAAGACCTCAAAGAACTGCTTTTCTTTTGAACTTTCTAAAGAAAAGTATCACAGTTTCAACAGCACAACTGTTTTCAACTTTGATAAAAATGTTTAGCACCAAATCTAATTTGCTGAATATTAGAATGATTTTTGAAGGATCATGTGACTCTGAAATGGCTGCTTTAAAAAAAAAATCAGCTTTCCAGTTTAAAAAAAAAAAAAAAAATATATATATATATATATATATATATATATATATATATATATATATATATATATATATATATCTATCTATCTATCTATCTATCTATATATATATATATATATCTGATTTTAAAATATATTCCAAAAGAAATGGTCCCTTTAAAATATAATCGGGTCATTCTGTGTCAAATCATCTAAATTTCAAAAATTTCCCCAGCCCAAATTTTTGATTTTGTTAGTATTTTTTCTGAAGAAAAATAAACATGTATGGTGATGAAAAGAAGTGTCACCTGTATGCAAAGTGACACACATGTGGTTTTTGACCATTGAAAATGTGAACAATTTACCAATTTACTCATTGAGCTGCAATAGATAAAATTAAGTTACCAAAAGGAAAGTTAAAATTGTTAAAAATTGTTAAAATATCTTCAATACTTTTTGAGATACAGGCATACAAACTTGAGGCAAAAAAAAAAAAGTCATTTTGCAATTTTTGATATCTCAACATTTTATATAATGAAACAAAGTCTGCTAAAGTGACCAGATTTTACTAATAGACCTACCAATCTCTGTGTAAAAATAAAATAATGAGGCTGCCAGCTTTCTCTAATCATTTTTACACCCCTTCAAACTGGCTCCAAACTTCAAGTGAAACTTGTCATTTTGACCCCCCTATACAAAATAGTGCATTATTCAGTAAATACACATCTGTGACATTTAAAATTGTGGCTTTCAACACTATATATGTGACCCTGGACCACAAAACCAGTCTTAAGCAGCACTGGTATATTTGTAGCAATAGCTAAAAATACATTGTATGGGTCAAAATTATCGATTTTTCTTTTATGGCAAAAAATCATTAGGATATTAAGTAAAGATCATGTTCCATGAAGATATTTTGTAAAATTCTTAATGTAAATATATCAAAACTTAATTTCTGATTAGAAATATGCATTGCTAAGAACTTCATTTGGACAACTTTAAAAGTGAATTTCTCAATATTTTGCACCTTCAGATTCCAAATGTTCAAATAGTTGTATCTCGGTCAAATATTGTCCTATCATAACAAACCATTTGTTGAGTTGACATGGAATGACCCAAATACTATTTTACAATATTAATGTTTTACTGTATTTTTGATCAAATAAATGCAGCCTTGCTGAGCATAAGAGACTTCTTTCAAAAACATTAAAACATCACACCAATCTCAAACTTATGAACCGGTGGTGGTGCATGTATAAAATGTGTAAATGTATCTAAATTAAGTACTGTATGTAAATACAAATTTCCACACAATTTACATAAGAGCAGAAATCATCTCACTCACCTTCGGTGGGATGTAAAACTCCAGGAAATACTCCAACCCTCCATCCACTCCGTCCTTATCTCGTTCTTTCAGAACCAGACGGCACTTGTGCCAACGCATACCCCTTCCGCCCGCAGCTCCTCCCATGGCCGCGGGATGTCCTGATGCCGTGCTGTCCGTGCCGTGGTGCAGCAGTCCAAAGGAAAATCCCGGAAAACCATGAGTGCTGGCAAACTCGTCTGAAGATGAGCACACGGTCACACCTCCCTCCCGTACCAGCCTGCCCATCTTCCTCGGGGCACCGATGCTGCTTGGTGGTAGCGCCGAGGGCGACACGGCCGAGGAAGGTGGAGCTCCGGCGGACAGAGTCGGCGGTGGTGAGCGAGACAGTCGCAGTTTCTCCAACCGATGACTCCATTTCTCCTTCTCCCCATCGCCGTTGCTTCTCCGCCAGTCACGGGCCTCGGAGAGCGAGAGGGAGGTGGCGCTGCTGGACGATGATGGGGGCAATGACGAGGACGACGAGTGAGGGAGAGATAGGGGAAGGGAGAGGGAGACAGGGAGAGAAGAGGGAACGCCCTGCGAGCCGGAGTTCCTCTTGCCGTCTTGCAGGCCTGTAGTGTAGCTGTAACTGGAAGGAAGCGGGGCGGAATTACCCGAGCAGTTCTGAGGGGAGTCACTGGAGGAGCTGCGCCAGTGCAAGATGCCCCGCACACTCCCTCTGACACTGCGGCCCACGCTGCGCAAAGAGAACCGCTTTTTTAGTTTATTCTTGGAGTGACCCCCAATGGGTGTCGCATTGCCTTTTGACCCAGAGTTTGCTGGTGTGCCAGAGGGATTGGGGCCCGTCGGAGTCTGGCTGAGATCGGCTCTTTCCGAGGTCGCATCAACCTCGCCCTCATTGTCCTGTCCTACTACGTCCGTGTCCGCCTCCTCTCCTGTGGCAGGCCCAGCCCAGCTGTCTTCCTCTTCTTCCAGGTCTTTGTATCCAGGTTGGTTATGTTTGACCGCTATTCCCCTCTCCTCCCTCCGCCCGTTATTCCCGCCCATGGAGGAAGAGCATGACGAAGAAGAGGACGGTGGGAGAATCTGAGTATGAGCATACGAGTCCTGAAATGTTCCTGCGCTCTGGAATCGCTCCGTACCGCGGCCTTCCTGGGTCAAGACCGGTTTAGGCGCAGCTCGCACGTGAGTAGGCGGGCATGGGGTGGAGGCCTCCGGAGGCAGAAGGGACGGAGATGCTGCATCCTCTTCCAGCGACGTAACATCAGATTGAGCGACCCAGCTCACTGTTCCTTCCCTACCAATGCCAGTCCCCTCGAGCTCGCTTTCGAAATGTCTCACAAATCTGTCTGTGAAGCGTCGGCAGAAAGCGGCTGCCGAATCAGGGGAGTAATGCGGGTTCTCCTGCAAAAAGGCCCGGAAATGCCGGGCAAAGTCACCGGCGGCTACTCGGGCATGGAGCTCACAGAACTCGGTCCAGCTAAGGCAGGGAGATGGAGACGGTGTGGGTGTGTCAGATAATGATGACAATGGCTGACTGGCAGGAGTTGGAGGAGGCAAGGGTGGGGGTCTTGTGGAGAGGGGCAACAGTGATGGAGATGGAGGAGAAGGTGATGGAGACGGGGAGGGGGGAAGGGGAGACGAATTAGCCGCAGCCCGTGGGCTGGGCGGGGTTAAGAGGGAGCCGTTCATGACTGACTAATAAGTGATCAGTTTAAGACCAACCTATCATCAAAGACGCCAGGATCGTTGCGATGTATGTGCGCATTGGGGGCGCGCAATCTGCTCATCAGGCTATGGTTTTACAATAGACATGAATTTGAAAAACCCGACCGAAAAATGTGGCCTGAAAATGACTGATATTTGTTTTCCCCCATTTAAAGAAAACGATCTGACTCTGTTGATGTCTGGTGCTCTAAAATAGTGCACATTCTACACAAAATGTGTTAATGTTTGTATGGGGAGTAACACTAAAACATGTCATGAGCAGCGGGCTGAGATGATGGTAGTTCTCAGGTGATCTTCGGTTTTAAGGCTCTGAGAGGATCCTGTGGTAGGGATTTGTAACCTAAATGTCAAATAGAGAGAAAAAATAGATAAATTAATAGTGTGTTTTCATGATGCGTCCATACTGGCGGCCCTGAATATAAACAATGCTACTGAATCAAACAAATTTCTGCTGCTAGAAAATGATCATTTATTGTCATGTTTTGGGCCGTACTAATCGTTCAGACTGGGAAAAACATTTGGAGTACTAAAGACTGCCAAAAGTTATAACAAATCAAGGAGAAGAGAGCAAAAAACTGCACGTTTGTGGTTGGCCAAACTGAACCAGGATTTTTAGGGCAAGAATCTTAACAACATTTGTGTGTGTTCTTATCATTTCAGGTCAGGTAAGTGAAATATTAGGCTAATATCTTAATTAATACTGCTCGTATGCATCTTTACCACCTGTTAACTTTAATTTGTCAAAATATTGCGCCATTTCCTGCTTACTAAGTCCTTCTCTATATGATTTAGCAGCATCCACACATGGTTTAGACAGCATAAATTAGCAGAACAACATATTCAGTAGTACATTAACTGTGCAATCAGTGCTGTTGTTTACATCTGAGTATCACCAGTATGGCCACGCATCCAGGTTAACTGACCAAATTGTGACATAAGTGCAAACCCTCTATACTGTTATTTTCTAAAAACATAAATTAATAAAGAATAACAACGTGTTTATCTGAATAAATTATCTATAATAACTTCACAGTAAATCTCTCCTGACACAACTTGACTCTTGTCATGTAAACAAATGAAATGTACTCATTTATATTCTGCAGAAATTTACATTACAATGCTGTTTATAATCTAATACGACGTTTACTTTTTAACACAAGTTTCACATAAGGAAAACTGGCTTTAACAATTCCCAATAAGTATTTCACGAATATTAACGATCTAAGTACAAGATTTGCAGCACCTCCAATAGTGTAAATGTGAAATCTATACGTTTTAAGTGTCATGCATGCAGGATGTTGATGAAAGCGTTGTTTTGCTTTGAGTTATGAGACTCAATACACCTGATACCTCAAGAACTTGCAGAGCGCTAATTTCTCATTTATATTATAAAGAGCCACATACAGCCAACAGCTGGAGCTTCTTGAGCATTTGAAGCAAAACTAATCGAAACCGAGACATTGATATGAAACTAGTTAGGACGATTTACATAAGCGGAAGATGCTGAAATGATGCTCATAAGCTCCGGTGATAACTCACCATCTTCAGGCCAGTGCGTAACGCGAGGCCGGTGCAGTTAGCTGTAAAAAAAAAACAAAAAAAAACAACAACACATCAAGTTAAATGCCTGCCAGTTGTAGTTACAATAAAATTAAACGATATGGAAAACCATACGAGTCCTAACAACACGCTTCGCCTAACTAGCTGACTGAAATAAGTTAAATTGTCATAATACGCTCTCACGCTGATAATGTCAACACACCAAGCTAACTCGGGCTAGCCTGTTAACTTTAGCTCATGAAAACGCTGTCTAGTTTGTTATCGATCTCATGCAGTAGAAAGGAAATGTCAAATTAACTCACCTTTTTTGCACAAAAGACCTAATTTGTTCGCTGGCGTGAGTGAAATCCGAAAAAAGTTGAAGTGCAAATGTATATTGAACTAGCCTGGTGCTAACTAGCTAACCCAGCACTGCTAATAAATGATCAAGTTTGAGCTGCTGGTCAGCTAGCTGGCTGTATTGCTAACCAGGCAGTGTGTCTGCCAGTATACAGATTAATATTCATTCCGCTCCGTCTAGCTGTACCCCGCTGATGCTAAACTTATTGATGAATCATATGGTATCCATTTATTCATAAGGGCTTTGCAACTGCTCTTGTTGCAGGTATGTGAATATTTCTCTGCCTGCTGTCCCAATCAGTCTCTCGCGATATAGTGGGAGAGGGTGTAGGTTGGGGGACAGGGAGTGTTGGAGAAGGGGGATTTTCAATGGGAGGAAAAAAAAAAAATCTGAGGAAGAGGGATGTGCACTTTTTGGAGGAGCCACATTGGACAGTTGTGTAAAAAAAGTAAAACAAGGATGGATGTTGCTCAGCCTAATGGCTGAGTCATAATATAGAGGCTGTTATACACCAAACTTGAGATTGCTTCTTGATTGTTCCAGTAAGAGAAGCTGTGCTCACTGAAAGCGGGCAGGACTGCAAATATGAAAAATACTATAAGAAATATGTACAAAATAATAATGTATAACCTGTAATATTTTAAAATTGTACTTTTGTGTATCTGAGTACATGATTTCAAAAGATTTGATTTAATTTGACTCCAAAATCTCATAACTGTAACTGTTCTGCAACAGACATTTTGGGACTTTTTTTGTACCCCTATTGTGCTCCCACTCCCTCTTTTACGTTCTGTACATTCAGAGCGTGTGTTTTTGTGTACTCATGGAAAATTTGCAGGGAAACGTCAATAGAATTTTCAGTTTATTTTTGTTTACATCAAAGAGGTAAGGAATTTGAGCTTTAAAGGGCAATAAAGCACAAATAAACATTCATTAGACTTAAGTACGCCGACTCAGCTTAAAGAACACTTTCTTCTCCTCACACAGTAAACATTGCAGTCTCCCAGCAGAGTAGAAGAAAAAAAGGCCACTATTTTCCCACAGAATACAATATGCTTTAGGTATTGCTTATGATGATGAGCTTGTATTGTCATCGTAGATCAGCAGGACTTTAATTTGAAGTGCATTCAGTGTTAAATCTAAAGATAAAAGAATGTTTCTACTATAGCAAAAAATGACTTATTTTGGTCATGATTCAAGCCATAGCATCTTTTTTATGAGACCATCTGTAACATTTTCTTGAAATATGTAAATTTATTATTGTTTTAACCCCTAAGTAGTCTCATTGTGAAGAATACCTGTTTATATTACATTGGTATTTAATTACATTGGTAATTAAACCTGATTATTTTTATTAATTAATTACAAATCACTTTTGATCATTTTGGAAAATGTGTAGCTGACTGCTTACTATCACTGTTCATACGTATGCTGTCTGTAAGCATTAAATGTGCCTTTCTCTCATAATAACCATATCCAGAATGGCCAAGAACAAAAAAATAAAATAAAATAAAAAGCATTAATATGCAACAAATGAGGATGTTATAAATTATCTTGGGTAGAACATTTATCTACTTGAATCTTAGGAGGATTATTTACAGTTAAACATCAATAAACATACCAGAGTAGATCTTAAAGTACAAACACCCCCGTTAACTGGTTTTTGTATAAATATTTATCACACCATTTGAAACGTCTTAAAAAAAAACTTTTTTTGCTGATTTACAAGGCAGTTGTCACTAATATAAAGTTGGCTATGCATGCAATTAGAGGGTGAAGATCATATGTGACCCTGGACCACAAAACAGTAGCATGGGTATATTTGTAGCAATAGCTAACAATACATTGTATGGGCCAATTATGGATTTTTCTTTTATGCCAAAAAACATTACGATATTAATTAAAGATCATGTTCCATGAAGGTATTTTGTAAATTTCCTACCGTAAATATATTTAAATTATTTTTTGATTAGTAATATGCATTGCTAAGAACTTCATTTGGACAACTTTAAAGGCAATTTTCTCAATTTATTTTTTTATTTTTTTTTGCACCCTCAGATAGTTGTACCTCGGCCACATATTGACCATACATCAATGGAATGCTTATTTATTTAACTTTCATATGATTTTTAAATCTCAAGTCACATATTTTCTAATGTATGAATAACAGCTTGCGGTTTCATGAAAGAATATTTTCCTCAGACAGGTGTATGTGACAAAAGAAACCATTGTTTCTCGTTCCCGTGCACTTAGTGCCCTCTTTTGACTACTGCTTAACAAAACAAGCTGTTTAACATTTAAGAATAAAATGACGAACTATGCAAACAATAGCTTTTGATCTCAGATCAAAACATTTGATCTCAAATTATATTTCTTGTAATCACGTTTGACAAACGTCGAGAATGTGATTTATGAATGTCAGTCATTACTGGCATCATTGATATGATCTGGATGATAAGGATATGTCAATTAATTATACCTGAAAATTAATTTTGCTGGAAAATCCAAATACAGCAGGGAAACGGCGATCACAGTCATCAAATATTGTACAACGTTTCATTTAAATATTCATTTTAAATATTTTTTATTTTTATTTTTTTTTTTTAAAAAAGCGTTGTACGATTGACTGTAAGAAATAGCCTAAATCTAATCTGTGTTTTGGTTACAGATTAGGTCGAATGTTAATGATATATACATGCAGCCTACGTATACGAGTGTTTAAACAAATTTTTCTTTTTTATGACTAGAATCGTAGCGAACGCTCCAGAAAGTGCATGAAGGTTCCTGTAGGCTACCATAGCAACCATAGGCGGAACTTTCTGTGTTCTCATCCTTTCATTGGTCAATTCAGCATGAGCTTTCGAGAAATGTTTAGAACACGTAAGAATGAGACGGACTTCTGTATATAAACAGCAGCGCGTGTTAGAAGCATCAGTGTTTCTCTTCAGAACCAACTATAATTACGGCGAACAAAACGAAAGCGACAACGACTTTCTCTGAAGAAATAAAATCAAATCTGTCGAAGAAGTTACGGTACTTCTACTACAGTATTTTAAGGTAAGCATATTTTATTATGCTCTGTTTCTCTGTATTAATTCGCTTAGCCTGTTGTGTTTGTGTACTTTCAAATATCAATTAAATAAATCTGTATCAAATACCAGTACTGGTTTTCTAACACTTTCTAAACACTATTAACATCAATTAGCACTAAAGTTTTATTTATATGTGCAAGTGTTTAATTAGTCAGCCTCTGTCTAGAACAGGGGTGGCGAACTCCATTCTTGGAGAGCCGCAGCCCTGCAGAGTTCAGCTCCAACCTTAAAAAAACGTACCTGCTTGTAGCTTCTCAGTAAGCCTTCAGACCTTGATTAGCTTGTTCAGGCGTGTTGATTAGGGTTAAAGCAAAACTCTGCAGGGCTGCGGCTCTCCAGGATCGACGTTCGCCACCCCTGGTCTAGAACCTTCCTTAGAACTTCATGTTTCATGTTTCTATGACTTATTTTCGCTTACTGCTTTTTTTTGTACAATGTGTAAGTGTTTCATTTAATAATAAATATTTACCTGGTGTCTATTTTCTCTGTTTTCTTATAGTAAGCGGTTAACTACCTGTGAAAAAGATGTCATCTGGAAAAGGAGTTGCTGTTGGGATTGACCTGGGCACCACCTACTCCTGCGTAGGTGTGTTTCAGCATGGAAAAGTGGAGATCATTGCCAATGACCAGGGAAACCGAACAACACCCAGCTATGTTGCCTTCACAGACACTGAGAGGCTCATTGGAGATGCAGCTAAAAATCAGGTGGCCATGAATCCCAACAACACTGTGTTTGATGCTAAGAGGCTGATCGGCAGGAAGTTTGATGACCCAGTTGTGCAGTCTGACATGAAGCACTGGTCCTTCCGAGTCATCAGTGATGGAGGAAAGCCTAAGGTACAGGTTGAGTACAAAGGTGAAACCAAATCATTTTACCCTGAGGAAATCTCTTCCATGGTCCTTGTGAAGATGAAGGAGATTGCTGAAGCTTATCTGGGACATAAGGTGACAAATGCTGTTATTACAGTTCCTGCATATTTTAATGACTCCCAAAGACAAGCAACTAAAGACGCTGGAGTAATTGCTGGACTGAATGTACTCAGAATCATCAACGAGCCCACAGCTGCAGCCATTGCCTACGGTCTTGACAAAGGCAAAGCTTCAGAGCGCAACGTCCTGATCTTTGACCTGGGCGGAGGCACCTTTGATGTGTCCATCCTGACCATTGAAGATGGCATCTTTGAGGTGAAGGCCACAGCTGGAGACACTCATCTGGGTGGTGAAGACTTTGACAACCGCATGGTGAATCACTTTGTTGAAGAATTCAAGAGGAAGCACAAGAAGGACATCAGTCAGAACAAGAGGGCCCTGAGGAGGCTGCGTACTGCATGTGAGCGAGCCAAGAGAACCCTCTCGTCCAGCTCTCAGGCCAGCATTGAGATCGACTCGCTGTATGAGGGCATCGACTTCTACACGTCCATCACCAGAGCTCGTTTTGAAGAGATGTGCTCAGACCTCTTCAGAGGAACACTTGAGCCTGTGGAAAAAGCCCTGAGAGATGCCAAGATGGACAAGTCTCAGATCAATGACGTTGTGTTGGTTGGTGGATCAACAAGAATTCCAAAGATCCAGAAGCTTCTGCAGGATTTCTTTAACGGCAAGGAACTTAACAAGAGCATCAACCCAGATGAGGCAGTGGCTTATGGTGCTGCGGTTCAAGCCGCCATCCTCATGGGAGACACATCTGGAAATGTCCAAGACTTGTTGCTCCTGGATGTTGCGCCTCTATCCTTGGGCATCGAGACGGCAGGTGGAGTCATGACGGCCCTCATCAAACGCAACACCACCATCCCCACCAAACAGACCCAGACCTTCACCACCTACGCAGACAACCAGCCCGGTGTCCTGATCCAGGTCTATGAGGGGGAGAGAGCCATGACAAAAGACAACAACCTGCTGGGTAAATTTGACCTGACAGGAATTCCACCTGCACCACGTGGAGTCCCGCAGATTGAAGTGACCTTTGACATCGATGCCAACGGGATCCTAAACGTGACAGCGGTGGACAAAAGCACTGGAAAAGAGAACAAGATCACCATCACTAATGACAAGGGCAGACTGAGTAAAGAGGAGATTGAGAGGATGGTGCAGGAAGCAGACAAGTACAAAGCAGAAGATGATTTGCAAAGAGAGAAGATTGCTTCCAAAAACGCCTTGGAGTCTTACGCCTTCAACATGAAGAACAGTGTGGAAGATGAGAACCTGAAAGGGAAGATCAGTGAGGATGAGAAGAAGAAAGTTATTGAGAAATGTAACGAGGCTGTCAGCTGGCTAGAGAACAACCAGCTGGCTGAAAAAGAAGAGTATGATCATAAGCTGAAGGAGCTTGAGAAGATCTGCAACCCAGTCATTACCAAGCTATACCAGGGAGGGATGCCAGCTGGAGGCTGTGGAGCTCAGACACGTGGCAGCTCAGGGGCCAGTGCTCAGGGGCCAACTATTGAAGAGGTGGATTAAGTATGCGATGGACGGTGTAATTGATTTTGGTTAGGTTATGTCGTAATTCCAGTTACATAATTTATTGTTTATGAATTTGTGGATCACTTATTTGGACGTTGTTGTGGACCACTACTGCTGATTTTCTGTTGCACTGTATGCTGCATTAGATTACTTGATTTTTTTTTTTTTTTCCAGAGATTGCAGTTGAACATTTAAATTTACATTTGAAAGATATATATATATATATATATATTGCATATAAAATTTATTTTTGTTAGATATGTTCTGTTACATGTAATAAGAAATGCTAATATATACGGAAATAAGACTGCTAATGGTATTTCATGTATTATCTGCACATTAAGAAATAAACTGAAAGTGTTCAGCATGCTGACTGTTGAAATGTGTTGTTTTCTGTGTGTATATTCCAGTTGCATTAATGTTGTGCCATATGAAAGTGTTTTTGTTCAAGGGTATGAACATTCTTAATAAACTAATAAAAATGTAAACAAATGTTACAAGAGACTTTGTTTTTTTCCCCCCAGATATTTTGTACTTAATGTTCCTAAATGTATATGCATGAAAATTGATTGACTTTAAACATACCAGTAGACCTATCTAACTCTATTTTCAATTATATCAGAGATTATTATAGGCTTACTTTCTTGATTATTATTCACAGTGAAATTATGGGTTTAAGACACAGTAATAAAACAATCCAAACAGAAACTAATAATAAAATAAACTAAATACAGTATAGTAAGTAGGTAGTCAAACAGACTCAGCTTTTGATTTTATTAATCCTAAAGGGACAGTTTACCCAAAAAATAATAAGTCTGTGATCATTTACTCATCTTCATGTCATAGTAAACCATTTTTTTTTTTTTTTTGAACAACATTTTTGGTCAAACTATCCCTTTTATTAGTCCAGTGTTGGGGGTAATGCATTACAAGTAACGCAAGTTACGTAATATTACTTTTTCCAAGTAACTAGTAAAGTAACACATTACTTTTAATTGACATGTTACTTTTTTCAAATAAGTAACGCCAGTTACTCCCCCCCCCATTTATAAGACGTGTTCTAGTATAAATGTGAACATGCATTAATTCTTCTCACTCACAAAAAAACAGATTCAGTATTCCTCAAAATGAATATAAACAGTGAAATTCAACTCAGAATATGATGCAAACCTGCAGCAATTAAATATGTTAAATAACACAAATACCCTTTATTCATTTAATCCCATTTTAATTCAATTCAATTCAAATTTATTTGTATAGTGCTTTTCACAATACATATCGTTGCAAAGCAACTTTACACCAAATTAAAGTTTTTACAATATATTTAGTAGTAGCTTACAGTGGTGACTCAAGTTGATGTACATATGGCCGAGGTGTATGGTAAAGATCAATTAATGACGTAATCGAACAGACAAAAAAAAAAAAAACTTTATAAAAAAAAGTTTTATTAATCTAAAATCTATCTAGCCTTTAGATAGACCTGCCTTAAAAACTTTGAAAAACTAAAAATTCTATTTAATATAATATTTTTTTAATTAATATATTTATTTATCCTTTTGCTTGAAAGTAATACTTGGAGTGTTCACTCGTCTTCAAATAAGCTTGAGAATGTTTTACTTGAATGTTGATTAGTTTTTGCTGTATTGAAATTATTATTATTTTTTAAACATGGTGGCAGTTTCTAGCTTCAAAGAAAAATAATTTTTCTAACATCTTTGCAGCAATAGTTTTTATGGGTCCAAAACCACCCTTGGTGTGCATGATTTTCTAATAATTCAATGGCCCATCATCAATTATTCCTTATAATGTCATTTATTGTATTTAATATAACTAAATGCATTCAAAAATAAAACAGGTGTGAGTTTGCTGTGCCTTATGGAAAGTATATGTAGGGCTTTATACAAAGTGTGTGCCATTGTAAAGACTAGATTCATCCCTCACTTTCATCCAAGAAAAAAAGCCACAATCAGAAATAAAAGAGGTGCATTTTCTGCTCTTAAGGTCCCATTCACCAAGATACCTACTCCTTTACCCCCACCCTTGAATTTATACATGTACTATAAGAATGAATCATTTTTCACATTCTAAAACCTGTTTCACTCTGAAATATGTCACAATACATGTGTCAGCCATAACTTCTGTTGCATGACTTTAAGTTTGCTAAGCAGAGCAGGACACTAATTATGAGATGGCATGAAATCAAAAATCAGGTTTGCTTTTCTTACATTTCAAGTGACATTGCGTTTTTCTAGTTGTAAAGGTTGAAAACAGGGGTGCCCAAAACTCAGTTCTGGTTCTTGGTTTAGCTCCAACTTGCCTTGACATGCCTGCCAGGGGACTCAGACTTGAGTCCGACTTGGCCCATTTTGGACTCGGACTCGTCTCAGACTCGATTGGTTAAAGACTTGGACTCGACTTAGGTGGACTCGAACCCAACACTACTTTCTATGGAAAGGAATCCGTTATATTTTGCATTAACATTTTCTCATCTAGGCTAGCCTTACTTGTTTATTTTTAATATAAAAAAGTTCTATTTTTAGCAAATGTGAAAAGCCCTCTGACACCAAAAGTGAAAAGAAAAAGCCTCAGACTGAAGGATAGGTAAATTCATATCTGTACAGTAGTGCAGTATATACAGCACCTTTCAGCTGGACTGCATAAAGAATAGCACACAGGAAAAGAAACATTCAGCATTCTTCAGCAATAAAAAATGAAACAAAATGTTTTATCCAGAGTCATTTTTCTTATTCGTATGGTTGAACTGGATCATTGAAGCTCAGCAGCAAAACCATTGGTCTAGATTTCTCTTAACAAGTGGATAGGAGAGTTGTCAGTCAATAAATGGGAAAACAAAGTACTGGCATTACCTATTTGAAAAATAGTAACTCATTTTCTTGTAAATTAAAAAGTAATGCGTTACTAGTTACTTGAAAACGTAATCTGTTTACGTAACTCACGTACTTGTAATGCGTTACCCCAACAATCTATCTATCTATCTATCTATCTATCTATCATCTAACTATACACACACACATCTATCTATCTATCTAGCAGAGCGTCCTAAACCAGCCAAGACCATAAAAATGTAAACTGTTACTTTTTCATCAAGGCAGAAAGATTGAGCAGGGCGAGATTACGAAGGGAACAGAAGAATACTTTCTACTGTTTAATTTACGACAGAAAAAACTGATAATCCCAAGAAATTCCCTTCCCATCATGGTCTCTCTTCTCAAACCCCTGCGTGTCCTCTTCACGCCCCTCTCCTCTGATGACGCGAGTGGCTCATTTCCGGCGACCGCAATCTGTTGTTGAATGTACCGTTCTGTCCAGATTCGGGATGGTACTCGTCAAGCAATAGTGAGTGCTTTTTACTGTATACATTAAATGGATTTAATTACGCTGTATTATACAGTCCGTGACTGGCGTATTTTAAACAATTTCCCATATGGCATAATAAACAGATCATTTTAAGCCCGTGATTTGGATGTGCTGGACGGGCGCTAGCCGCTTAGCCTGCCTGATACAGCATTATAGTGTGTTTTATTGTCCGCGTCCCCACCAACGCCGCTATTCATCAACGCATGATAGGATGAGTATTTAATAAGAGTAATATATTGAGTTCAGACTGCGCTGTGTGTTAAAATGCCGGTTTATCGCACAATAAAGCGGGGCCAGCTAACGACACGCCCGTTATACAGGCGCGGCATGATGCAGTGTCCATGGTATGAGAAAATAAATGATTCAGAGCTGTTTTTAACCTCTGCTTACTTCTCATTTCAGCCAGGTGCTGTTGCCATGTTCAGTAGAAGAGGTAAGAGCCACCGCTTTTACAGTAAGCGGCTGCTGTGCCTTCTGTGATCAATGGGGATCTGTGTTTCTGCTTAAGCAAATATTTAGACAGCTCCCTTCACTTTAATGGAGTCAGAGCAGCACCTCTTGTGCATTACATTGTTTGTCTCTATTGTGCTGTGAACTGGTGGACAGTTGACACTAGTTATTTATGTAACACCCCCTTGCGTCCCTCTCAGTACCAGGTTGGCCAACTGTACTCGGTTGCAGAGGCCAGTAAGAACAACACAGGGGGAGGAGAAGGGATCGAGGTCCTTCGAAATGAACCTTACGAGAAGGACGGAGAGAAGGGCCAGTACACCCACAAGATCTACCACATACACAGGTGAGAGCATGTGTACAGGCTTTGATCATGTTGACAGCCATGCTGGTTTCACCTAATCAGTAAGATAAGATTGTTATCACAGAATTGTTGTAGGAACCTCTGGCAGTGGTTTAGCAGCTACGCTTATTGTTCTAGCTATATGTAGTGAATTATTCACTATTGTCAAGTTGGGGCCAGTATTTATTTAAAAAGACAAAAACAAAGATAAATTAAGATTTCATTAAACTGTACAAAAGTAACAATAAAAACTTCTACGTTGTTATAAAATAATCAATTTCAAGCAAATTCTGTTTTGTTTTTTTTGTTTTTTTACTTTTTGTTCATCAATGAATTCTGAAAGTATGTATCGTAGTTTCCACAGAACAAATGTTTCAACATTGATAATATCATTAAATCCTCCAGTGATATTATGAATATTGATTTTGTCTTTTACAGCAAGGTTCCTGGTTTTATTCAGATGTTTGCCCCTGAAGGAGCCCTGGTTTTTCATGAGAAAGCATGGAACGCCTACCCATACTGTCGCACTAGTTAGTAAACACTAATTATTTTGTGCATGTGTGAATAAGTGATTATTTGTAACTGACAGTGTATGATTCTACTTTTGCTTTTGCATTTAATGCATTAATAAATTAATGAGCTGTACAAAACAATCCCTTTTCTCATTGTCAATGTCATTGTTCTCTTCATTCCCACAACTGAATCGATTATGGAACACTGCAGTCGTTACAGTAAGTATTTTTGAAATCATCACGCTCTGAGATCAATGACTGCTCACAGGTTGTTTTTGCTGAATCGGAGTTTAGTCAGCTTGTCTCACTGTTTTGATCTAAACACTGTATTAAAAATGGATTTAGTTTGTGAAGCCTCCTTGTGCTTTTTGCTTTTCAGAATGAATACATGAAGGATGATTTTTTCATTAAGATTGAAACCTGGCATAAACCAGACATGGGAACAACTGAGAATGTGAGTATTAATATACAGTTCATCAGCACCTTTACATGAAGCCAGATAACTCAGAGGCTCTCAAACAGAGCTTCTTTCATAATTTTTCATAGTCTGCGTGCAGTCCAAATGCAGTCATTATTGAAATTAATAAAAAGCATTAGAAGCTGCTGTTGGTTAATTAAGATAGATGGTTGAAGAGTAAAGAATTACAATTGTTTATTAAATAAGTATTATGGACTTCACGTGCTTTAATTACCAAATTTAGCCATTGTCACTATGGTTACAGGCTTTATTCATGGTTGCTGCAAGAATAGTAAAAAGGTCTGACGGAAGTTGTTTGTTCATACAAACGCTAGTTGATCCTGTTGTATAAATAGGGCATCTGTAAGTAATTTTTTATCAGTAAAGTCTTCATTTCAGTGTGTTATTTTTCCTCTCATGCAGCCTCATGGTCTTCCTCCTGAGGAGTGGGAGGACATTGAGATTGTGCCGATCGATATAGCTGATCGCTCTCAGGTGGATGATGTGGTGAGTTGAATACGAAGAGTGCATTTCTGTCTTTCTGTGAAATTGTGGATCCAGAATTTGTATTAGTGCTAAAGATGCTCTATTATTAGACGCATTAAAATCCTACAGATTTAAATCAAATCCATACACAAGCACAGAATCCTCTGTTGACCTGCAATTTTGCTTTTGTGTTTCTCCTCTTCTTTCCATATCCACTCCTCACAATCGCTCATCCCTCCATCTCTGTTTCATTTGTTTCTCAGGACTATAAGCCAGAAGAGGACCCTGCCATCTACCATTCGGAGAAAACTGGGAGAGGACCTCTGGGACCTGAATGGAAGGTAAGAAACACATCATATTCATATATATGAACGGCTATTTTGTTAAACCCTAGTGAGCTGCCTTGATGAATACTTCCTATATAGGAAACTTTTACAGGTGTGGTCACATTTTGCTGAATTTTGCAAGGAAACAGCTCCATTGTTTGTTGTCAGTAGTGTAGTGAAAGTGCACAATTCACTTTCAAACCAAATCCATGTTCGTCCTTCTGCAAAATTCCCATTGTGTGGATTTCTGTTGAAATAACTGGAATTTGCCCTTGAAAATTTGATGAACAACAGTAATATGTGACCGAATCCTATGAGATTTGTTAATGGGTGAAGATCCTTCTTTATGCCCTATATGACAGAGTACATTATCTCTGAAGCATATTTGTGATGTCCTGAACTCCTCTAGGATTCTTCATTATCTTTTTTTATTATTTTATCTTTTTATATATATATATATGTATGTTATTTATTTAGTATTTATATTTTTTACGCGATTCTCTCCATAAATATATCTGTGGTGGCTGGCATGATGCTGAATCAGTCAGTCACCTCAAAGTTGACTCATTTGCATGTGAAGGGCACAAAACTGACTGATTGTAACAGTTTTCCATTTCTGTTTGAATGATAGTAAGCCACTTTTTTTTATTGATACTGTTAATTACTGAAATAAGTTTATCTGTTTCTCATGCACCCATCCATCTCTGTCTATTGCAGAAAGAGCTTCATAATGGTAACTGTCCCTATATGACAGCGTACAAGCTGGTGACGGTTCATTTTCGCTGGTGGGGTCTGCAGGGACGTGTGGAGAGCTTCATTCATAAGGTGATCCATCAGCACTGAAGAGTTCAATATTTCACCAGCACAAAAAGGCTCAGCTTACACTTTTATACTGTAGTGCTTAACTTTCATCTACATCAGAGAAACGTTTTCATCACATATCCCTATATACAATGACGCATCAAAATCTGATGACCATGTATTAGTGTTGTGACAATAAATCGATACATTGTGATTCATGGATTGATTCTGATATTTTCTGAATGCATTGCGATTCTCTCTGGAATCGATTCTGAGGTGGTTTTTAACAGCAGATGGTGCTCTAATCTAGTTTTTAACTGCATACTCAAATGCTCAGGAAGAAGAACGCTTGTGTGTTCAGCCGATGTGAGATTAATGTAAACCCTTCTCATTGGTTTCAACCTTTTCAAACTTTATGAATGATTATTTTTGGTTCAAGTGTGTGTAAGGAATTGGATGAAAGCAGAGAATAGTTTCTAAAGCATTCTAAAGCAAGTGCCATCAGCTGTTCAAAACTAAGCTCAGAATTGATTCAAGATAGAATCACAATGCATTGGAAAAATCTTAGAATCGATGCAGAATCATTTTTCGATTCCCTATGCATTTATTTATTCTTCCAGCCCTAGCATGTACCACCAAAAAAGATGGCATTGGATTCTTGGCATCTTGGCATCGTACCGGAGGAAGCTTTTCATAGTTCCTAGAACTATTGGCAGAAGTACTTTTTGGCGTGTTCGCACCACAGAAACTAGAAATGTATTTAGTTCTAGGAACTCCATTTGGGGAACTAAATTAGCTCCTGCTTCAGAATAGGGTCTAAAACAGTTCTATAGGAACTACCAGTGAGACAAGTGTACGCTAATTGGCCAAACTCGTACAAAACATGGGCTACTTTGTATTTTTAAAAGGCTGTGTAAACATATTTACTCCAAGAACATATGAAACCGCAATAACATCATTTAGCTGCCGGTGGTCTGCAGCGTTGTGTTTTCTCAGCCTCAATGACATGTAACACTCCAAGTTGTCATAAGAGATTTAGCCAGATTTTCATGCTTCTTCAGTCACGTAAATTGTGCGTTTGCATTCCATCTCACAACACACAACCAAAACAGCTCTGATTACGGTGTCCTCCATTCACTGTTGTTGACATTTGTTAATCCTGCTAATAATGACTTCTCTTTCGGGCCACTTCAAACGGCCCAAAGGGGAAATTCGTTTTCTAGGAGCCACCATTCTGTTTCATTCAGTTCCTAGAGCTACACAATGCGAGAGCCCCTAAAGACTATGCAGCAGAGAAATTTCCTTATAATTAGATTCAAAGTCCTGTCTTAAAGCAATGTCATTCCTTAAAAATGATCACCCAGCACTTTTTACAAACTGCTGGAACTAGAGGGTAATAAATTTAATATCTAGTTTTAATGGGTACCTGGGCACTGTGCAATCACAGCAAACGAGGAAGCTGCCGCAAAAGTGGCATTATCAGCAGGCCTCCTATGGAACTAAAGCCAATAATTCAGTCCTATATGAATAACAAAAGGCAAACAGTGTGGAATCTGTAAATTATGAAGAATGAGCAAGCTACATGAAAATAGCCATCATGTTGGGAGAAAGAGTGTCAATAAAACATTAATATGTGCTTTATAAGTACTAATGAACAGCCAATATGCTACTAATATGCATGCTCATAAGCAACTAGTTAATAGTAAGAATTGGTCCCTAAACTAAAATTTTCTCACCATGAAAAAAGCCACAGAAGGCATGGTGTTAAAAAAACAACAAACAATGCTAGTAGTAGTTTGATATATGTGACCCTGGACCACAAAATCAGTCAAAAGTAGTATATTTAAGCAGTAGCCAACAATACACTGTATGGGTCAAAATGATAAATTTTTCTTTTATGCCAAAAATCAGTAGGATATTAAGTAAAGATCATGTTCCATTAAGATATTTTGGAAATTTCCTATTGTAAATATATCAAACCTTCAATTGGACAACTATAAAGGCATTTTTCTCATTATTTTATTTTATTTTATTTTTTATTTTTTTTTTTTCGCACCCTCAGATTCCAGATTTTCAAGTAGTTGTGTCTTAGCCAAATATTTGACATCATACACAGGCATCATCAATGGAAAGTTTATTTATTTAGCTTTCAGATGATGTATAAATCTCAATTTCGAAAAACTGACCCTTATGACTGGTTTTGTGGTCCAGGGTCACACATTTTTTGTGATTTGACAGGTGTTAATAAGTCTTTGTTTATGCTGTTGTACTAATATCAACCCCATCTCTCTCTGTGTTTGAGTAGCAGGAGAAAAGGCTTTTCACTAATTTCCATCGGCAACTCTTCTGTTGGCTGGACCGCTGGGTGGACCTCACTATGGATGACATTCGTAGGATGGAGGAAGAGACACAGAGGGAGCTGGACCAGGTATGTGTTTCTGTAGAAACCATGCAATGCAGTTCTGCCCACATCAACAAAATGACTGCAGGACATTATAAATTATTGAGAAGATTAATGGAGATGATTGATTTATACCCGCAATTACAGTCTTACCAGTTTTGTGTTACATAAAGCCAGACTTGGGTCGTTTTGATGTTTTTGCAGTCTCTCATGCTCACCAAGCCTTGATTTATTTGATCAAAAATACAGTAATAATAATTTCTCCTTTCCTCCATTTATACGAATAATAATTTATTTTTTTCAAGCTTGCTTTATAACATTTTACAATAATGTTTCATTATTGAACTTTAGATGGCAACATTAGAAGTGTTTTCATTGCCAGTTCATGTTAACTAAACTACTTAATTTTACCACTTACTAACATGTTATTTAAATCAAAAGTTGTATGTTAATATTTTTCAATAGACCTGAGCTAACATGTACTGACAACGAACAGCTGTGTTGTGATTAGCTAGTTTTATTATAAATATTTCAACAAATTGCTCATTGTTAGTTTAGTTAATACATTAACTAACATTGACTAATGAGACCTTACTGTAAAGTATTACCGAAGCTTTTCTTCTTAATATTAAAGTTGAAAAACGGATGTGCTGATTAATAGTTCTGTGGAAAATCATGATGCATTTTTTTTTTCTTTGATGAACAGAAAATTCAAAAGAACAGCATTTAAAAATTATATTTAACATTATAAATGTCTTTACTGTCACTTTTTCATTTTTTTACCACAAACTTAAGAATGGTAGTGTCCTTGCATGTGACAGATAATTATTAAATCTGTTTATTTTAATTTTCAGATGCGCAGCCAAGGCTCCGTGCGGGGGATGAAAGCAGGCGAGGACTAGGCAGCGCCAAAAGAATGGAAGAAACAAAATAGGGGCTACTTTTTATTTTACCTCCTCCAGTCCTCATGGCCAATCACAACGTGCCACATCATCAAGCCCTTCCAAGCAGGAAACTGTCATCCCTTCCCCAGGACATGTCCATTACCATGAGTGTGAATGCGTTTATTGCGAATGTGCACAGTATGCATGTGTATCCGTGGTTTGTGCAGTCTGACTTTAAACCTCATCATTTGCTGCCAAATTCTTTTGGATTCACTTAAGATATGTTAAGTGATACCGGCATTTCTTTTTATAATTAAGTATTATAACTGTTTAATGGTTTTTGGTTCATTTTGCAACCATCAGCTTTTTACTGAGTGCGCCAGTGGAGTAACGAATCCCAAGCCCGTTCCACAGAGAGTCTGAGGAATCATTCACTACATGTATTTTGACCATAAATAAATGACTAAGTAATTTACTTCTTAATTCTGTTAAATTTGTCATGTTGTTCAGGAAATATCGGTGGACCTTGTATATGCCTCAAGAGGTAGGATCAGTGATGTCAGATGAACGAGTAATTGAGATAAAAGGGAAACAGAAGGCTTGTTAAACTCATGTGGCTTAAAGCATAACAGTTTTCTGGTTTAGTTACGGTGGTCTTTCGGTTTGGTTCTGCACTGATTGCAGTGTGGATGTCATTGAGAGCAGTGGATGGATATGGTTTCATTTTTAAACTGAGTGTAAGAGCCTTGAAACCCCTCCCACCTTTGACTGACATGCCACAGGCCACGCCCCTCCGTTCGGGTGGGGATGGTCTGACTTTTTGGAGAGTGAAGTACAATTTACAATACTGTAACAACAAATAAAAGAAAACATCATTGACTACCAAGAGCTGTGTTCATCCTTTGATTCTTCTGCACTGTTGTTTTTAGTTTGTATTAAAATGTTGGCCTTTTTAAATCGCAGGATTTGCCTTATATATTTTTCTTTAGACAGAGTAACCATGCATTTAAGAAGCATGATTAATATCCTTAATTTAAACGACCTAGATTAAAGTAGGTTCGTGTACTGTATGCACCTGTATGGCACATGTCCTTGTTCTCTCCTCGGTGATCGACAGCATACTCTAGTGATTTGGTTTTGAATTGACGTCCTTTACGTCTTCGTGTAGCTCGCGTACAATTTCAGACTTTTCAATCCCAGACACTGCCGAAAATGTATACATGTTAGATCGTCGACAATAAGATGTTTTTAGTACAGAATAATTTAGAAAATAAAGCTTTTAAGCTCCTTGTCTTCACAATATTATAAGTGGAATTTTGTTATGTGAATTAGCCTTTCCTTTCAACCGAGTGTCTATGAAAGTACTGTGGACTGAAATGTAAAACAAAAGCGAGTTTTAAATGTTGTATAGCAACTTCTTAAACGGTCTTTGTTCGGCTGATTTGTTTGCTCGTGAACCCATCATTAAACTAATATAAATATTACTTTGTCAGTGAATACAGAGGTAATGAACGCGGCCAAGGGTGTAGCTAGCTGATCAACAAACTAGGTCAATAACGTTACTCATTTTGTCAATGTAAAGGACGGAAGCAAAAGAGGACTGTGGAGAAAACGGGAAAGTCACAGATTTAGCATTAATGTTTGTTCACAGATAGCACATGTACGTCTGCAAGATGTCTGTTAAAGATCTCTTGATCTGGAAAGCATCTGCTCTGTACAAACATCTGGCAGACGTCTGTAAGATGTCAGTTTTACATACATTCTAAATTATAAACATCTTAAAGACATCTAATAGACGTCTATTTGACATCTGATAGGAAACATCCAATAGACGTATTGCAGATGAGCAAACTACGTTTTGCAGATGTCTTGCAGATGTAAATGCAGACGTCAAATAGACGTCTCCGAGATGTACTTGTGCTATCAGGGTTGTTAATGGATGGAGCATTTATTAAGTGTTAACCCTGAAATCAAGCATTTAATATAAGGAGTTTCCTGGGTGCCATAATGCACAGGTATGTGGGTCTAGAATTGATTTTAGATGGCAATCAGTCTTTTGTGCTGGGAAAGTTTCACATCTATCGTAATTGTGAAAATTAAAAGAGGGTTTGCACTTATGTCACGGTTTAGTCAGTTACCCGGATGCACAGCTGAAATGGCGATACTCGGATGTAAACAACAGCATGGATTGCATAATGTTCAACTGAGTACGTTTAGCTAATTTATGCTGTCTAAACCACGGAAAGAATGTGTGGAAGCTGCTGGAAAGGGCGCAATATTTTGACAAATATTTTGTTAATAGGTGGTAAAGATATGTACTAGCTGATAATATTAAGATATTAGCTTAATACACGCTTTTTTGCATCTCAAAAAATGAGAATATTGTGAAAAAGTTTATTTTTTGTTTGTAACTTATTTCAAAAACTGAAACTTTCATATATTCTAGATTCATTTCATGTAAAGTAAAACATTTCTGAAGTTTTTTTGTTTTAAGTTTGATGATTAGAGCTTACAGCTCATGAAAGTAAAAAATCCAGTATCTCAAAATATAAGAATATTTACATTTGAGCTTCATTAAATAACCATCCCTACAGTATAAATTCTGGGTATCTCTTGTTCTTTGAAACCACAATAATAGGGAAGACTGCTGACATGACAGTGGTCCAGAAGACAATCACTGACACCCTCAACAAAGAGGATAAGTCACAGAAGGTCATTACTGAAAGGGGTGGCTGTTTACAGAGTGCTGTATCAAAGCATATTAAATGCAAAGTTGACTGGAAGGAAGAAAAGGTGCACAAGCAACAGGGATGACCGCAAGCTTGAGAAAACTGTCAAGCAAAGCCGTTTCAAACACTTGGGAGAGCTTCACAAGGAGTGGAATGAAGCTGGAGTTAGCGCATCAAGAGTCACCACGCTCAGACGTCTTCAGGAAAAGGGCTACCAAGCCACTTCCGAAACAGAAACGATGTCGGAAGCATCTTACCTGGGCTAAGGAGAAAATGACCAGGACTGTTGCTCAGTGGTCCAAAGTCCTCTTTTCAGATAAAAGTAAATTTTGCATTTCATGTTGAAATCATGATCCCAGAGTCTGGAGGAAGACTGGAGAGGCACAGAATCCAAGCTGCTTGAAGTCCACTGTGAAGTTTCTGAAGTCTGTAATGATTTGGGGTGCCGTGACTTCTGCTGGTTTTGCTCTACTGTGTTTTATCAAGTCCAAAGTCAATGTAGCCATCTACCGGGTGATTTTGAAACACATCATGCTTCCATCTGCTGACAAGCTTTATGGAGATGCTGATTTCCTTTTCCAGCAGGACTTTAGCACCTGCCCACAGTGCAAAAACCACTTCCAAGTGGTTTGCTGACCATGATATTACTGTGCTTTATTGGCCAGCCAACATGCCTGACCTGAACCCCATTGAGAATCTATGGGATATTTTCAAGAGAAAGATGAGAAACAGTCGATCCAACAATATACAGATGATCTGAAGGCTCAATAGTGCCTCAGCAGTGCCACAGGCTGATCACTTCCATGCCACACTTCACTGATGTTGTAATTTGTGCTAGGAGCAAGGAATTTGCTGTAATATGTGCTGCTGACCAAGTATTGAGTGCATAAATGAACATACTTTAAAGAACTTGAACTTTTCTGCTTTCAAATCCGTTTTTTCATTGATCTTAGGAAATATTCTAATATTTTGAGATACTGGATTTTTGACTTTCATGAGCTGTAAGCTCTAATCATCAAAATTAAAACAAAAAACAAAAGAAATGTTTTACTCTACATGTAATGAATCTATGCACCTGTATGTACCTGTATTTTACCTACCTGACCAGAAATTATAAGAACAAACACTAACGTTGTCAGGATTCTTGCCCTGGAAATCCTGGTTCAGTTTGACCAACCACAAATGCCTTTTGTTTCTCAGACAGTTTTTTGCACTCTTCTCCCTGATTTGTTGTAACTTTTAGCAGTCTGTTGTACTCCAAATGTTTTTCCTGGTCCAACCGATTAGCAAAGCCCAAAACATAACAATAACTGACCATTTTCAGCAGCAATAATCAGCAAAATATGCAAGTTTCATTCAGTTCAGTGGCATTGTTTTTCGTTTAGTGCCACCAATATGGCCGACAGATGATGTGTCGTGAAAACAATCTCTGGGCATTCTTTGTATATGCAGTACGAATGGTAAGATAGAAAAAAGATTTTTTTTTTAGAGACAAAACTTTATTAATCAAATTGTGACTCTGAAGTCCTCCCACACCGCACATGCTGTGATGTCAACAGTTGACGAGACAGTCAGCAGAACACAAAACCTGTTATATCATAAAGATTTTTAGTATTTTAAGAACAGAAAACATCCTGCTTTAAATATATAAATACTGCACACAACGAGTGGAAGACAGAAGGAGAGTGTGATGGATAAATGAGGGATTATGTAGCGTCAGAGGGAAAATTCCTATATAGTGGGATTAAATAATAAAAAAAATAAATAAATAAGAAAACAGGTCAGCATTATGTAATTTATCTTTACGAATTCCCTCAGACATGCTCTGACACCATGTCTGTCATAGTCAAGCCAACCCCATAATATTCATTATATATTATCATAGGACCCAGTTATTTATTTTAGACATATTTGATATGGCTTCCATGCAGTGACTTGCTCTGAAATCATACATGCTATAGTAGTTTCCTAAAGAAAACATCTTGGACTATGCAACAATAAAAATGTTTGGGGTTTGGCCATGACATCTTCCATTACTTGATTTGATAGGAAACATAATAAGGGTGAAAATCTTAAAATAAGGAAAAATCTTTAAAAATGTAGTTTCTATGCTAAATTTAATATGACAACTATGATAAATATTAATAAGAAATGTAATATTTGTATTTATAATAATTCAAAATGATTTTAAAAAAGCTTAACAAAAGTTTAGATTTAATGACTACGAATATCAAGTTGTACAGCCACCAAAAAATAACAAATATTCATTAACACTGCAGTATAGGGAACAGTTCTCACTATTAACTAGTTGCTTATTATCATGCTTATTCTTAACATATTGGCTGTTTATTAATAATTATAAAGCACATATTCTGTGTGAACATATTCTACATCTCTAATACCTAAACTTAACAACTACCTTACTAACTGTTAATAAGCAGTAATTTAGGAGTTTATTGAGGCAAAAGTCAGAGTTAATGGTTTATTAATAGCAAGGATTGGACTCTAAAATAAAGTGTGACCAAATATTCTTTACACATGAATTTTCAAAGTTGTAAATAAATCAAGATGATTGGAGTATGTCTTACAAAAAAAATATTTCAGTCATATCTCAGTCTTTCTACATCAAAATTTAATTTACAATCCAATGTCATTCCTTTGTATTTTATTAATTCATACTTTTTTTTTTTCTTTCAAAATTTACTAGCAATTTGTGAGTGATTTTTTTCTACACCCCTTTTTTTCAGTGACCTTAAATATGTGAGCAGTTTTTTTTTTAATTCTCCTTTTTGGTCACACTCTATTTTAGGAGCCTCAATAAACTCCTAATTTGTTGTATATTAATAGTTAGTAAGGTAGTTGTTAAGTTTAGGAATGGAGTAAGATTAAAGGATCTAAAATATGGTAATGAAAAATTAGGCATGAATATGTGCTTTATAAGTAATAAACAGCCAATGTGCTAGTTAAAAGCGAAAATTGGTCCTTAAAATAAAGTGTTTACCTTTTTTTTAAACAAATGACCTGAGGCACAATGTTCTCTGTATACCACATGCAAAAACGATATTATTAAAATAGATAAAACTGTATTAAAAATGATGAAAAAATTAAATGAGTTCCAAAAGTCTACTAGTAAAAAAAAATGCTTAATTAGTTATTTCTAAATTATTTATTTATGGTTACGTATTTATGGTTATTTCATTAATGACCTATATGTATATACGTGCAGAATATTTCTACATTTATTTTATGTTTGATGATAACATTATGGATTTAATCTTTCCTGACTCTATACATAATCCTAAATGCCCTGTTCATAAACATTTAAATAATCACATCAGTGCAAATAAGCCTTCTAAGCTATATGCTTTACTAGGAACCCGGGAACAAACACACTGGTTATGATGTAATATTGTGTAAATCTGTGCATGTATATGCATTTCTCCCAGTTGCATTTCAAGAGAAACAGATCGGTGACAGACTGGATGTCATTAATGGCTTAGCGAGGTCATTCAGCACATCTGGCACAGAGGTTTATCTGGGCTGCCGCCTGTCCAGGTCAGGAACAATAGTTTAATTAGGAACAATAGTGTTTAATTACAGGTCAGAAGATACTTGTTATTGACTGTTTTAAAAGAGTGCAAGATAGTTCAGTTAGTTCAGATATAAGGTATATAATCAGCATGCAGACTACATACAGAGGTTTATCATGGAGCAGATGTTTTCTTTCAGCAGCACAGGCTTAGCAGATCAGCTAGAGAAGCGTGAGTTGAGCAGATTTGTTGGAACATGGAGTTCGTGGAAACGCGTGATCAGCTGGGGAGGTTAAAGGGATTAGTGGACTGCAGGATTTGATTATATTTATTATTATATATTGTTTCCCAGCGGTCTTTACCTTTAATGCCATTTTCAGGCCATAGTGCAATGTACAAGCGCCAATAATCTGTGTCAATGTTGAGATTATTGGTTTAATGCAGAATGTCCTTTTGTGTAGAAGTCACTTTTTATTTTACACTATAAACCTTGTATCAAACGGAAAAGTCATGGATGGAACATCTCACACAGGTCACTATCTTCATAAGATATTTCAGTGTCTTGCGAAAGTATTTATACCCATATATCATTTTATTTTTTTACTTTTTTTGTTTTGTTGCTGCCTTAAATTATCTTTTAAATTACTTTTTTTAAAGCATGTAACCACTTACAAATATATAAGCAAGCAAGCAGACAGCTTTTTATCCTTTTAAGATAATATGTACAATCAATAGAATTGTTATCCAAGTCAACACAGAGACCTCAATACTTGTTACACCATACACAATGACGGTAACAATCAGTGGATAGTGTTTGAGTATGAATGGGTCATTTTGAGTAGAAAATTAACTCCAGATGTCACAAAACAGTAAGTTACTCAACCTAACAACAAAAGCAACCATAAAACAGTGTAAATACAACTCAAAAACAGTGAAACTTTTTAAATTATTCATGCCCCAGTGTATGATGGGAAAACGGGATCATAACTTTGATATTTACGTAAAGAATCCCTGTAAACATTACCAACAATTCCAAATAAAATATAAGTTCAAACTTTAATTTCTACAAGCATTACTTGAGTACTAATATAGAATTTACTTTACATTTTTTATTCTAGCCTACAGAAATTACATTTGTTTTTAATGTATTATTTGCTTTACCACAAAATCATTTTTATCAGTGTACACTCCATATCCCATATTGACAAAGCAAAAAAATGATTTTACAAATTTATTAAAAAGGTGAGCTGAAATATGTGCTTTGCGTAAATATTCATAAACTTAACTCTGTGCTTAGCTGAAACACCTTTACAGCCTCAAGTCTTTTTGGATACATGTGACAAGTTTTGCACATGTGCAGCATTTGGCAATAATCTGCCATTCTTCTCATTCTTGACAGACATTTTCAGGTTTGTCCAGAAATATTTGATTGGGTTCAAGTCCAGCTGTCTCTAAGCCACTCTTGCTGTTTGCTTAGGGTCATTGTCCTGTTAGAAGGTGAATCGTCTGCCCAGTATGAGGTTCTGAATGCTCCGGACTGGGTTTTATTATTAAGCCTGTCTTTATATTTTGGTGCACTGAGCTTTCCTATACTCTGAAAAGTCCCTCAGTCCCTTTGGCATGAGGCTGATACCACCACTCTTTTCCTGCTGGGATGGTACTCTGCAGGTGATGAGCAGCGCCGGGTTTTCTCTATACACAGTGCTTAGAATTGAGGTTCATCAAACCTTAAAGTCTTGTTTCTCACAATCTGAGAGTACTTTAGGTGCCTTTTTGCAAATTTCAAGTGGGTTTTCATGTGTCTTCACTGACGAGAGAATTGAGTCTTGCCACACCGCCAGATTGGTGGAGTGTTGCAGTGATGTTTGTCCTTCTGTAGTTTTCTCCTATCTCCACATGTGACTAGAGTTCAACTAGAGTGACTGTCAGCTTCGTGGTCACGAGTCTAACCAAGGCTATTCTCCATCAATTGTTCAGTTTGGCCAGAAGGCCAGCTCTAGGAAGAGTCCTGGTTGTTTCAAACTTCTTCCATTACAAATAATGAAGGCTACATGCTTCTGTGAACCTTCAATGCAGCAGAATTTTTCTGAACTCTTTCCCAGATCTGTGTCTTGACACAATCCTCTAGTTTTTTTTTTTTACCTCAGGGCTTGGTTTTTGCTCTGATACGGATTTTTAGCTCTTAGATCTTTTATTTAAGACGTGTGTGCCTTTCTGAATGATATCTATTCAATTGAAATTGCCACAGGTTAACTTCACTTGAAGTGTAGTAAGTCCTACAAGCAATATGAATGCTCCTGAGCTAAATTGTAAGTGTCCCAGAAAAGGGTATGAATACTTATGCAATGGAATCATTTCAAGTTTTTTTTTTCTAATAATTTTTTTTGTGCTTTGTCATTATAGTGTATTTAGTGTAGATTTATGTGGAAAAAAGTAATTTAAAGCAGTTTAACATAAGGATGCAACATAGCAAAATGTGAGAAAAATGAATACTTTCGCAAAGCACTGTATATACTACCACTAAATGATGACAGAAGTTTAATTTTCTTTTAATAACACAATTATATTAAAATAAATATTGTATATATATTTATTCGTATGTAGCATTATTAATATCGATTATTAAACACATCTGTTTGTATTACTCTTATTTGTAGGTGGCTTTGGTAGAGGTTGCTGTTAAATGAATTCATGTCAATGTTGATTGAACTTGCATGGGGAAATGGCAGGCAGATTATGGCCGACTATTTCTTTCGTAATATTTAGTCATGTAATGCACTTTCTATATGTCTATATGTGAGTATGTACAGACACACACTCATGCTCTACAGCAATTAGAGAGAGGATAGACTACGATCCCGTCCTCTGACGACATTTGTCATTTTCACTGATGAGCTTAACTAAAGCCTAGATGATCAAATTACGGCAATATCAGGTCATACACACATATACACACTAATGCAAAATTAATAACAGTCCGAGTTTTTAACTTGGTTTTATGCCAAAAGTTCAAGTATGCATGTCCAATGAAAGACACAATCCAATTCTGAACATATATTTCAGACATGCACTGAAATATCGTTACATAATACTGCTATATGACAGCATCATCATTTACAGAGTGCATGGAGAATTCAGTATTTGAGGTCATGTAACAATAAAGCAAAACAAAGTGGCACTCAAAGAGTAAGATAAAAATACACAAACAAAGTGGTATAAAATAATGTTCCCAAATGCATAGTAATGTTGCCAGTGACCTTATTGATTGTCCGAGTCTCTGATGCAGATGTTTTCTTCTTTGGAGTGATTTTCAGGACTTCTTCAATGTCTCAGGTATAATTCTCAGTTTTTAGACATCATTCTGACAAACTCTAAAGGAGAGAGATAAAAAAGACCAAAGTTTTAACTAGAGAGACAGTGACTGCCTAAAATGCATTATTGATATTTTTGGTTCTCAATCGCCATGTTTACATTTTAGATGAATTATTATTATGAATTTTTAATCTTTTTTTTCCAAGAGAGACCTGGACAAAATATGAATCTAGAAAACAATTTCTAAAGTAGAAACTTACTTTTTTTTAAACACTTAATGTGTGTTGAATTTAGACAAAAATAAAACAACACTCGAAAAAATAGGGCACAGTGTACTGTGCAATTTGAAGATACATTTTTTTCTTTTTCTTTTTTTTTTTTTTTTGTTACAAAATACTAGATGTTTTACTAGTATTTTGAATTTTACACTGCTTTGTGTTGTGTTTTAAAATGGAAATGTCCGTAAAATTAATGGATAATGTCCCGTTTAAAGGGTTACTCCACCCAAAAATGTAAATTTTGTCATTAATCACTTACCCCCATGTCAAGATGATGAAAAGGCATCGTCAAAATAGTCCATTTGGCATCAGTGGTTCAATCCGAATTTTATGAAGCGACGCGAATACTTTTTGTATGCAAAGAAAATAAAAATAACGACTTTATTCAACAATTCCCAGAATATCCACTGGACGCAAACTGCGTACGCTGTTCTCTGTCAGCCGCACCACACAAATCAAAACTTAAAGAACGTAGAAGACGTATCCGTGTGGTGCAGCTGACACAGCGCAGCGTACGCAGTTTGCGTCCAGCAGATATTCTCCAAAATGGCGCTACGGTGACGCAGATGAGACGAATTGCTGAATAAAGTCGTTATCTTTATTTTCTTTACGTACAAAAAGTATTCTGGTCGCTTCATAAAATTCAGATTGAACCACTGATGGCAGATGGACTATTCTGACGATGTCTTTCATACTTTTCTGGGTCTTGACAGTGGTATTTACTTGGCAGTCAGTGGGACAGTCAAAAGCCTCCCGGTTTTCATCCAAAATATCTTAAATTGTGTTCCGAAGACGAACGAAGCTTTTACGAGTTTGGAACGACATTGGGTGGGTGATTAATGACAAAATTTTCATTTTGGGGTGGAGTAACCCTTTAATGAGCAGCCATAACTTCTTTTTTTTTTTTTTTACAGAAAATACTAATGTAGTAAACGTCATTAAAATGCTTAATATCTAATGTAATTCAGTATTTATTTAAATTAAATGTATTTAAATTATATATATATATATATATATATATATATATATATATATATATATTATATATATAAATACTGAGGGGCAAGATTAAAACACATGTACTTTTCTAGTACTTTTCTAATGCACGGAGCATTCTTTAGAACTTCTGCATAATAATAAGCCAGCTCGTACATTTCCGGTGTAGCTCATTTTATATGTGCTATATCTAGGTGGAGCACTTGCGACTACTCTCCTGCTTCTTTCTTCTCAGAAACTGAGAAAAATAATAATTGCAGCATCGTAAATAATGATAGCGGCATGAACGTTCCGTTTCATATTATTTAACAACATATAATTAAAATTCTGAGACTGGTAATCGCAGGAGAGAACACAGACACCTAGTTGTACATTTAAATGCTGACAGCTAAACACTATCATAACTGTTTAATCTATATGAGAGGATTGGAGTCGCTTTAACTCGCAGACATCAAAAACAACCCCGGCAACAGTGTTAAAGTAGCCCAATTCCACGGGAAAACCGCAGACTTGGCAACACTGGTAACAGAGTCACAATGAGCACGCTCTCGACCTCTCAGTTAATCTGTGTCATTGGAGGTTCCTGTGAGACACGTGAGAGCATGTGCTCATGGCACATTTGAGCTAAAATGGTCACTTTACACGGCCATGACCCACTATTTCCTCTGAGCCAACTGTGAATGAAACAGCACAGGTGTATAGGTTGTTGCATCCTTTACAGTCTTGTTTAACTACTGAAACACCTCCGCTGCTCTGACATTTATATATTAAAGAACGTTCAGCTTCAGTAATTACTGAATAAGGTCAGTCTAGCAGGATGGTGTCTAAATTACCCTACTAAAGGTACTTTAGATCTGTTTGTATTACAGATGTGTGGCAATGCTAAACTAGAACAGTTTGAAGATGATACTGTGTGAATACTAATATGCAGGCTTAAAGGGACAGTTCACCCAAAAATGAAAATTCGTCATTGTTTACTCACCCTCAAGTTGTTCCAAACTTGTATGAGTTTCTTTCTTATGTGGAACACAAAAGAAGATATTTTAAAGAAAGTTGGTAACCAAACAGTTGCTGGGAGCCACTGACTTCTAAAATGCATTATTGATATCTTTGGTATCGCCATGTTTACATTTTAGACGAATTATTATTATGAATTCTTAATCTCTTTTCCAAAAGAGACCAACATATTAATCTAGAAAACAGTTTCTAATATATGAAAACTTACATTTCTTTTAAAAACACTAAATCTATTTTCAGAGAATATCTTGAAATGAGTCAACAAATAAAATCTGTCTAAAAATAGGGCATAATGTACTGTGCAATTTGAAGATATTTTTCCGTATTTTTTTTTACAGGTGTTTTACTAGTATTTTGAATTTTAAACTGCTTTGTGTTGTGTTTTTAAATGGAAATGTGTATAAAATGTATATAGTATAGTGAAAAAACTATGATGGAAGTCAGTGACTACCATCAACTGTCAACTGTTTGGTTAACCAGATTCTTCAAAATATCTTCTTCTGTGTTCAGCAAAAGAAATAAACTCAGGTTTGGAGCAACACAAGGGTGAGTAAATTATGACAGTGGGTCAACAAAAGTATGGCATCCACATTATTTTGTTAAATATGAGTCTATTTTACCTTCAAAATCAACGGTCCCGTCTCCATTGTTGTCTGCTTCTCGGACCACGGCTTCTATTTCTTTCCTGTTTGTGTTTTCACCAAGCAGTTTTAGCATTGCATGCCTCAGCTCTTCGGTAGTAATAGAGCCGTCACCGTCCATATCAAACTACACCGAAATATAAAGACATTACATTTAAAGATTAAGAGTTATGCTTTTTATTTGAAATATGTCTTTGAATTTTTTTTTTTTACCTCTTTAAATGCATCTTTTAGCTCTTTTAGTCCAATCATACCAGCCGTTTCTGCCAGCAGCTTCGGGGCCATAAGGTCAACAAAATCCTGGAAATCTACACTTCCTCCAACTGAAAAGGAGACAGATAGAGGATAAAGATTAGGAAAAAGATCCATGTGACCAACGGATGATAAATCAATAAATGAAACTTCCGTGGATTAAAAGAATAATATACAGTGTTTCAGCCAGAGTGATGAACAGACATTAGCGCATTGACTATAGCATGAAAAAACAAAACAGCTGCTAGCACATATTTGAGAGAGGCATAAGATGTCTTACGGTTCATGTTGATGTTTTGGCTAAGTTCAAGCAATTCCATCTCAGTGGGCATGTAGCCCATCGTCCTCATCAGGTTGCCCAAATCTTTACAGCTGATCAAACCATCCTTATCCTTATCAAACTCAGTGAATGCCTCACGCAGCTCTGCAACACACATAAGAACAAACTTGTTAATATGTTGAAAATCTAGGATTTTTACATTTTTTTTTATTAGAACTTAAACCTTTTTTTTTTCCAAGTTATTTCAAGTTAAGAAAAGTGATAACAGAACAAAAAGTGTATTTTAGATTCTTCACTCTATCTAGGTCACTAATCTAATAAGTAAATCTGTGACTTTAGTCATGTGACTATTTGTACAGATGGTACAAGATTTGGAAAATTCTAACATTATTCTCAAATCAAGCTTTTGGAGTTCATCCAGCTTGAGTTGATTTGTTGTTAATTTCTCAATTCAGCTTTTCAACAAATGTTACATTAATTTAAAAACAAAAAGACTAAAATAAAAGGAGTTTCAGTGGTACTCCCAGATTCTGATTGTTGAATTCAGTGAATTGCATTGGCATCTGGCATTTCACATCTGGTTTGCATCTCATTCTGTAAGGTTAATCTGGTTATATAAATGAACCAGAAAAGAAAATTCATTTACAATAAATGAGCAGTTACTCTGTTAAAAGTAAACATTATATCTTTTTATTAATTGTTGTTTTTTTAAATTATTTATTTCAGGGTAAACAGTAAAATAAACAGCTTACCGTCTATCTCCTCATCAGCGAGCGGACGCTCCTGTAAAACAGCTACAGTTAGGGTTTTTTTGTATATGTGCATCAGTTTTACACATTTACCCACATTTTTGTATTCAGAACAGCCATGCATAACCTCTATACAAAGTTTATGTAAACAACAATCTGTTGTTGATATCTTTTAAAATCATTCTCTCAAATATATATCATTATATTTCCTGCAGGCGCTCATTAATCTCTCATATCCACTAGCATAAAGAGAGATCATTCTTCTGCTAGAAAGAGCAGTTCAGATATTTATAACTCCAGGGTATTAACTGATTGGTTTCGGATGAGTTCGGCAAAAGTTTAGCCTAAAACAGTTAGATCAGTAAGGAACTTCATGTAAAATAAAATACTAGAGCTTGGAATTGTGTGATTTTGTAATGTAGCAGTGTAATCTGCATCACTCCAGTACCAGAATCAAAAATGAAAAAAAATAAATAAATAAATAAAATAAATAGATAGATAGATAGATAGATAGATAGATAGATAGATAAAAGTCAACAGACTTACAATGTTTTTAGCTCCTCTCAGAAAAATACACGCCGGTCCCAGACTCATATCTGACAGCTTCCTTTGTGTGCCTTCTGTGTGTCTCTGAAAAAATAATTAAATATTTAACGTAATGTGTACTGTGACAAAATTAACTCTGCAACTACTGAATATAACACCAAATTGTTTCAACATGGCATCAGACACTTTTCAATTGGTTTATTTATTTATTTTTATCTATTAGGAATATGATTTATAAGCTTAGGTAACATTTTACAATAAGGTTCCATTTGTTAACATTAGCTAACTACATTAGTTAACACGAACTGTCACTGAAAAATACTTGTAAAGCATTTATTAAAGTCAGTTTATATTAGTTTCAACATTTACTAATACATTTTTAATTTCAAAATTGTATCTGTTAATATTAATTAATAAACCTGAGCTAACCTGAACTAACAATGAACTGTTGCACTTTTATTAATAAACGTTAACAAAGATGAATAAATACTGTAACAAATGCATTGTTTATTGTTGGTTAATATTAGTAATAATGCATGATTAATGTTGACCAATGGATCTTACTGTAAAGTGTTACCAAAGCTTATTAACAGAATGATAACATTTTACAATAAGATTATATTTGTTAACATTAATTAGTGTATTAACTATAACAGGAAGCAATAATTATTTGAATAACTTTTAAAAAACTAAGTGTTAGTTGATAAAAATACAATTGTTCATTGTTTGTTTGCAGTGCATTAATGTTAACAAAAACTATTTTAATTTTAAAAAATGTTTTAGTAAAAAATTAAATTAAGTTACTTTACTTAGTTACTAAATTAACTAAGATGTTAACATAATAAATGTTGTAAATTACTGTTTATTTTTTGTTCATGTTAACTAGTGTACACTCTAAAAAATGCTGGGTTAAATACAACCAAGCACTGGGTGAAATATGGACAAACCCAGCGACTGGGTTGTTTTGACAGAGCGGTTGTGTGAAATGTTTAACCCAGCCTTCTGGGAAGTTTAAATATTATGTACTTATTATTTATTCAACTTATTAATTAATGTTCATTTATTGAACCTATTAATAATTGTTAATTTCAACCTATTTTTCAGAAATATTTTTAAGTATTAATAGTATAAATAGTTAAGTTAAATAAAACTACCCAGAAGGTTGGGTTAAACAATTAACCCAACCACTGGGTCAAAATAACCCAGTCGCTGGGTTTGTCCATATATCACATAGCTGTGAAGTGTCACTAACAGAATTAATGAATTAAAATATGTAGTAAGATAATACTACAGTACACCTGTGCCTAAATATTTCTACTATCAATTTGTACAATTGTGCGAGTAGAAACTAATTCTTACGTTGCAATTCCAAACTGAAGTTGAAACTGAACAAATATTCCCTCACCTGTTCAGCTCTCAGCTCTCCTGTCCACAGAAAGGAGTGGAGGAAGTTCGGTCCTCCCTAGTTTTGTTCTGCTTCGTGTTGTTTCTTTCAGCCAACTCTTCTTTCCTCCTGTTCTCCAGTTCTGAGCAAGAACAAACCTTTCTCTCTGTCAGTCACCAGCTCCTGAATGATTAAACGATACAGAGGGAGGAAGTCAGAGAATAAATGCATGAGTGAGCAAGCGACAGTGGGAGAGCAAGAGTGAGAGAGAAACACAGTCAGAGAGATCAAATCCAGCTTCTTATACAGAACCAGACAAAACAAGTTTCTGAGACAGCAAATTTTATTATTCTTTTGATATTTTTCCTCTGCATTTTACATGCATCTCCAAAAAATTGGACATGCATGCATTAATTTATAATTCATTATATGAACAAAAGTCAAGATGTATTGAAAATCTTCATAAATAAATAAGCTGTATATCATTTAAAATTTTTCTAGCTAAAAACACAAACCAAGGTTACCTTTGATGCTCTTCAGTGCAGCTGTGTCCTTCTTTCACTGCAGATGCAAATATCATAATCCACATATGTATGTTTTATATAAGGACTGACCATAATGACGTATTACACTGTCATCATGTTTGTCTATGCCAGTATGTTATGCATGCATGCATACATGACTTGTTTGTTACGTAAACTGCTAATGCACAGCATTTTCTTGAATCCTGAAATGTGTTTGCGTAAGAGTAGCCCAGTAATCCCAGCGTTCACTGCGCTCACCACCATTCCTAGTACTGTATGTTAAGATTACTGCTCAATAGACGGAGAGAGATAGTGGGGGGTTAACTGGTCTGATCAGAAAAGAGGATTAGAATAGTGAAATAGAAAAAAAGACAAATGATCATTTGACAGAATGAGGTGTATCGACAAGAAGGAGCAGAAGGAATGATATTTGGAGAGGTTGTGGAAGAATGATGTCATCATAGCTGCTTCTGAAACAGCTTGAAAACAGAGATGTCAAATGCATGGATAAACAGAAATATCTACAAGGAGAAAAACCTCACGGTTACTATGGAGACTGATGGTGAAATATGTGATCACAATGTTTTGACATCCTCAAAATTGTTTGTTACTATCTGTTTTCTGTTGAATCAAACTTATTAAACAGGACAAAATAATATGAATAATTTATTGATAAGAGTAAGAGAGGACACCAGAAACATCTCTCTAAAAATCAGCACTTTTGGTGCCAAGAGTGTGTGAAAAATAAGTTAACAAGGCCAAGAAATGTAGGTGTGGCATCTGGAAACATCCTTAATTGACCGTTCACAAACAGCTTGATTGATAGGCGATCTGACCAGTCATAACGCCGAATTCTGTCCGACAAACAAATCAGACAAGAGAGTAGATTAAAGGTGCGTTCATGCCATATGGTAATTACTGTAATTATGAGATACCAACTTGTAAAAAGCGTTCATGTCCTTGTAGAACCTGTAATTACAACTTGTGAACTGGGAGCTTTCTAAGTGGTACGACTTGTTACCACCTGACCACCTCAGATTCATTAGGCGCTACGTTTAGACATTGATAGTGTCGGAGTCCAAGCTTGTGAACAGCTCCCAGTAGAACATCACGTGTCACGTCAAAATTATGTTTATTACGATATGGCATGAATGCAGCTTCAGTGGACTTAAACTTGAAACACTGTGTGTATTGATGTCTTTCCGCGTTTGAAATAAAATTTGTTCTGATGTTCATTCGTGTTTTTTTTCGTGTTTTAAGTAAAGAAGAAAAGACGATCGGTTCACGTGTCATTGATTTAATAAGGCAATACACTGATCTGTCATGACACATTAAAGAGCCACCAAACTGTATTTATTGTTTAAATTTTCTTAAAATATCCTAAAATCGATTTTCTTTTAATTTCTTAATATCGATTTTTATTAAAATCGTATTTTTTTTTCTTTTCTTAAAGCATGAAAAAAAAAAACATGAAAAAACATCAGAACGGATTTTATTTAAACCGTGGAAAGACATCAATAGACACAATGTTTCAGATTTAAAGTGGTCATCGGATGCCCGTTTTTTCACAAGTTGATATGATTCTTTAGGGTCTTAATGAAAAGTCTATAATATGCTTTGGTTAAAAAATCTCAGTGTTAGTGTAAAAAACACCCTTTGCACCTTGTCAAAATCAGCTCTGCAGAAATCAGCCCATTCTGTAGCATGTTCATTTAAATGCTAATGAGCTCTGCTCGCCCCGCCCCTCTCTACTCTCTGTGGAGTGAGGAGCTGATCTTTGAGGCTGTTTACTTTAGCCGCATTTAGTTGCAAAACTTGCTAACTAGCACGTTATTAACAAAGGCTATTTGCAAAGATGCATAAAAAAACCCTTATACTCACTTCTGCTGTAGATGAAGCTGGATCGCGAATGATTCGTGTGAATATAGACGCATTTATGTAGATCAGGGGCACGTTCACAAACAAAAGTAACGTTAATCGTCGGCGTCTTCAGCGGCTCAGATGTCGGGAGTAAATGACGACTGTTATGTTCATTATTACATCCAACAACAAAACACCTCAATCGCTCAATCGGAGACATTCTTGTCTTCCCCTGCACCGGAGTCTGTTCTCAGCTCATCAGGGCGGGTCTAAGGTAAGACGGCTCTGCAATCAACTATCGTGGGAGCGGCCTCTGTCAGTGTGAAGTGACACAAACAAGAAAATGAGAATGGCTTGATTTGAAAAAAGGGATATTATTTTTTACAGTTTAAATAAAAACCACTGGGTGGATTTTTATCATTATAGGGTGTTTGTGTACATACACTGTCAACATGCATTTAAGTTCAAACAACATGTAAAAGCGAATTTTGCATCCGATGACTCCTTTAAGTCCAACAAAATTAATCTACTCTCCTGTCTGATTTGTTTGTCAGGCAGAATGGCAGATTTGGTGTTATTGGTCAGATCGTCTATCAATCAAGCTGTAACTATTTCGAAATTAAAAAATACATTTATTTGACCAAAATACAGTCAAAAAAGTAATACTGTAAAATATTTAAAATAACTAATTCCAATAACATAATTTAAAATGTATTTATTTCTGTAATGGCAAAGCTTTTCATTAATTAGCAGCCAGTACAGTCGTCAGTGTCATATGATTCTTCAGAAATCATTTTAATATATTGATTTGATGCTCAAGAAACATTTCTTATTATTAATGTTGAAAACAGTTTTGCTACTTAATATTGTTGTGGAAATCATGAATCATTTTTGTCAGGATTTTGTCAGCGTTTATGAACTTCAACCGTTTCACCATCTGTATATATATATACATATATATGCTTTTTTTCAGTGAAAAATTTTAGGTTTAAATGCATCAAAAATACTTTTCTGTTATACAAGGTGTCAAAGTATCATGCGGTGAGACCTTCCGGCCATAACCGGCCAAACGTCTTTGAAGTTACGATGAATTTATTCAGATAAATTTTCTGCAACACTTGGCATGATTCCAAAGTGTTTTGTAATTCTGTATAAAATTGCAAAGCATTTGTATTTATATTTCCATCATAATATACAAACAAACTTTGTCCAGTGATTTCCATTTTATGAAATTTCATGTGGTGCGACCATTGAGAAACTACCATTTTGGGACTTTTATGTTAAATTCCATTCAGAGATAGGGCTTTGCATCATTAAGCAATTTGCTAATGACCCAAGGAGGCATCAAGCAGGTTTGTAACTCTCTTTCAAATTTGGAAAAAAATAACCTTTTTATCGGCTGGTAACTAGTTACCACATTTGGATATCATGTAATATGACCTTAAAAAGCAATGAATACTAATTTATTTCTACAAGTATTTATTTTTATTGTAAATTTCGTAGTGACCTTTTGAGGGAAGCTAGCTAGTTTTGTTTAGGTGGACTAATTTTTACTAGTTTTGTTTATGCACTAATTAGTAATTTATTATTTATTTATTAATAACTAGTTTAATCTATTTTACCAGATTCCACTGCCAAGCAAAGTAAAATAAATGTTTGCCATAGGCAACATATTAATTCTGTCCCTGTTGTCAAGCACAAATGCTGTCATCTCAGAACCTGAGCCAGCAACCTCCCGCTACTCTAAACTGACCCTTCGCAAAGACCCTTAGTTACTGTTGCTACATCCGACAAACCATGGCACTTTTATGCCACACATTTTATTTGAATTTGCATATTTGGTGAAATGACTGGTCAGATCGCCTGTTAATCAAACTCCCAGCGAAGGGTCAATTGAGCAACCAAGATTGGGCAAAGTTCAGAAATAACTGGGGCTAAAGAAATGCCTGCAGTTAATGCCATGTGCTGCACTTTTCACACGTCTCTTTAAATAGATTTTTGATGATATAAGGCCTTCGTGTCACTCCGACACTCATCATGTGGTGCGACCAATATTAGAAATAACTGTATTAAAATAAAAATAAATTTTCTAATTTCTGTGGTTGAAATATGAATCACTGCTACAGCATGCTTAAATGAATGGTATTTTTTAAAACATTTTTTTTAATCAGTTTTATGCAATTTACAGGAAAAATAAGTCTGCTAACTACATTTAAGAAGGCAACTTTGAAATTATAAAACAAAAATAGGAGTTCATTTTTTACATAACTCAAAATAAATGCAAATACTTTGTTTTTAAACACTCTAAAGAGAACATCTAAAAAAATGTTAAGCATGTTAAGGAAATTAATTATTTCAATATAAATCATGGTCGTACCACATGACATTTTTTAAGGGAATGGCTAAATCATTGATATGAAAAAACACTAAAATCACTTAATTTGAAATGTTAATATGAATTTATGTGTACACAAAATTCTTAATATTTGAACAGTTACAACAGATAATATTATTATTTTTTTGTTTTAAAATTGTCCTGTCGAAAATCCTTATACGTCATTGACCTATATACTGCCTGAGATATTAGATGCTGAGGTGGCTCAGAGCTGCATATTTTGTTACTGCTTATATATGCAGCAAATGTGTGTGTATGATTTTGACAGCTATCATGGCTATTTAAGTTTGTTTTGTGTGTGTCCAGCGTGTTTAAGCGCATTGCTATATTACCTGGTAGGATTCTAACATCTGTCGAAACATATCTACCATTTTTACTATAAAAAAAGCTTTATCTAACACAGTATAAAAAGCATTGCTCCACATTCAGAATTATGCCAGTATTATGTAATCCTGATACTGTATTAAGCCAGTACTAAACAGATAGTGTGACACATTACATCACATAGATTTCTAAACACATTACCCCAGCTGTGTCTCTTTCTATCTGTCTCTTCATCTTGTGCTGTCTCTCATGCATTTTCGATTGTATACAGGCCCCTGAACCCCTCCGTGATATTCTATCCTTTTTATTTTCTGTTCTGCTCTCACAGGGTTCATTGCAGGAAGATAAAATTGCTGACAGAGGAGCCCTCCAACCCCAGGTGTGTGTTTGGGTGCTGAGTGAATGTATCCGTCCCGCTGTGAGTGTGTGAAGGTGTGTAGAAACTGATACTTCCTCCCCCTTCAATGCCATCAGCGACTAGAGAGATTAAATTTAACAAAACCTTTTATTTTTTAATTGAACTCAGCTTGAATACATACTTGATTTGCAGGACAGTCATCAAGTGCATTGCTGGCAACACAATCAAAATTCACAATGCATGCAAGTAATCTGGTCATATACAGTATGTTGTCTTTAGTGTGTGCTTCACAGGTCTGAAAATAAATCGCCATCTGATGAAATACAACAAAATATATAGCATAACCGTGAGTCACGTGTACAGTATTTACGGAGAACCATGTATCACAGTATACATCAGAGAGGTAAGGAGGAGAAATCAGGCACAAAAACGATAGAACAGGAGCGCGGGATTATCAAGACAGGCACAAGTCAAATATAGATATGAAGTTTGAAAATTGTTCGCGTGACGTCACAGTATCTGCGTGTTCAGGGCTCAACACAGTCGACATGTCGTCTGATCTGTATGATACATTTGCAGAACTGCAGTTCTGACTTATAACATTTGTTGGAAACATTTCAAAAGGTTTCAGTTGAACAGAGTCAGACATAAAAGTATGTAGTCGTTAAATGATAAATATCCTCAGGATGAACTTTTAAATAAAACAAAACGTTTTGCATACTTTAAAACAACCATTTCTGCATTTTGATATGACATGAAGTGGGTTTGACTAGTGCATCCTGGGAAATACAGATGGAATTACTGCTCAGGGGCAAAGATGTAGTCTAGAGCCTGTCTCTCTGCTGCAGCCACATTAGGATGCCACAGGTCCACACTGAAGATAACTCTAGGACCATCTTCAGCTCCACCTAGAGGACAAACGTAAAAATCTTGGTTACAGAGAAGACTGCTAGAGAAAACTCTAAGACAGGGGTCTTCAAACTCGGCCCTGGAGGGTAAGTAAGAGGGTGGTAAGAGCTTGATTAGCTGGTTCAGGTGTGTTTAATTAGGGTTGGAGCTAAACTCTGCGGGACACCGGCCCTCCAGGACTGAGTTTGGAGACCCCTGTCCTAGAGTTTAAACATAGAAGAAAAAAAAAGAAATGCGTTACTTTACTAGTTACTTGGAAAAAGTAATATTATTACTATTATATTATTAATATTATTATAACTTGCATTACTTGTAGTGCGTTACCCCCAACACTGGTCAGAACAGAGTCTACACTCTAAAAATAAAGGTTCCAAGTGGAGCAGTGATTCCATGAAAGAACCTTTCAGTTCTTGAAAGAACTGATTTTGACTTTTTCAACTTTTTGTGGAATGGAAAGGTTCCAGGGATGTTAAAGATTCTTCTTGAAACCACATGCCAATAATGAACCTTTATTTTTAAAACTGTACTGTCACAGTCTCAACCAGTGTTGTGGGTAATGTATTACAAGTAACGTGAGTTACGTAATCAGATTCAAGTAACTACTAAAGTAATGCATTACATTTGAATTTCTAAGAAAATATCTGAGTCACTTTTTTAAATATGTAATGCCAGTTACTTTTTTCCCCATTTAGTGACTGACAAGTCTCCTGTCGTGAATTCAAGAGTAAGTGCAGAGGCATTATGTGTGCTGTGTAAACATGATGTTACTGTAGTTCTAGACTAATTGTGAATGTGCATTAATTCATCTCACTCCCAAAAAAAAACAGATTCAGTATTCCTCAAAATTAATAAAAACCAGTGAAATGGAAACTCACGTTTGCTAAAACAAGCAAGCCCTGCCCAGATTTAAAAAGTGATGCAAAAGTAACTGAACGCATTACTTTCTATGAAAAGTAACTAAGTAACATAATGAATTACTTAGGGAATAATGCAAAATTGTAATGCGTTACTTTTAAAAGTAACTTTCTTAACAATATCTCAAAATCCAGAAATATAAAGATCTCATTATGAATGCAGACATTTCTCATGTAATTCTAAAATATCCATATTAATTTTTTTATGCTACACTAATGTTCAAAAGTTTGGGGTCAATCATTTTTTAGTACTTTTATTTAGCAAAGATGCATTAAATTTATCAAAAGTGAAAGTAAATACATTTGTAATGTTACAAAAGCAGCACAGCATTGATAATAATGATAAATGTTTTTTGTTTTGTTTTTGTTTTTTGTTTTTTTTTATCTGAAGGATCATGTGACACTGAAGACTAGAGTAATGATGCTGAAAATTCAGCTTTGCATCACAGGAATAAATTACATTTTAAAATATATTCAAATAGAAAACATCTTATTTCACATTATTACACGGCTACACAGAATACTGATTAGTCAGTCCCCACAATCCGAGGTATGTTATTCCCCGATAACAACCTAATAAAATATTTTTATTTGTATAGAATTTTGGTTGGCTAATAAAATATTAAAGGGCACCTATTATAAGTCTCAGGTGTCACCAGAATGTGTTTGCGACGTTTCATATTAAAATACAGATAATTTATTCTATCATTTTGAAAATTCCTATTTTTAGTGGAAGCAGAAATGCTTTTTTTGTGCATGTCTCTTTAAATGCAAATGAGCTTCTGCTTCCCGCCCCCTATTCCAGAACAGGGCTGTGCAATTTCAGCTCATAACTGCTAAAAACTTCTGTTTGGTTTTGGTTATCATGTCTATAACGCTGAAAATAAACTATATCAGTTTAAATTTCTGATATATGGTTTTCTGAGTGTACATATCCGAAGCACACGGACAGAAAGCAGCTGTCACAGCATGTGAGTACTAAACTAAGTTCTCTTTCACACACAACTTTATGTTGAAAATAGCTCAAGTTACAAAAACAGTCGGTTATGTCTGTGAGGTTAAACAGCTGGGAAAGAAATCGCATGTTTATATAAGATCTGTGTATTAGGTGACAGCAGCGTAATATACAGTACTTATACCATGTGCTCCATCAGATTTTTGCTCATGTAACACTCAACTAATCCTGTCTTACACATATGTAAGGTATTTAAAAAGTGTTTTTTCCCCCTAATGTCTTATCTCATCTAGGGTATAAAGTCGATCAGGACTGGTGCCCCCTTAGAAACATAAATGCATGGCACGCTTGCAAAACTGAGAACTCCATTTGGTAAGTAAAAATTGTCTCTATTTTTAATCTTTTTCATCAGATTGCCTGTTATCTTTATTATTATAGTTTGGTGAGCTGATTATCGATCTGACTATCGAGCTATCGATCTTCTCAGTTAGTTTCAGTTCAGCATATTATGATTAATGAGGTTTGTACAATGTAGTTCTCTGACCATTGTGTGAGATGGTATGCAAGAAGGAGTCATCCACAAGGAGGCAGTGTCCCTCTGACCAACACTGAGGCTCCCCACCCACCACCAGCTCACACTGAGCAGGCGTCTGAAGACCTGACACACACAGAGTCATTTCACACTCGGATGAAAATGACAAAAAACACATAATGTTGGAATATTTTTTCTCCAAATGTTTTGCGAACATTTGCATTTGCAAAATTTTAGATTTCTTCATATGTACACAGCATTTTTCCTTACATTGCCTCAAATCATTTTGCAGCTAGAAGCTAGATCAGACTGATTTCTGAAGGATCATGTGACACTGATGAGTAGAGAAATGATGCTGAAAATTGATGCAAAATGATGCAAAAATAAATTACATATTAAAATATACTAAAGCAGAAAATAGTCTCTTTAAACTGTAATAATATTTCACACTATTGATGTTTTTGACTGTATATTTTATGTGGTTTATTTTTCTTTCAAAAACATTAAAACACCTTAATGACTCCAAACTTACAATCTGTTTAGAACAGTTTTCAGTGTTGTGACTTACCCAGATGGCAGCGCAGACGTGTGTTCGTAGGGCCATAGGCCCCTCCCAATGTGGCCCCAGGACCCAGGAGCCAGAAGCCAGCAGATCCCAGAGAGTTACTGCTGATGAAGGTTCTGAGAGAGAGGAGGGTTCGGTATGTACATGGACACGCACGGCAGTTGCTGGCCACACACACTCCAGCGTTATAGAGCGGGAACACTGTCTGGCCCTGAGAGATGAACACATGAGCTCGTCATCATACGTGCATATGCACACAGCACATTTTCTCTCTTTTCTCAGGCTTAGCTGTGAGGTTGTGTGTTATGTCCTGCATTTTTATAGCCTGATTATTATAAGAGAATGATGAATTGAATCTAAACCGATCCCTAACAGCAGTGCAGTACAGATATTGATTGGAAGATATTAAGAGACGCTGAGAAGGACAGCCAGAGAATGAAAGAATCTTAGTGAATGTGTGTGATGCAGAACGCAAGTGAATTAGTACAGCCTAACTAAAAATAAAAATGTCATTATTTACTCCCTCATGTTGTTAACCCAAATGCTCTTATTTTTTCTGTGAAACACATTTTGATGAATCTTTACTGCAGCTGAAGTGGATATTTTCAAGGAATTACAACCCAAGATTTGATATGAAAATGCCATGCTGACTTATTTTATTGGTGCTTTTATATTATCTATCTATCTATCTATCTGTCTATCTATCTGCCTGTCCGTCTGTCCGTCCATTCGACTATCTATCTATCCGCCCATCCATCCATCCTTTTATTTGTCTGTCCATCTGTCTATTCTTCTGTCCATCTGTCCAACTGTCCTTCTTGCTATCTATCTATCTATCTATCCATCTATCTATCCGTCTATCCTTTTATTTGTCTGTCCATCTGTCTATTCTTCTGTCCATCTGTCCAGCTGTCCTTCTTGCTATCTATCTATCTATCTATCTATCTATCTATCTATCTATCTATCTATCTATCTATCTATCTATCTATCCATTCTTTTATTTGTCTGTCCATCTGTCTATCCTTCTGTCCATCTGTCCTTCTTGCTATCTCTCTCTCTCTCTCTCTCTCTATCTATCTATCTATCTATCTATCTATCTATCTCTCCATCCATCCGACCATTCTATCTATCTGCCCATCCATCCATCCATCCATCCATCATTTTATTTGTCTGTCCATCCATCCATCTGTCTATCCTTCTGTCCATCTGTCCAACCGTCCTTCTTGCTATCTATCTATCTATCTATCTATCTATCTATCTATCTATCTATCTATCTGTCTATCTGTCCTGATATCTGTCTGTTCGTCCGTCCGTCCATCTGTCCAAACGTCCTTCTTGCTATCTATCTATCTATCTATCTATCTATCTATCTATCTATTTATCTGTCCTTATATCTGTCTGTTCGTCCGTCCGTCCGTCCATCTGTCCAAACGTCCTTCTTGCTATCTATCTATCTATCTATCTATCTATCTATCTATCTATCTGTCCTTATATCTGTCTGTTCGTCTGTCCATCCGTCCATCTGTCCAAACGTCCTTCTTGCTATCTATCTATCTATCTATCTATTCTGGTGAACTGTAATTGTATAGTTTGTGAAGATGAATAAAAAAATTTAAAAAAGCAGATTTTACTGTTATTTTTACAGTTGTCCCTTTGACCCATTGAAATCCCTGAAATAGCTGAGCCTAGTATGTTTAGTCACCTTTGGTCCTTGATAGCTCCACCCTAGCTTTGTATCAATCCCCCTCTGGTACACTGCTTGGAACTCAGCAAGGATTATGGGATAACTGGCCTCCAGAACCTCAATGTCATGACGATGAGCATCCCTGGGAAAGAAAGGTATGCTGGGAACATCCGGGAGGTAGAAGAGATGAGGCTTCTGAATGGATGGCCGATCATTGATCCTGGCCTAGACAGCAGTGAGGAAGAAGTCGAAGGACAAACAGTGACATAACTGGTGTGACACAACACAAATATTTAGGCAAGTGCTTCGAGTTATCCTACTTTTCCTATCTCTGACCTGATTGCGCAGACCCTTGTGAATTCGCCCCATGCCAGCCCAACTGTAGCGCTTGGCATACTCCTGTAGTGCTCTATACAACTTCCTGCTTTCCGCTGCAGCCTCGGTGGGGAACGGGGCATGGCTCAACACCGGTGTCAGATAGCTTTCTGCGCCCTCCTCTTCCTCGACAGTCTCCATGGTGATAGCCGCAGATGCTTTAGGCGCAGAGTGTCTGGGGTCAATGGGGGAACGGCTGGTTGACCGAGAGAATGAGGATCGGCCAGAGCCACTTTTCAGCATCCCAGAATGGGATGGTGGGTCAGAACCCACACGGTAGCAGTACCAGAGGAAGAGGAGGAGGACGGTCCAGAGGAGCCCGCTGAGGGGGGGACCACTCAGCAATGCACATGGGGGAAGCTGCACCAAGTCCAGAGACCAGGGCATAATGCTGAGAGAGTGAGCTTACAGAGAAAGAAAGAAAGAAATGATTCAATAATCATGACCTTCATGAACTTCCTAAGTTTTTGTTACATGAGACTTTCTTCAGTGTGTAAAATCAATACCCTTTAGCTATACACTTTGACTGATTTCCCTTCCTCCATGTTTAATAGCTGAATATTTAATATGCAGCTGACCACAGATAATGAATATTAACCAATCCGAGGATACCAAGGGCTTCACTCGGTGAAATATCTCTCGCTCTATAGCATAATGATTCGTACTGCAGTCAGTTTGTGTGGTCGCTTTCATTCTCAGACAGTACTCACGTTGCTGAAACATTGCACACGGATGTCCGGAGAGAGCGTGACGACGGAAAGAACCGATTTCTACCGAACATTACAAGTTATCATTCGGACACTTGCAGCGCGATTTTCTTCAATTTTAAGATGTTCTCTTACCACTTCTCCACGTCTTACTCAGTCTCTCTTTCCCCCGTCGTTCTCACCACGTCCCTTCCTCTGTTTATCTGCAGCCCTGAAAATACAGTAGATTCCGCATTCAGCGCTTCCGTAAGGCTGGAAGAACGACTCCTCCTTCTTTACGGAACAGAGCGAGGATGTTTTTATTACCTTTGTCCATGTACTGACGCATCTGAATCAACCAAGCATCCCTTGCTGAGTTGTTAAGCCTTATTTTAAAATTGTATCACCACCTCTTGCTATTAGCCGAGAGCCGACTGGGCAAGTTTCAGCACCGAGACGCTGGACAGCTCCTATGCAGAGCGCCGTCTACGTCTTGCACTACTGCAGTTCAACCGCTGTGTGGCGCGAGTGAGATGGACACAAAAAATTACAATTAAATCAACCAAACACCAGCCTGTAGTGAAGGGGAGTCCGAACCATTTGGTGAATCAGTTTTTTCGAACAGTTGGTTTTGAAGAAGTAGTTCTAATAACGATTCAGTGATTCTTTCATGACATCACGTGGCCACTGACAACACAACATGAAATATTTGCTTGCTGTAAAACTTAACAGTAAAGTTATATGCACACGTTGTTTAATGTGTTGTTTCATTAGTTTGCAACCATGGGTGAGCTCATAAAAAATCATTTAGAACCTAAATGTAAATTACAAGTATACTACCAGTCAAAGGTTTTTGAACAGTAAGATTTTAAATGTTTTTTTTTAAGTCTCTTCTGCCCACCAAGCCTGAAATTATTTGATCCAAAGTACAGCAAAAACAGTAAAATAGATTTTTTTTGTTTTATTATTATTTAAAATAACTGCTTTCTATTCGAATGTATTTTAATAAATAATAAATAATTTTAATAAATGTAATTTATTACTGTGATTTCAAAGCTGAATTTTTAGCATCATTACTCCAGTCACGGAGTGATCCTTCAGAAGTCATTCTAATATTCAGATTTTTTTCAGGTTTCTTTGATGAATAGAAAGTTCAGAAGAATAGCACTTATTTGAAATAGAAATCTTTTGTAACATTATAAATCTTTATCAAGACTTTTGATCAATTTAAAGCATCCTTGATAGATAAAAGTATTAATTTATGTAATTTCTTCAAAAAAAAAAAAAAAAAAAAAAAAAAAAAATCACAAAAAATGTAAATAAATAAATAAATTGTACTGACACCAAGAATTTGAATGGTATAGTGTATAATGATACAAAAGCTTTTATTTCAGATAAAAGAGAAATGATGCTGAAAATTTAGCTTTGATCACAGGAATAAATTACATTTTAAAATATATTCAAATAGAAAGCAGTTATTTTAAACAGTAAAAATATTTCACAATATTACTACTTTTGTTGTAGTCTGGATCAAATAAATGGAGGCTTGGTGAGCAGAAGAGACTTCTTTAAAAACATTAAAAATCTTACTGTTCAAAAACGTTGGAATGGTAGTGCACATAATACACAAAAAATCATTTAGCCTCAAAAGACTTTGTTAAAATGAAGATAAAAGGTGTTTCATATGTTTGTTGGTGACATTGATTTCGGATTCTTAAAAGAATTTAGTCCGATTCAGTCCTACAACATACTGACCTGTTTTGTGAATCGAGTCATTTGACAGATCCGACTCATGAAACGATTTGATCTCCTGTAAGCCTGCCGACGGCTAAAAAGGACAAAAACAAACGAGTGAAAAAAATAGAAAAGATACAAATTGATTGTTTCCGTGGATCGAAAGGATTATTTCCTTCTTAGGATGTCAGAATGAGATATTAACTTGGCCAAAGCTATCGAAAGATCATTTAAAATCAGTTTGTTGTGGTATTTGTCAGTGAATCTGTTGTTGACTCGAGAAGTGCTCGGACAGGCTCATGAGTCGGTTCATCAAAAAGATTCGACTCACAAAAACGATTCGGACATCGCTAATTGACAGTCAACGCGCCAACCATACGGTAGGAACTGCCATCTATGCTTGTTCCACACTTACCTGCTAGCCTGCCATAGGCCTAAACGGACAAAAATAAACGAATGAAAAAACACAGCGAAGAACGGACGCAAGCTGATTTTTTCGCTTGGATCGAAAACGTTATTGTCTTCTCCGAGGATTCGAATGGAACACCCGTATTTGACAGTAACTGGGCCCGGAGCGTTCCAATGATTATTTAAAATCTGCTTGACGCGCAGCGCCAGTTGTGGTATTTTGGAGGGGGGTGGAGGAGCGAGAGACGGAGGATCGCGCTAGAAACGCAGCAGCGAGAGCGGTGCTAGAGAAAAAAACACACGCGAAATATTCAAAGAATCACCAGGACAAGCGAAGACACCTAGAGGATTCATTTTGACGAATAAAAAGAGAGAAACTGCGTATTGCGGGTGCGTATATGATCTGTTTCCCTCTGACAGACAGTGGTTTTCGCGAGCGACATCCACCTGCATGAAGATGCAATGGATGCGTTCACGAAATCATTGTAAACCCTTCATATTAATCCGATGTTGCTTTGCTTTAGAAAGAAATGCAGGTTTATTCAGTCTAGACGGTTTGCTAATGCGTTTTGGGGGGGAAATGGGCGTCTTGCGTCATAGGCAAGGATAGAGGAGATGTTTTTGAAGCAGATGAGGAGAAGAGCGTCTGAATAAATTATCTGAACGCTCTGCCCGCAGTGTCAGACTCAGCAACATCATCTGCCCGCATATTCTGTCGTGCTTATCATTAGTGTGGGTATTAAAAATTAATGACGGGCCTAAATATGTTTTCATCTTCATCCTGTTCATTTGTATTATGAAGCCTGTTTCTCTTTTTTTTTTTTTTTATCAGCATTGGCGTGTGCGGTAAATACTAAATGAGGCTTGTGGTGGTGACTGGGCCACTAGCAGCCCAGACCTGCTCTGGGCTACCTGTCTCCCGTTTTAACAGTGACATCATTGATCACTGAACGTGGGCACTTCAGGGGCCATATGTCTCGTGCACTGTCAGGCCTCGAGGGCCACGGCGGGGCCATAAGATTTGATATACGACAAAAGACCTAATGACATATAGAGAAGATTTTACGAGATGACGCATTTCTGCAGTTTATTTTTCTTCTAAATTAGGAAATTTTAATATTTTTAGCCACATATAATCAGCAATTGTTTTAAATTGCAGTGATAAATACCCAATTTACCAAACTAACTCATTTAACTAACACTTTAGCTTTAAAGAACCGATCTGTGTGTCCCTGTATTTTTTTGAAATAGGAAGTTTTGGCAGTCATATCGAAGAACTCCATGCTGTAAAACAATAGCTAATAAGCTGCATAAACCATTATTTATTTTTGACTTACTTGTGGGTTTTAGGTATGGGAGAGGGACATTTCCATTTTATAGCTCTCTATAGAGAGCTTTTGATTGGACAGAATTCGCTAGTATGTATGTGATGACTTACACTGAGTTTGAAAAGTTTGGGTTCGGCAAGATTTTTAAAATGTTTTTGAAAGTCACTTATGCTCAATTCATAATACAGAAATGTTGCGTAGTTGAATATATTTTAAAATGCAATTTATTCCTATGATGGCAAAGCTGAATTTTCAGCATCATTACTCCAGTAGTCAGTGTCCTTCAGAAATAATTTTAATATCCTTATTTGGTGTCATTTTTTTGATGAACTGAAAGTTAAGAAAGAAAGAATTTACTTGAAATGGAAATCTTTTGTAAAATTATGTAATCATTTTGATAGATTTTGACAAAGTCAAAGACTGTGATTTTAAATGTATATTGTGTATGTCAGCTTTGAGGTGCAAATATTTGACTTTGAATCTAATACATGAAATAAATGTCACAAAACTCTTGGTCTGATTTTATAAGTTTAGGCAGTCATATCGAAGTACTCCATGCTTTAAAACAATAGCTAATAAGCTGCCTAAGGCATTTTTTTTTTTTGCTTACTAGTGGATTTTAGGTATGGGACAGTGGCATTGCAATTCTAGAGAACTTTTGATTGGACAGAATTAGATGTTGAAAAGATGTTTTTTTTCATTTGTTTTGAAAGTCACTTATGCTTACAAAAGCTGCATTATTACTGTAAAACCATAATAATGTGACTCATTATTACAAATTGTAATAATGTTGCATAGTTGACTACATTTTAAAATGCAATTTATTCCTATGATGACAAAAGCTGAATTTTCAGCATCATTACTCCAGTTTTCAGTGTCACCTGATCCTTCAGAAATCATTCTAATATGCTGATTTGGTGACTTTTTTTGATGACTAGAATGTTCAAAAACACAGAATTTACCTGAGATAGAAATCTTTTTTTAAAAGTATGTAATCCATATTTTTGATACATTTTGACAAAGTCAAAGACTGTAATTTTCATAATGTCATAATGGACATTTGAAGTTCTGAAAGCTGAATAAATAAGTTTTCCACTGATGATGGTTTGTTAGGATGGACAATATTTGGTTGAGATACAACTATTTAAATATCTGGAATCTGAAGGTGCAAAAAAAAATCTAAATATTGAGAAAATCACCTTTAAAGTTGTCCAAATGAAGTTCTTAGCAATGTATATTACTAATCAAAAAATAAGGTTTTGATATATTTATGGTTTGATCTTTACTTAAGAACCTAATGATTTTTGCCATAAAAGAAAAATCGATAATTTTGACCCATACAAATGTATATTTAGCTATTTCTACAAATATACCCGTGCTACTTAAGACTAGTTTTGTGGTCCAGGGTCCTAAATCTAACATGTGAAATAATAGTCACAAAACTCTCGTTTTGATTTCATGGATTCTTTAAGATCACAACTTTGACTCGCTATCTCCCTTAACTTTAATCTTTCCCTTTCTGTCCCTCTTTCCCTCTTGTCTTTTTTCTCTTGTTTGCTTGCACCCAGGCTGTCTTCTCATACTAAAAAATGGTGTCCACAGTTTTTGCTGTGACACTGTCTGTCACACTGCTGCACCTGGCTTCAGGTAACGTGCACATACTTGTCTGACTCTGCTTTTATATGTTTAACTATCCATGTGAGGTGAATGCACTCAATGTATTTAGATCACTTTACAGTGAACCTATTTAGCTGAAAGAAGTTCTGTGGTCTTTTTAGGTGCATCTTTAGGGACGTCAGATTCTGAGGCTCCTCCCACCGTGACCTCCAGTCCCCGGCCCTTGGGAGAACTCATCCATGCTGCGCTTCTGAGTAAGGAGTACCTGGGCCACACCCCTGGTAGCAGAGGTTGGTCCTTCCTAACGAGAACACTGCAAAGTGCATACTTTTAAAAATAAACCAGTTCTCACCATTTACCATCTAAATCTGCGATTTAACTCACAGGTACAACTACTAACCCGACCCAGGCCATCCCGTCCATCAGAGAATCAAATCCCTCCTCCACAGTGATGTCACCAGGAATTCTCACCACCGCAGTGACCTCATCGGCTGCACCTCAGGCAGGCCAATCAGGTTTTGGGAGTGCCGTGACATCACCGCCAGCTGAAGAAGAGACCACAACCACTCTCATCACTACAACAACAATAACAACAGTGCATACACCAGGTATTTACACATTTTTTAATACTAAGGTCATGTTTTCAAAAATCTAAACACTCTTTACAGTCCTAACCAACCAAATTTAGAAAAAAAATGGCACAAGCATTAAGAAACTTGTCCTAATGTTTGTAAAATAATATATAAAATAATTTCTAAATGGATATTTCAAGTTTCAAACTTTTAAACTGTCTCTCCAGTTCAGTGCAATGCCAGTCTGTCAGGAATGGAGGGAATAGTTGAGTCCCCTGATCCACTCTCCTCCTCATCTCCCTTTTCCCCACTGGAGTGCACCTACAGCATCACCGTTTATCTTGGATATGGTGTTGAAATACAGGTGTGATGCTTCACCGTTACCACGGCTTCCGTTATAACCTCAGATAACTTCTCTCTATGTCACCATGGTTACTGGCTGTTAACATGTGCAGCTGATGTATCTTGTTGGCATTTGCATGGGTGATGTCACTCTAATGAGTTCTGAAATTTTTGCCCTTGATACAATCTCGGATGATGGCATCATTAAGTGTTGTTATGGTAACGCCTGTCTGTTTTAAAGGTGAAGAAAGTAAACTTGTCCAAAGAGGAGTCTCTCACCATTCTGGAGCTGGGTGGGACAGCACCTGAGCTTTTGGCCAATGAGACGCTAATGAGTGAAGGTCAGGTGATTCGTAGCTCAACCAACCAAGTGCAGATCCACTATAAGAGCCTGAAGCAAGCCAATCACGGTGTTTTCAGCTTTCACTATCAAGGTATTTGTCTTGCAATAAAGATTCAGACTATCATTCAAAAGTTTATTTATTTAAGTTTATTTAAAGTTTATTTAAAGGGGTCATAGGATGCAAAGTTCGCTGTTACATGTTGTTTGAACATAAATGTGTGTTGGCAGTGTGTGTACACAAACACCCTATAATGATAAAAATCCACCCAGCGGTTTTTATTTAATCTGTAAAAATAATTTCCCCTTTTTCAAATCAAGCCATTCTTAGCATCTCGTCTGTGTAACTGTGTGCGGCCATCTTACCCTGATGAGCTGAAATAGTCCAATCGTCATTGTTTCGATGCCGGAGCAGGGACGTAGACAAGAATGTCTCCTAAGAGAATGAGATGTTTTGTTGTTGGATGTAATAATGAACATAGTAGTCGTCATTTACTCCCGACATCTGAGCCGCTGAAGACGCAGTGGATGACTTTTGTTTGTGAAGGGAATGCGCCTCCCGATCTACATATATCCGTCTGTTTGTGCAAATCATTCGTGATCCAGCTTCACTTATAGCAGAAGTGAGTATAAGGGTTTTTTTAATTAATCTTTGCAATCGCCTTTCCTAATAACGTGCTAGTTAGCAGGTTTCGTGGCTAAACGTGCTAAACGCGGCTAAAGTAAACAGGCTCGTCACTCCACAGAGAGAAGAGAGGGGCGGAGCGAGCAGAGCTCATTAACATTTAAAGCAACATTCACCAGAACAGGCTGATTTTGGCAGAGCTCATTTTGACAAGGTAAAAGGGTGTTGTTTTACACCACCATTGAGAAATTTTAACCAAAGTATATTATAGACTTTTCATTAAGACCCTAAAGAATCATATCAACTTGTGGAAAATGGGCATCCGATGACCACTTTAAAAAACTCTTATGCTTACCAAGGCTGCATTTATTTGATAGAAAATACATTAAAGCAGTAATATTGTGAAATATGAATAAAATTTTAAATAACTGTGTTCTGTTTTAATTAGGGCTGTCAGTTTAACGTGTTAACTTGATTATGAAAAAAATTACACGATTCATAAATTTAAATGCAGTTAACGTGCTGGTCCCGCACCCAGACCTGCATATCATCTTATATCTCATACGGTTGGCTTTTGACAAATATGTTGCAGGGCAACAACTGCATAAATGCAGTTATGCCATAAAATTCAAGATATTGGTGCAAAAAATGTATGTGTTTTGTCTCATATTCATATATATCACATATCACACAATATCACACAGGCAGCAAGAGCAATATGACACGGTTCCTGATTTTGTCCTGATCTATCACAAGCTTAAATGTGATTTATACAACAGTTCAGTAAATAAGAAGTTGATATAGTCTTATATTTTAAACACAATATTATAGGGTTGCACGATTATGACAAAACTCATAATTGTCGATTATTCCATTTAAATTGTAATTGCGATTATTAATTACGATGATCACAATTTACACTGAACGATATTTTGAATATATTTATACCATTGTTTGAAGCATGCATGCCATTTCTTCTTTAAATATAAAAAAAGTAAAAATCTAAAAATTAAAACGATGAGAAAAAAAAAACCCTTAAGATCTTAAGAAAGCAGAATAATTGTTGCGTGTCTCCGAGCAACACAGTGGTGTTAATTTTCTGAGATAATTTGTGTTTTAAACAAATCATGTTTGAACAATCAAACCAGTGATTCAAAAGCATATTCATAAAAAGAGCCATGTACTTCATTCCTGAATGAATCAGCTGTATGAACTAATCAAATGACTTGAATGACTCATAAAAACACTTATTTAGAGAATCATTTTATTTAAAAAAATAAATAAATAAAAAAATGAAAACATTAAAAGAATAGTTCATAGTTCACACTCATGCCTTTCTTTTGTGGAACATAAAAGAAGGTATTTTGAAGACTGTTGGCAACAAAGCTGTTTTGGTTATCAGTGACTTTCATTGTATGAGCAAAAAATACTGAGATGTTTCTCAAATGATCTTCTTTTATGTTCCATAGTTTACGTTAGGCCGTTGCAGCTTAAATGTTTATGTGTAATAAATTCTATGCTGAATCAAATAAAATATTTCTTTCTAAAGCTACAGTTTGTAATATCTACTTGATACTTTCTCATTAACACAAAAATAGCTTTAAATCATCTTTTGTGGGTATTTTCACAGTCAAATTTATTTTGCGGTTAATTCGATTATTCAAAACATCATGTAATTAATTAGCTAAAAAATTTTAATCGACTGACAGTTCTAATTTTAATATAATTTAAATATAATTTATTCCTGTGATGGCAAAGCTGAATATTCAGTAGTCTTCAGTGTTACATGATCCTTCAGAAATCAGTCTAATTTGCTGATTTGGTGCTCAGTTTGTCTGTAATTTTTCTGTTTTGACGTGATGGGAATGACGAATTGTCTTGTTCTTTTAAAAACCCATTCCAGCATTCCTCCTGTCCTGCTCGTTTCCTCTCTCCCCTGAGGGCGGTGGAGTGACTGTCACTGATATTCATCCTGGTGGTCAGGCTCACTTCCACTGTGATCCTGGATTTGAGGTCAGAGGTCATGAGGTTGCAACCTGTTTGAATTCCACCCGACCCAAGTGGAGCACACCAGAACCTCAGTGTGTGGGTGGGTTGCATTTTTCGTTTAGTTATTTTATTATTCTTCAATATCTACAGTTGCTTGAAGAGATTTCTGTCCATTGCCATGTGTATAAGCATTCACATGTGTTTTTGTATATTAAAGCTGTATCTTGTGGAGGATGGATTAGAAATGCTACTGTTGGACGCATCCTGTCTCCAACCCTCCCCTCTGCAAGTAACCATAGCAGCGGTAGCAACCTGAGCTGCCATTGGCTGCTGGAAGCCAAGGAAGGCCACAGGCTCCACCTTCATTTTGAGAGGGTGGCTCTCGATGAAGACAATGACAAGTAAGAATTTTTCCTCAATTGTGTATTAAAGGGATAATTCATCCAAAAATGAATATTACCCCATGATTTACTGACTCTCAAGCCATCCTAGGTGTGTATGACTTCCTTCTTTCAGATGAGTACAGTCGGAGTTATTTTAACAAATGTCCTGGCTCTTCCAAGCTTTATAATGGCAATGAATGGGTGTTGAGATTTTGAAGTCCAATAAACTGCATCCATCCATCGTAAAAAGTGCTCCGCACAGCTCCGAGGGCTTAATAAAGGCATTCTAAAGTGAATTGATGCATTTTTGTAAGAAAAATATCCACATTTAAAACTTTATAAACTGTAATCTCTAGCTTTCGCTAACTGTCATACATGCGTTCTAGCAGATGACATACACTGTAAAAAACAATTTGCTGATTCAACTTAAAATGATTTGTTACCTGGCTGCCTTTAAAATTTTAGGTTCAGTCAACTCAAAAAAGTTTAGTCAACTTGAAATGTTAAGTTGTACTAAGTGACAACTTATATATTTGAGTTGATTCAACTTAAAATTTTAAGGCAGCTGGGTGACAAGCCCAGCTTTTAAGTTTAACAAACCAAATTTTTAGTTTAGTCAACTCAAATATCTAAGTTGTGACTTAGTACAACTTAACATTTCAAGTTGACTAAACTTATTTGAGTTGACTGAACTTAAAATTTTAAGGCAGCAGGGTAACAAATTATTTTAAGTTGACTCAACAAATTGTGTGATTTGCTTTTTGCAGTGTAGGCGTAGCATAAGTGCTGGTGAGAAAGTGCCAAGTTTTTGTATACATAGTTTGTATGTTATTTTTGGTTATTTATTTTTGTGTTTGTTTTTTATTTTTTGTAATACTCTATATATTTTGAAAATTTACAAGTTACACAGAGGTTTACTGTTGATGAAAAAAACATCAAATGAGATCTACTACTTCCAGTACAACCTGCCATGATTTCAGTCCTTCCTGGATCATTCTTTTAATGTCACACTTAATATTCTTTTGATCCTTTTCCATACCCTGTCCTCCCTTTCCTAGGCTGATTGTGCGTAGTGGGAATAGCACTACAGCTCCACTCCTCTTCGACTCGGATCTGGATGACATTCCAGAACGAGGCTTTGTGAGCGAGGGGATGTCTCTCTATGTGGAGCTCACAGCAGATTCCTCCTCCATCCCATTGCTGCTAGCACTCCGCTATGAGGGTAAGACAACATGTTACACATTCAACAAAATAAATTTCATCACTCTAAACCAGTGATTTTCAAACCAGTTGCGTGAGCACCCCCAACTCTGCACATTTTCTGTGTCTCCCTCATCTATCACACCTAATTCAACTTATCAGCTCATTAGCAGAGACAGCAAGACCTGAAATGGGTGTGTCAGATATGAGAGACCTACAAAATGTGCAGTGTTGGGGGTGCTTGCAGTACTGGTTTTAAAACCATATACCACTACAACATTACAATTATGTTTATATTTAATTAACGCAAACATATATGGATGCAGAATGCTTAATAATAATAATGCTTAATAACATCCTTTCTCCTTTAGCCTTTGATGGGGAACACTGTTACGAACCGTACCTGCCTCACGGGAATTTCAGCAGCAGCGACATCACCTTCCCACTGGGTACTGTAGTTACCTTCTCATGCTCTCCTGGGTTTGTCATGGAGCAAGGCTCAGGAGTTATGGAGTGCGTTGACCCCAATGACCCTCACTGGAATGAAAGTGAACCTGTCTGCAGAGGTATGACATCACATATTTTAGAGATGCATGATAAATTAAAATGAAATCGCAATCGTGATTTAGCAAAGGCTGCAATTGTCATGCGCATCATGTGAGGGAAGCATGGTTCAGTAGTAAATCTCCATTCGAAGGCCAGAGGGCGCTCTTGGACGGAAACTCCAAATATGCCTGAAGAAGACACCAGAAAATCACAATCGCTGCAGCTGAATAAACAGAAGATTTAACTGCTTTCACTGATTCAACGTGACTAATAAACACACGACTACAACAATGTATGGTTCATCTGAGTTCTTCTTATTATTTTCCTTATAATACAGTATATAATAATGCAGTGCCTTTATCACTGCTTAGAATACTATGAATACTATTCGTGACTTATTCTGTGTAAAAAGCCACATCATCTCACAGAAGGATTTATTTCAAACACTCAACTGACACTATGAAGTGAGTTTGGAGTAAAAACATGTTATTAAATGTGGTATTTTCACATGCTTTCAGATGTAGCACCATTTACTACACAGAGCTGTAGTTCACTAAGAAGCAAACAACTTTATTATCGCGAACGATTTCTTACGATTTTTAAAATCGTCTGCGATAATGAATGCGATATAGCAAAGCTTGTCAGTGAACTACAGCTCTGTGTACTAAATGCTGCTACATCTGAAAGCTGATTACACAACCGGCTTTACTTAAAAAATGCGCATGACAATCGCCTTCGATTAATAGTGCAGCCCTTACATATTTATAATATTTGTACACTGCCATTTAAAATTTGGGGTCAGTAAGATTTTATACATTTCTTATTAAAGAAATGAATACTTCTAGACACATAGATTTGATCAAAAGTGACAGTATAAACTTTTACATTGCTACAAGAATATTTTATTCCAAATGAATGCTCTACTTTATCAAAGAATGCTGAAAAATTGTGTCACAGTTTCTATAAAAGATTAAGCAGCACAGGTGTTTTCAACATTGGTAATAATAAGTGTTTATTAAGCAGCAAATTAGTGTATTAAAATGATTTCTGAAGGATCATGTGAAGGGTATCTGGGAAATGGAGACTAGAATGAGTGGCAAAGGTATGGGATGGAGTGCTCTCTAGGAGAGCTCATAGACACTCCAGCTGGAGATCGTGACGGTATCTAATATGGAAAAACAGGGCTGCTTTACCCCACATACACATGACCGAAAAGAGCGTAAGTGGTCAACTGTGGCATGATAAAAGCTCTGCTGCTTTTAAGCCACGTGCCGCGCTCATCTTTCATTAGCAGTCGCTCCAGCGCCTTGTTTTCGTTTCCACGGCTTTCAGCTCCACCCCGCTTCATACTACAGTGACATTAATACATTTTTAATATATTAGCTCATCCATAGTGATGATTTCTGCCTGACGACAACTCCCACGTTCCACACTCAATCACGGCGTCATCAAACTACGCCTTTGTTTCTTTGTTTGTTTTAAATATGCACCCTCTAACGGTGAAAATTACATACTGTGCCTTTCATATGATTCCTCCTTTTTCTCCTCTTCTCAGCGTTGTGTGGCGGGGAGCTCACAGACCCAGTGGGAACTGTGTTGTCACCTGACTGGCCTCAGAGCTACTCTAAGGGGCAGGACTGTGTGTGGCAAATACATGTCAGCGAGGACAAGCGCGTCGAACTGGATGTGCAAATGTAGGTATATATATTTGATTGTAACAGTTTGTGTTTGATTCTGTTTTTGGTTTAACTCTATTTTTGTATCTTTTGCTTGCAGTTTGAACATCCGCCATAACGACATTCTCACTCTATTTGATGGCCATGATCTGACGTCACATGTGATTGGACAGTACCTGGGCTCTAGAGAAAGGTTCAGGGTTGTATCAGGAGGTTCAGAGGTCACCATTCAGTTTCAGAGCGATCCCGACGACTCTACGTTCATACTGAGCCAAGGCTTCCTCATTCACTACAGAGGTAAATGTCAAAGGACTTGTCCTTTTTCTGCATCTTTTGTGCTGCAGCTTACAGTGATGCCACTTTCTTTTATTTTTCTGCAGAGGTGGAACCAAACGACACATGTCCTGCCCTGCCGCAAATTGAGTTTGGCTGGAGCAGCTCCTCCCACCCGTCTCTGGTGAGAGGCAGTGTGTTAACCTATCAGTGTCAGCCTGGTTATGACATTGTAGGCTCTGACATCATCACCTGCCAGTGGGATCTCTCCTGGAGCAACAACCCGCCCACCTGTGTGAAAAGTGAGCCGAGTTATGTTTATCAGTGGAGCACATTGATGTATTCAGTGGTTCGCTTTGATTAGTAGACTCGTCATTTACCGGTTTGATTATTTGATTAATACTGTACACACTCTCTTTTTCCTCCTGGCTTTGATGTCCCTCTAGTCCAGCAGTGTCCTGATCCAGGAGAAGTGGTCAATGGAGCGCGCTCAGTACATCCGGAGTCCGGTTTCGCTGTGGGAACAGTGGTACGCTTCACATGTAACCAAGGTTATCAGCTGGAAGGCCCAAACCAGATCTCCTGCCATGGCAGAGACACCGGCATGCCCAAATGGAGTGACCGGAGTCCAAAGTGTGTCTGTGAGTACATGTTATTTTTGTGCACAAGATGAGCTACACTGGCGTTTAAAAGTTTGGGATCAGTAAGATTTTTAATGTATTTTAAAGAACTTTTTGCTCATCAAGGCTGCATTTATTTGGTCAAAAATACAGAAAAAAATGTAATATGGTGAAGAATAATGTAAAATAATGTTTTTCTATTAAAATGTAATTTATTCCTGTGATCAAAGCTGAATTTTCAGCATAATTCCTCCAGTATTCAGTGTCACATGATCCTTCAGAAATCATGCTATTATCAGTGTTGGAAACAGTGACAGTTGCTTAAAGGGGTCATCGGATGCCCATTTTCCACAAGTTAATATCATTCTTTAGGGTCTTTATGAAAAGGCTATAACATGCTTTGGTTAAAATTTCTCAATGGTAGTGTAAATAACACCTTTGCTAAAATCAGCTCTGCAAAAATCATCCTGTTCTGGTTGAGGTTGCTTTAAATGTTAATGAGCTCTGCTCGTCCCGCATCTCTCTTCTCTCTGTGGAGTCTCTGTTTACTTTAGCCACATTTATGTAGCTAGCACATTATTAGGAAAGGCGATCCCAAATTTCATAAAAAAAACCCTTATACTCACTTCTGCTGTAGGTGAAGCTGGATCACGAATGATTTGCGCGAACATGGATATATGTAGATCGGGAGGCGTATTCCCTTCACAAACAAATGTAATCCACTGCATCTTCAGTGGCTCAGATGTCGGGAGTAAATGACAACCACTATGTTCATTATTACATCCAGCAACACAACACCTCAATCGCTCAATCTGAGATATTCTCGTCTAACTTAAATCTCTGCTCCGGCATGAAGCAATGGAGGTGGGACTGTTACAGCTCATTTAAGGCGGGTCTGAGGTAAGACTTTCATGTCAATCAACTATGGTGGGAGCAGCCTCTGTCGGTGTGATGTCACACCGACAGGCATCTGAGAATGGCTCCATTTGAAAAAGGGGATATTATTTTTACAGATTAATTAACCACTGCATGGATTTTTATCATTATAGGGTGGATTTGTACATACACTGCCAACACACATTAATGTTTAAACAACATGTAAAAGTGAGCTTTGCATCTGATGACCCCCTTTAATATTTTTTTGGAACCTGTGATACTTTTATCAGGGATTCTGTGATGAACAAAAAAGTTAAAAAGAACAGCACAAATATAAATCTTTTCTAACAATATACACTACCGTTTAAAAGTTTGGTGTCAGTAAATTTTATTCTTTCTTTTTTTTTGAAAGAAATTAACATTTTTATTCAGCAAGGACGTGTTAAAAATTGCTAAATTGCTAAAAAGTGATAGTAACGACTTATATTGTTACAAAAGATTAAAAAAAAAACAGGTTTCAAAAGAATATTTGGCAGCACAACTGTTTTCATCATTGATAATTTTAAGAAATGTTTCTAGAGCAGCAAATCAGCACATGAGAATGATTTCTGAAGGATCATGTGACACTGAAGACTGGAGTAATGATGCTGAAAATTCAAGCTTTGATCACAGGAATAAATTATAATAATATTTGATAAACTAACTGTATTGTTGATCAAAAAAAATGCAGGCTTGGTAAGCTAGAGAGACTTAAAAAACATGAACAAACTTTTAATGACCCCAAAGTTGTGAACGCTAGTATATGCAAGATAAAACATTACAAATACAGCTAAATATTTTTGTCCCAAGTACCAGGTAAATCATTAATTAACCATATTGCTCTTTATTTTTCTTCTAAACAGTAAAATATGATCCATGCCCGAACCCTGGCGTGCCTGACAATGGCTACCAGACTCTGTACAAGCACAGTTACCAGGCAGGTGAGACGCTGCGGTTCTTCTGCTATGAGGGCTATGAGCTCATTGGGGAAGTCATCATCAACTGCGTCCCAGGACACCCCTCTCAGTGGAACAGCCCACCACCCTTCTGTAAAGGTATGTGGATGTGAACTAGTCTAACACACAGAGAGTTGGCATTTCTGTCTGAAGGGTTTGAAAACATCATGTTTTATTTGTTTACAGTGGCCTATGAAGGGCTACTGGACGATCATAAATTGGAGGGTAATGTTGATTATCATTAAGTACTATTCATACTGGTTTCATAATTTGGCCCTCTGTGTCTCATAATGATATCCGTGTTATTAACTTCCACTCTTTGCAGTCTCTCAGTCATTAGAGGCCTCTCATCAAATGCTGAGTGAGAACATTGCACTGGCTATCATCCTGCCAATCATTCTGGTCATCCTTCTGATTGGTGGAATCTACATGTACTATACCAAGTAAGTTTGGCATACTTGTGTTTCATAAATCAAAACTGGCCCTATTACCTTTTATAATGTAAAATATCTTATTTCGTATAATTTATTATTGTACTTTATTTTAGAGAAAAGAAAAAAATGTAAGGTTTAAAAGAACAGGTGCTGCTCTTAGAATTTCTGGCATGGAACGGCCACTTTCTAGTTTCCAAATCCATTTCCCTATGGATAAAATCAGTCCTGCCTTTGCATTTGACACTGAAATTCATCACATTACTAAAAGCAGAAGGCCTTGTGAGTGTTATTTCTTGTTGACTTTAACATTCAGTTGTTTTCCCTGATTATCATCAAAACCTTCTTCACAGCTGTTCCTTATTTAGCTCTTCTGCACTAACACCTCTCTCATCGTTTCTTCCTGTCTCTCTCAGTGTGTGTAGGTGGCAGTGGAAACCGTTGTTCTGGAAGTCTCTCTCTCACACCCACTCCTACAGTCCCATAACAGTGGAGTCTGACTTTAACAACCCTCTCTATGAGGCAGGGGTAAGAGGCTTACCACCTAGTGGTATTTGTACTTGTAAACTGTTAAGATGTGTAACTGAACAGCAAGAAATCAAAGGCATGTTTACACATTGATTTTCTCTCTAGGGAACCATAGTCTTGCAATTCTTCCAGCACAGCATTCCCTGTCTTTTTTTATATATAGAAATATATACTCTCTAAGGCTGCAGTTATTGGTTAAAAATACAGTAAAATCAGAAATATTGTGAAATGCTATTACAGTTTCAAATATTAATTTCCGTTTTAATATATTTTACAAGGCTGCATCATTTACAAATTTTCATCACTCAATACTGCAGTCTTCAGTGTCATATGATCCATTATAATATGCTGATTTGCTGCTCAAGAAACATTTATTATTATCAGTGTTGAAAACACTTAATATTTTTTGTGGGCATCCTGCTTTTTTTCAGGATTATTTGATAAATAGAAAGTGTAAATGTCTTTACTCTCACTTTTAGTAAATTTGAATGCATCTTTGCTAAATAAAAGTAATAAAGGAGTAGTTCACTTCCAAAACAAAAATGTTCAGGTAATGTACTCAGCCCATTGTCATCCAAGATGTTCATGTCTTTCTTTCCTTCATGAAAAAAATTATGAAGAAATTATATTTTTTTGAGGGAAACAGTTTAGGATTTCTCTCCATATAGTGGACTTCTATGGTGCCTGCAAGTTTGAACTTCCAAAATGCGGTTTAAATGCAGCTTCAAAGGGCTCTAAGTAATCCCAGACGAGGAAGAAGGGTCTTATCTAGTGAAACAATTGTTTATTTTCTAAAAAAAATTACAATTTACATACTTTTTAACCTCAAATGCTCATCTTGTCTAGCTCTGCATGAATTTCTGGTTTCGGTAGAGCTAGGTATGTTGAAAAACTGCCATCTCATTTTGTCCTCCAACTTCAAAATCATCCTACATTGCGGTTTTACCTTTTTTTTGTAAAGAACGTTTGATCTTCTTTGCATGTTCACGTTGTAAACACTGGGTCGGTACTTCTGCAGCTATGTATTTCTCCCATTTCATGTAGAAAATGAAATGGGAGTTTTTCAACATACCCTAACTGTCTTGAACCGGAAAAATAGAGTTAACGCAGACCTAGACAAGATGAGCGTTTGAGGTTAAGAAGTATAAACTGTAATTTTTTTTTTTAGAAAATAACTCATTTGCTAGATAAGACTCTTATTCCTCGGCTGGGATAGTTTAGAGCCCTTGGAAGCCCTTAGTTGGCTAATTGCATGTTTATTAATAAACCATTTAAATCATAATAAGGAGCCTATTATTACCTGCATCGCCTAATAAGTGCTCAAGTGCACGAATAAACCTTGCCAAAGCACAAGGGCAGAAGTAATGATTATGAATGTGTCAACAGCACTGAAGTTGCATTAACATTTTAATAATTTATTGATTTTATTTAACTAGTGCTTTCTTTGTTTTCGGCTTAGATAAAGAGATGAAGTCGGCGATACTGGATGCGCCTGTCTGCATGTTTCATATGGATTACATAATTTGGGAATATTTGTTTTGCATTCGAATTGGTTCATTTCAAAGTAGACGTTTAGCTCTCTATAGATGATTTTTCATGTATGTAAGACAAGCATACATAGAGTTTCGGTTATTTTTATTTTTTCATCACGCTTAAGTTCAGAGACAGAGACGGCAGAAAGCGCATCCTGTTTACTTTCATTTTTTTACAAAAGCGCAATGCTGTGTTTTTATTGTGAGTGCACACAAATAAATGTAGAGTCTTTACAGATTCGAAAGATATATTACTCTTATATGTATGACCAAAAATGACGTAGTATTTGACGAGTGTGACGAGTATTTTAAGTGACCGCACCGGCGCCTCCATCGGTCATGCAGTGAACGTGCTACTATTTAGCTTCCACACTCGGCACTGACACTTCAATAGCACATATTTTTCTAAGTTAACATTATATTGAGTGCCCATGTGAAGTTGCTACTACTTGCATCTTTCAGATGAAAAGCCATATTTGAAGCCGATAAATGATATATCACCCGATATATTACCACACTGACCAGCCGTTAACAATCTGTCCATCACGGACTGCGTGACTTTGCCACTTTCTGTGGATTTTTAATTTATTTTTTCTGTGACTAAGCGACTAATATAACTTTGGTTAAACCAAGCCGCGTTTCGTTGACTAATGGGTGGTCATATGTTAGGGGACAACCCTAGTATTTAGTGTCTATTTATCTATATCATATTATACTAATTATAATTTTTCAAATTAGTAGACAGTATTGCTAGACTTTAGATGATTTTTTTTATTGTATTTGCTAGTGAAGTGTGTTTTGTTTCCCTCTCTCACTGTAGGACACACGAGAGTATGAGGTGTCCATCTGAGACGGGAGTCTTCAGTGAATCCAAATTTTGGGTGACTGAAAAGGAGAAAAAAGGAAGGATACTGTTATTTTTCTCTCTCTGCAAGACATTCATTTGTTTTATTCAGTTAATTACAACACACAAATCCCACTCTACACAGTCTCTCTCTCCTCCCTCTTGGTCGATTCACTGATGTATGTATGTATCAGGTGCGTTTGCTTGCGAGTTTATGCAGGTGCCTGTGTAGTATGTCAGCGTGTGTTTACATGTGTGTGTATGTTATTGGCTGTATATGTACATCAGAGTAATGAAACACTGAAAGTAACAACAAAATAGTTGTAAGTACATATTGTGAGTGTGATTTCCACAGTCTGGCATGTTTTATAACAGAAGGTTTGGTGCCTTAAGGACTGTAAAGTGATGGAGTGAAAGAAAGAACGAGAAACTGAAGAGAGAGAAAGAGAGAGACTGACACAAGTGAGACAAAGATAGATACACATACGTATATAATCTGAAATATGAAAACTATAATCTCATGTTCCCATATTTGTATACAGACACATGGCCACACATTGACACATGCATATACATGATGACAAGAACATATTGAATGTAAATATTTTGATTGAATATTGAGTATACAAGCAGATTTCAGTGCCAAAATACATCCCATAATGTGACGTCACTTCATGTTTCACTGGTTGCCATAGTATTTCTCACATGATTATGTAATAATGAGGACAATGCCAGCATTTCATATTGTTCTTTGCTGTTTCTTAAGAATCTATTTCTGCTTGATGTTGAATGACCATGTTTCAGAGGAGCGGAATGTCCTCTCGCTTACGGCACGCAACGATTGTATATTTTACCGCTTCAGCTTAGGATTCATGATCAATTATACTTACCGTCATTGTTATCAGAGTTGATGTTGTTGCATATGCACTATGTTGAGGAAAATATATACAGAAAAAAACTGCTTGCTGTGATGCAGTAATCGAATTGAAATGCTTTTTATAAATTGCATTTTTTTTTTAAATTCATCTCATGGTTTCTTGTTAATATGCAGTGAGTTTTGTCTTTTCCACTGTGCCATAACCAGAGCCCATGTTGTGGAGGGCTTTGTTGCATTATAGTATTACTTGATTGTTATTTATTTATCAACATAATATACTTGTCATGAAGACATTTATTTGCTGAGATTTAAGATTAAATAAAAGTCTCTGTTGGATGGTGAAAGTGTCTTTCATAAAAGAAATCTTTATGGAAAATACACAATGTTGTTTCTTGCTATTTGCAAAAGTAAGTTATTTATGTGAGTTGAAAATGTCCTGAAAGAAATGTCTTTTTCCACAAATTTCGTATGTATGCAAATTGTATTATCTAAGGTACACATTTCTAGTAATTGTGCAGTTAATTCTCATATTGTATTTTCAGAAAGTTTTGGAATATTTGTTATCTCCCCAAATTTGTCACTACCAAAAAACAGTAATTTATAATTTAATAAGAAGGATTATATTGACCTATTAGGATTTTGCTTACATCTTCATTGTAAATATATATATATATATATATATATATATATATATATATATATATATATATATATATATATATATATATATATTCTACTTTTATTAAAAAGTTTTTAGAGGTAAATCAATAATACTTACAATTGTAATAATATTTCAGGTGTGATTTGTAAGATTTGTTGTATTTTGATCATACTGATTTCAAAGTTAAGAAATCCTTAGTTTGAATTTATATTGAACCAAAAACTATCACAACATCTTAGTTGGTAATTCAGTATACTTTATTTTTGACAAAGCATCCCATGTTTCGGTAGTGACAGTAATGTTTTGGTATCGACCACATCACACTACAGAATTTTATCTCACATACTAAAACACTACTAAAACATACTAAAATACAAAAATGTTGCAGAACTGTGCTAGTTTGTTTATTTCCACCCAAATAAAGGATTATGCGTTCCCTTTTGTCACTACCGTAACAATGATGACATGTTTCGGTCGTGACAATTTTAGATACTTTTGAAGCTAGCTCTAAGATGCTAATCAGCACATGGTTAGCTAGCACAGTTCTGAAACTAAATTAAAAAGTGTGTTTAATTATAGAAAAATGGTGTTCGGTATTTAAAGTTAGACACAGATTTCTCATACTTTTGAACACATTTACCTAAAAATGATGGGACTGACACCTTGTGGCAATGAAAGAGAATGACATAAATATTTCCTGATCATGAATGTGTAGTTAAAATCAGTCTCAGCCAATGGACTACACTGCTTCGGTAGTGACGTGAAAATGTGGGACACATTTTTTTTTTATTTTTTTTTTTTAACACAAAGTTTCATAATTTACAAAGAAAATATAAAATACATTTTTTAAACTTACCTTTAAAAAAAATCAAAAAGATGTTTTAAAAAACAACAATGAAATAAAATGCAAAAAAATATTTTAATATCATTTTCATAAGCTGAAGTTCAGGGGTTAGGGTTCGGGACAGCCACGTACCAATTGCAAGTACCCACTAAAATGATGATTTTATATTTATTAAGCTTACTGATATTTTAAATATTATTGTGGGTTTAAATAGACAATAAAATGAGTAAACGTCTACGAATTGAATACTTAAATGCTTTTAAAATGTGTGTGTGTTTATTTTGTATGTATTTTTATTTCTGTTATTTTGGTTGTGGGACAGCAGTTTGCACCAGCTCTGTAGAATGGCCCATGTAAGCATAAATACACACACAGTCATAGAGATAGATAGATAGATAGATAGATAGATAGATAGATAGATAGATAGATAGATAGATACACATATTTACATGCTTGTGTATACACACTAATTTACGTATTTCACGTTCCCAAGACAGGACAATATATTTTTTAAATGTTTTAAAACGTAAACTAAATTTTGTATTACAGAAGAAAACATTAACCTAATAAAACTGCCCTTTACGATTGGCTGTATTCAGACACAGCTTCGCTACTCTTCACGTATTCTCTGCCACGGGGGCGGGATTAACTCTCTTGACTGACGTTGATGTGGACCAATCAGTCAACGAGAGACACTCCTAGCGAGGGGGGAAGCAGCCATTGTCAACCCACAACAAGTAAGAAAGAGGAAGAAGACAGTCGTGCTGTAAGACAACAGAGGAAATTATGATTTGGTGAAAAATCATGGCAGGCTTAGTGTTATAGATGTAACAGCCCGTCGCGGATACGTTATATTTTGTGTAACGTTACCTTATCGCTGGGACCCAGTTCGGTGAGTGTTTGCTCGTTAACAGCCACACTACTGTTATCATGACCTAGCTCAGGGGCTAATAACCTTAACAATATAAGACACAGACATCATATTCACTAGACACGTTATGTAGATGTGTTTCCCTTTAACTGTCAGTTGTCAAGTTATTAAATGACCAGTGAATGGTGGGAAATACATTTGGTGTGGTCTAGACGAGGATTAGCGAGATCTCTCAGCTGGAGTTAAGATTTTACTGAATGTGTTGACCTAATTCTGTCCATTTCCTCTGATATCACTACAGAAACACATCTGTCAGTGGAGTGGACAGATATTCACAAGCCTCAGTGTACTACTAAAGGAGAGTTATATTTCCCATATGTTTTAGTTTTTGGGATGTCCCAGTGAGATCATGACAGATGCTGAAAGCATTGCTTTTTATTTCATATATTACGTTTCTGGATGTTGGATGTTGTCTTTGTGTTTTTAGAAATAGTTACAGTGGCTGTCACATAAGCTGCGCACGGTTTATGATTGTATATAATGGTGTAATGTCCCCTTGTCCACGCATATCTCTGAAGTTGTCACAAAATTTATTGATTTATTTTGCTCTCGTAAAATTTTATGTCTTTTGTACTTTTGTGAGTAATCACTAGAGATTGCTTTGATGTCCTACTGGCTAAGTTTCTTTTTAAAGGAATAGTTCAGACAGAAAGTAATATTGTAATGTATAAAATGTATGACTTTATCTCTAAAGGAGAACACAAAAGATAATTTTTTTTTCTCATATATTCTGGACAGTCTTTTTTTAATATGAGGACTGAGGCTGTCATGCATCCAAAATGATAAAGACTGTTGTTAAGTATCATAAAAGTGTTTACATGACTTGTGTGCTGTATTCCAAGTGACCCTGGATGACAAAACCATGAGTCATGAGGGTTTTTTTATTATTTGAAAGCTGAATAAATAAGTTTTCCGTTGATGTATGGTTTGTTATGATATGATGAAATTTGGCCGAGATACAACTATTTGAAAATCTGAGGGCACAAACAAATCTGAATACAAGCATATTACTAAAAAAAAAAATTAAGTTTTGATATATTTACGGTAGGACATTTACATAATATCTTCATGGAACACGATCTTTACTTATTATCCTAATGATTTTTGGCATAAAAGAAAAATCCATAATTTTGACTCATACAATGTATTTTTGGCTATTGCTATAAATATACCCATGCTACTTATGACTGGTTTTGTGGTCCAGGGTCACATAGGATCATTTTGAAATCATATAATGAGATGCTCTTCACTGGAAGCTATTTTAGTTGAACTTAAGAACTGGAGCAGTTCAATTTGCAAATGAAGAATTCAGACCAGATTTATTAACTGGATCAACTGATTTACTCAAAAGATTTGACTTAAAACTTGAAAGAGAAATTTTGTTCACAAATTGGACATTGTTACTTCTTTCATGAATTCTTGTAAACGCACCAAAGAGAGCTAAGCCTGATTTTTAGTCAATAACCAAATGAAATCCTGATCTCACACAAAGCTTCTTTATGAATATATACGTCAAATAGAGTGCATGATTCATGTGGATCATTTCTGTGATGCTTTTATGCTGCTTTTTTGTGAAAGTGATACAGGCTTGGAATGACGAGTCAGTGAAGTTAGTAAAGTATTCAAGTTAAAATTAACTGTTCCTTAACCACTGCATTTCAGAATGACTCAGTACTGCCCTTAACATTTCATAACAACCAGACCCTAATTCTGTGTGCTCCATATTTGTGTGCTTTATATCTTTAGGCAGCAAATAAACAGCATTTGATTTCTACTCCCCTGATGTCTGCCGAGGCATCTGGTTCATCTGGTGGGAATGTGGTGACTGTGTCCGGTTCTGCCGCATCATCCTCCAGCCATGTTGGCGAAGAAAAGGCCGAAAGGAGCCTGGCGGGGAACAAGTATGTGAAGCTCAACGTGGGGGGAACGCTCCACTACACAACGGTCCAGACGCTCACCAAGGAGGACAGTCTGCTCAGGAGTATTTGTGACGGGAGCACAGAGGTCACCATAGACTCTGAGGGTAAGAAAAAGCATGATAATATGTTGCCATACACTTCCATTCAAAAAACTTAGAGTTGGTAAGATCTGATCTCACCATTAAAATTGAGACAGACTAAATCCAGAAGAACTGTGGCGATGTCTCAAAGACATGTGAGGAAACCTTCCTACAAAGCTACTTGAATAACTGTGGACAAGTGTATCTAGGGAAAAAGCTGTTTTAAACACAAAGGGTGGTCAAACCAAATGTTTTGATTTGTTTATTATAAGTTAATTGGTTAAAAAATCTATTTATGACATTATTTTTAAAAGGATCCTCACCTTTTTTACAGCTTTTTAGTGTGCCTTTTCACAGGTTTCTTCAAGCCTTATTCTGCAATAATAGCTGCAGAAACTAAGATGTATATCAGAGATGTATATTTAAAAGTGTGTTCACTTTCTCTTTAAGGCTGGGTGGTACTGGACAGATGTGGGAGGCACTTTTCCCTGGTGCTGAACTTCCTGCGGGACGGGACAGTTCCTTTGCCAGAGAGCACACGGGAGCTTGAGGAGGTGTTGAAGGAGGCGCAATACTACAGGCTTCAGGGTCTTGTGCAGCACTGCCTGACCACATTACAGGTTAGAGGATCCACTGGACTGTGTTTCTGTGTCAATAGCATGTGTCTATAGAGAAGTTGAGTGCTTCTTTGCACCATGGAAGGTGTTTGACTGTTGGCTTGTTTGATGTTGATGCAGAAACACAGGGATGTCTGCAGGGGATGTCACATTCCTATGATCACTTCAGCCAAAGAGGAACAGAGGATGATAGCCACCTGTAGGAAGGTGAGATAACAGAGCGGATTATTTACTTCCCCCTTAGACCAAAACAACAAGAAAAATTTGATCTATTTAGGTTACAATACACAACTTTTGCCCAGATTTTTGCCCTGATTCACAGTCTGGAGGAGTCAGTGCTTGTTGCCAGAATTCAGAGCCAGTCTGCAGATATTGGTCAGTTGTGAAATTCGTGTAGTGTACATTAGGAACAGACTTGATTTTTTTTAAGATTCAAATTATGATTCCATCCAGTCACATTTGATATTTTGAGCTGATTTTAGAATGCATTTTGTTGTCATTTTTTTCATGCATCTCTCAAGCATCCTATCAGATACATATCCGATATCTGGACATCTGACCTACGTCTAAACACACATATCCGATTCCCCTCAGAACTGCAAATGCAAGGGTGACACGTTTTCCAATAAAGATAGCGTTTTAATACTGCATGCTGCATGCGTTCGCATTTTATTGAGGTGGTAAATTTATATATAGGTAAGAAACATTTGCACAACATTTAGGAGCTGGTTTTTAACCCCTGACCTGTAAATTTTATGAATACAACAGCTTTGCTACTAAAAGCTGCATTATATTTCTCAGCAATGAGGTGATAACTTGGCTGTTTTGTAATTAAACTAACAAGCTTCACTATTATCCTACTCACTCATGCGTTCTCTCTCGCTTTCGTTTTGAATATTACATAAATAGTTTTAATAGCATGAGCATTCAAAACCCGAGGGTCTACCATGTGCATAGTGTGGGAATTAACCACAGATATTGGATACCAGTCATGTCTAATGTGAACGTTTTACAGACAGTTTTACTCTGTAACTATTTACAAAGTTGCCAAGTGTATGATGCCTGGTGTTTTAAAGGAGAAGTTCACTTCCAGAACAAAAATTTACAGATAATTTACTCAACCCCCCCTTGTCATCCAAGATGTTCATGTCTTTCTTTCTTCAGTCGTAAAGAAATTATGTTTTTTGAGGAAAACATTTCAGGATTTCTGTCCATATAGTGGACTTCATTGGTGCTGCGATTTTGAACTTCCAAAATGCAGTTTAATGCAGCTTTAAGGGGCTCTAAATGATCCCAGCCGAGAAAGAAGGGACTTCTCTAGTGAAACGATCGGTTATTTTCTAAAAAATAAAAACAAATAACAATTTATATACTTTTTTACCTCAAATGCTCATCTTGTCTAGCTCTGCGTGAACTCTGTGTATTCTGGTTCAAGACAGTTAGAATAGGTCGCAAAACTCCTATCTCATTTACTCCTCCAACTTCAAAATCATCCTAAAATTTTTTTTTGGTAAATAACTGATTGTTTTGTTAGATAAGACCTTTTGGGTGACAAGGGGGTGAGTAAATTATCTGTAAATTTTTGTTCTGGAAGTGAAATTCTTTAGAGTCAAGACACTACAGGCTAAACAATAGTTTTTTCATTTACTAGTTAATTTTGTGATTTAGGGCTATTTTGCTATATGTTCTGTTTCAGAACATCCAAAATACACACAAGTATTTATTTATTTATTTATTTATTTTACATTTTATCTTCATTTAAACTTTATTAGGGCCCGAGCACTGCAGTGCGAGGACCCTATTGGAATTGCTCCGTTTATTAGGGCAAAGGCCCTATTGTTTTTTTAAGGATTATATATATATACACAATTTTTTTTTTTTTTTCAACATTTCGGGGCATTTTGGGGGCCTTAACATGCTCAAAAACTCTTGAAAATCGGCACACACATTGGTATCTGCGGCCATTAGGACGCCACAGAGCCTGGGACCCGGGCGTGGCACAGGGGCTCTACAGCATATGAAACTCGGTACACTTGTAGATCTCACTGAGCCAAACAACTCACGCTCTCTATGTCATTAGCTAATCCAAACAGGAAGTGAGCTATTCAGGGCTGTTTAAAAAGTACATGCTCTGGAATTTGAAATACTCCTCGGAGGGCTTTATTTGGATGGCCACCAGACTCGGTCAGCATGACCTCAAGACATTGGGGATGCTAAATTGCGGACGGATGTTTAAAAACTATTAAACATCTGATCTCACTCTAACTCTCTCACTCTAACTCTGTGTGTGTGCGTGAAGTGTGTGTGTAACTGTGAGTGTTGACAGTGGGGGAGGGTGGCTGCCAGATACAGAGAGAGACAGAGTGCATTTAAAGTTCATTATCCTAACTCTTCACAACTTTTTACATATGAAAAACAAGTCATTCTTAGGAAATATGTTTATCATATTTTCAGAGACCGCAAAAACATTTAAAATATCAAACATGTAAACTAGCAGATGAAGACTATAATACCAAGGATGAACACAAGATGACCTCATAGGATAAGGAATCTTTTTCAGCTCATTCTCAGTCTCAGAATCATGTAAAAGCATTTTGGGTAACACTTTCTATGAAGCCCCTATTTATAGTACATTATAATGATATTTATAAGGCATTATAATGAATGCATAATGCATTATAAAAACCTTATAATATGTTATATCATCTCATGAATAATCATAACAACAATTATAATACATTAAAATACTTGAGTATTTGAGGTTATAACTTTTAAGATTATGATTTTTTATAACACACAATGGACAGCATATAAAATCTACTTAATTTGTAATGGACTATATTATATTACATTTATTTTTTTACATTATATATTATTTTTTATTTTGATGGTCCCCCTAGTCTATTAACAATAAGCAATTGTCCAACTCCATGTCAACTAACACTCCTTAGAGTATTAGTAGACTTAGGTCAAGGTTAGGCTAGGTAGCAGGTTCACGTACTTGCAAAGTTACTTATAATCAGTTTGTCTTTTGGTCAACCATCAAAATACAGTGTTAGCATATATTTAGCATACTACTAATAATAATTACTGCTAGCTGACATGCAGTACCATCAAAATAATCAAACTGATAATACAATATATATAGAAGGTTTTTACAGAGGGGTTTGCGTTTATGTAATTCACCTAATTTGTATACTAATTTATCCCTAAATTATGTTGAAATGTGTTTTTTTTTTTCTGTCAGTATGTTCTTATTTATAAAAATAGATTTGTATGCAAATGAGGGCACATTTAATTGAATAATGCACCATTTGCATATTTAAACATATTTAATGTCCTATGATTAACCAGCTGGGAAGTATGGTGATATCTATTAGTTATTTCTTTTTTTTATTTTTTTCAACATTATTCATCTGGGGTGTCTTGCTTTTAAAGTCATGTAGTGTATTCCAGCCTTTAAGGATCCAAATAAAACTTTCTGATGATTTATATGGGCATATGGTATGGAACTCTGAGGAAAATTACATTGATATTAATAATGATGATGAGATTTTTGTGGTCTGTGTTTCATAAATAATATTTTACCTCATTACAGCCAGTGGTGAAACTGCAGAATAACAGAGGGAACAATAAATACTCCTATACCAGGTACATTCAGCACTCATTCTTCAGCTTTTTTTTTTTTTTTTTTTTAAAAATAACAATGTCTGAGTTTACCACCTTCCCATTTCAGAAAGCATATTAATAATAATGTGACTTATTCAAATACTGTTCTGAATCTAAATTAATAATTGTCATACACACACTAGATATGTGTCTCAATAACCTTTTGTAATTATGCCTGGTTACTTTAAAAAAGAAGTAAGCAAATGATTTTGAAACATTTAAATGTTTCTGTATGCCAAACAGTAGGGCATAGCACTAGCAATGCCAAAGTCATGGGTTTGATTTCCAGGAAATACATGAGTTGAAAAAAAAAAAAAAAATGTGTGGAAAGTGTGTGAATGTAAGTGTCTGTTTTTCAATCCAATTTACCCTGCTTCCTTAGCAACTCTGATGATAACCTTCTGAAGAACATCGAGCTCTTCGATAAGCTGGGGCTGCGCTTTAATGGCAGAGTGCTGTTCATTAAAGACGTGTTGGGAGAAGAGATATGCTGCTGGTCTTTTTACGGCGAGGGACGCAAGATTGCCGAAGTCTGCTGCACCTCTATTGTTTATGCCACTGAGAAGAAACAGACCAAAGTAAGGAAAAAGGAGTTGAACTCTGGTCTGTGTGTAAATAAGTTTGTTTTCTAACTTCACTTTTTCATCTGCCCACTTAGGTTGAGTTCCCAGAAGCTCGTATCTTTGAGGAGACACTCAACATTTTGATCTATGAAAATGGACGAGGCTCGGGTTCGGGAGGCATGGCCCTGCTGGAGTCAGGGGGCGTCTCGTCGCCAGGTGTGGGCCAGTCGGAAGAGGAAGGGGCGGGTGTGGGGGGCAGGGAAAGGCGGGTGAGGCGTATCCATGTGCGGAGGCATATTATGCATGACGAGAGGGGTCACGGACAGCAGACTGTCTACAAAGACTGAATCAGTGTGGTACAGAGACATTGTACTACCAATATGCATGTGAACAATGTGAATGATTGGTTGAGGAAAGATGACTTTGGTATGTTTAATACTGCACTGAATTGGGAGGGGTGGGGTAATTATGGGCTAGTTTAGAAATAATACTGAAGTTGCCACAGTGTGGTACAGTTTTATTTTGTTCTGTGAGATATATTTACATAACTTTTTTCATTTTTTTTTTTTTTTTTTTTTGTTAAATTTAATTTATTATTCAGTTAATTTATTGTCCAGAATTTTCACTTTTTCAAAACTCAATGTGAAATACGTTGTATTTTTTTGTGTTAATTTGTTTGTATGGGCTGTGTGAAAGTTTATCTTTTGGTGATTAATGGTAAACTGTGATGTATGCTGACTTGAGCGGTACATGGTGGAGGTATGATGTGTTCTAGGACTGTCAGATGGGAAACTTATGGGAAACTGACCAAATGTGCAAAGCTTGTTGGAGCCATAGATAGCAGGGGGTCCAGTTTTAAACATACTTTTTGTAACACAAAAGGAAAACATAACAACTAAATCATTTTACACATCTGTGCCTCACAACTGGTGTTCAAAAATTTCATGGGAGTGTTAATATTTCTATAACTAATATTGTTTTAGTTAAAATAGAAAAAATCACAATAGCTTTCTAATATGATGTAACCATACAATCTACAACAGAAATTTAGACTTGTTAGACTTCTTGCCACATCTTCATTAAAAAAGGACCATTTCAAGACAAAGATGGCTCCTTCGAATCACAATAGTAGTTACCACTACGGTACAAACCCCTTCACAAAATAATGTTTTATAGACTGTTCTGGCTTTGCCTATTTTAGCATTTTTGCTCCCCCTACTGGTCATTTTGTATTCTGCCGGTCGAATTTATGTTATTCAGTTTCCGGGCTCAGAAGAACAGCGTGCGCAGCACAGGGTAGCGCATTTTTATGTTGTTGCATCATTCCATCGTATTTACAGCACTTAACGAGACACTGCCTATTAGTAAAGTTTGATTATCATTGATTTATGTTATTCCATATGTCTATCAGCATGTAATATAAGCATTTATCTCCCAGTACATTTATACTGTGTTAACATTTTGCATGATTCTCAAATTTGGATTCAACATTTTTCATGTAACAGTTTATTTATACAATCTTTTGTTTTATTTTACAGTTTACACATTTTACTCAGTAAATCATCTGAACTACGACTTCCGGGTGTCAAGTCCGTTTATTGAGTTTAGCTTGCTGGATATGAACCCAGTATATTGACCAATGTAAGCCATAAATGTATGCACTCACTGTCCTAGACCAAAAAAACACCCCTTAATTCTGCCAATTAAACTAGCATGTGAAATGCTGTCCAGACATTGTTTTGGAATTTTAATCAACTTTAATATTCCATTAACATTTTCAGTAAAAAAAAATGCTTTTGGTAAAATCCTTGTTATTTTATTTTGTCTTCAAAAATAGCAAAGGTATGGAAGCCCGCTTCCGTCACTGAATAAAAAAATCAAAAAAGTAATTGCGACTTTTTCTCAGAATTGTGAGATATAAACTCGCAATTGCAAACTATAAAGTCAGATTTGTAAGATACGAAATTGCAATTCAGAGAAATTAAGTCAGAATTGCGTGATATAAACGGGGATTTGCGATGTATAAAGTCAGAACTCGCAATTCTGACTTTTTTTTCTCAGAATTGCGTGATATAAACTCGCAGTTGCGAGTTAAAGTCTATTGTGAGATATAAACTTACAGATGCGAGTTATAAAGTCAGAATTGTGAGATAAAAATTTGCAATTCTGAGAAATTAAGTCAGAATTGCGGTTTATAAAGTCGAAATATTGCGAGATATAAACTCGCAATTCCGCCTTTTTTTTCCTCAGAATTGCGTGATATAAACTCGAAAAACGAAAAAAAATGCAAGAGGAAAGTCGGTTTTAATAATCGGACATAAGCAGCTTTCTAACCAACGCTATGATATGATGCTCTGTCTATTACGTGAACACGTCTATCGGAAATTGTGCGCGACGACGTAAAGCGACGTAGCTGTGCACAGCAAAGCGCGCCAAGGTAGGGTGGCGCGCATAGTACGCACGCACAGTACGCAGTGGTGTAAAAAGTGGCGCAAATGTGGAAAAAAACATGGCCAAAGAAGAGGACGTGATCCGAAAGTTCGTTGTGAAAGAACTGCACAAGTGTTCGGACCTCAGGTAAACTATAGGAACCGCAGACTCGAAAGTGCTCTCAAAATGGATGTTATCATCTTACACATCAAAGCACGCATGTTAGTAAGTCAGGGCTGAATCAAACTCGTTTCTTGAGAAATTTGGTACGTAAGGTCTCCTTAATAGCTAGTGAGTGGCATGAAGGAAAAAGAAACGGATGTAAAGCGTGGTTAGCGTAGGACTGTTGCATGAAGATGGTCATATCACAATAGGAAGCGCTTTAATTTGCAGGTAGGTAAATGTGGTCGAGGGGCATTATAATGATGTGTGACGCAGCTTACGTAAAAGAGCTTGGAGAAAATACTGCATGCTAGAGCGGTTTGTCAGATAGACGGCTCAAAAATGTATCTGTGGCAACACATCATGCGTGTCCATGCACAAGCCACTGTAAAGTGGACGTGTGCTTGTGTTTTGTAACAGTTTGCTGTGAACAAAATATTTAGCCTATAGTAGTTTAATATTAACCTATAGTGTTTAGTCATGTGACTTTTTTTTTTTATTGATTTATATTGGTAATTTAGAATGAGATTTGCAATTAAATTGTTTGCATGTTTAATTTACTGTTACTCTGCCACTTTTCAGTACACTGACTTTAGGCATTCTGCGGAGGAGGTACCTGGAAAAGGTAGGAAGAGAGTCCCTCAGCAACAAGGATAGACAGCTGATGAAGAAAATTGTCGAGGAGGAACTTTTGAAGATGCAGGTGAGAAAGAGACCTTAATTTAATGTGATCTTAACATGCACCTGTCAAAAAAAACGACCTTTTCCTAAGCGCCGCCCTTTGGTTATAGGTGCAAACACATGAAGTCTCTTTAGAATAAATTGCCGGTCTTTGGGTGTCGGATAAAAGTTGACAAAAAGTCATTGTTTTTAAATAAATTAAAAGGATAGTTCACCCAAAAATTAATCACTCACCCTCATGTCGTTCCAAACCCATAAGACCTTCATTAATCTTCAGAACACAAATTAAGATATTTTTGATGAAATCCGAGAGCATTCTGATCCTGCATAGAAAGCAATGCAACTGATATGTTCAAGGCCCAGAGAGGTAGTAAGGACATTGTTAAAATAGTTCATGTGACATCAGTGGTTCAACTGTAATTTGATAAAGCTATGAAAATACTTTTTTTGCACAAACAAAACAAAAATAACAACTTTATTCAACAATTTCTTCTTTTCCCGCATCAGTCTCTGAGAGTACGACGATGCATGTCAGCAAAGACTGGTACGGTCATTATTTTTGATTTCTTTGCGCACAAAAAGTATTCTCGTAGCTTCATAAAATTATGGTTGAATCACTGATGTCACATGGACTATTTTAATAATGTCCTTACTACCTTTCTGGTAGTAATGTGATTTGTGAGTAACGTTTTTAAGCCAAGGCTTAACAAAGTTTCAAAACCTTTTTTAATTTCCAGGCCAGCAGTGATGATGAGCCTCTTATTAAGTGTGTGAATCCATCGAAGAGCCAGAGCAAAAGGAAAAGGGAAGATGATGATGATGATGATGATGATGATAATGGGGATGAAGAGAATAAAACGGTGGGAAAGACAAAAAGATCACGGCTGGAGGAGTCTTCTCCAGGTAACTAGTATTTATGGAGTTTGTCCTTGTTTTATTTGCTCACATGAATAATTTATAATCTTTCTTGTCCAGATTCACCTGACTCTGGAATAGAGAAGGCTATGAATGAAGGAGAACAAAAAGAGGAAGAAGCTGAAAGCGATAAAGGCACGGGTGAAGACAGTGAGGAGGAGCAAGAGAAAAAGCACATTAAGAAAAAAACACAGAATAAGAGACCGAGCAAACAAAGCACACGGGAAAAGGACAGTGAGAGGAAAAAGAAACAGAAGAAGAAAGGGAAGATGATAGAAAGTGATGAAGATGAGGAGTTGGATGATTCTGATGATGATGAGGAGGAGGAGGCAAGGCAAAAACAACCAACTAAACAAAAGAAAAAGAAAAAGGATTCAGACAGTGAGGAGGACATCAGTGATAAACCGGCTTCGAGTGATTCTGAGGATGAAAAAGTGAAGAGCAAAGTGAAGACGCAGAGCAAAAGAAAAGACATCAGCAAAAAGAAGCCAGTCGAGAGGGATGTTGTGAAAGAAGTGGAAAGAGAAGTTTTTGGGAGCAGCTCTGACAGTGAAGAGGACAATAACGAGAGCGCTAAAACAAAAGACGAGAGCAACTCTGAAAATGACAGCAGTGAAGATGAAAAAGATAAACAAGAGGATGCTGCTAATCTATCCTCCAAAGAGATGGAGAAAGATGGTAAGAATCTCTCAGAGGTCGAAGCGGGTGTACGTTTGAACCTTTCTCCTTATATTGTTCATCTCTTTTTTTTCTTGTCAGAAGAGAAAATACAGGACAATCAGAAGGAGGCAGCAGAGGACTCTGATTCCTCATCTCTTCCCTCGCTGGAGGATGAGGACGAAAAAGAGAAGGACAAGAAGGAGGGAAAGAAAAGCGGGACAAAGAAAAAGCACAGCGAGGAGAGGGAAAACACAACCAGAGGAAAGGCAAGATGAATTTGAAAACCGCTCATATCACAAAAAAAAATTAACACAGACAGCTATATTACTGTTTTAATGTATTTTTGTTTCAATTCAATTCACGTTTATTTGCATAGCGCTTTGCATGATACTAATCGTTGCAAAGCAGCTTTACAAAAAATTAAAGTTTCTACAGTATATTTAGTTGTAGCTTATTAGTGGTGACTATGCCAAGTTGACGTACATATGGCAGGGATGTATGGTAAAAATCAGTTAATGACGTAATCAAACAGACAATGAACACTATTAACAGTAATGAATTATATGTTGCAATCAAACTTGCAGCAAATTTCAGTAGTGCTGTATATTGTTTCTGGGTTGGCAGCTTTGAATATAAGATACCACTTTCAGAAACATGAAAAAGTCTTACAAAACCCTAAATTTGTGGAAGCTGCGAAATCATTTAGAGAAGGACAAGAAAGGGTGCAATATTTTGACAAACGTAAGTTAATAGGTGGTAAAGATACGTACAAGCAGTATCAATTAAGATATTTCACCTACCTGACTGGAAATGATAAGAACAAACACGAATGTTGTCAAGATTCTTGCCCTGGAAATCCTGATTCAGTTTGGCCAACCACAAACGCCTTTTGTGCCTCAGTTTTTTTGATTTGTTATAACTTTCAGCAGTCTATAGTAGTCCAAATGTAAATTCTGTTGTAGGAACAAGATACATTTATTCCTTTAAAACTGACCAAGTTGTTGTTGTATTGGACATACTAGATTAACTCATGGACATTTATTGATCGGTGAAGAATCACCAAAATGTCAATACTGTGGGATTCACTTGACAGTGAAACACGTACTTTCTTTCAAAAGTAAATTTAAAGGATCTTTTATAGAATTGTTTTGTACACTTTGTTTTAGAATTGCTTTATTTGAATTTTTGTATTGTGTACTACTGTATCTTTTTTAATGTATAATCTTTGTTTGCCATGAAATAGCTTATGAAGCTTATGAAGATGTGGCAATAAACTTAAAATCAAATCAAAAGTACTCCAAATGTTTTTCTAAGTCTGACCAATTAGTACAGCCCAAATATGACAATAATTGACCATTTTGAACAGCAATAATCAGCAAAATGTGCGAATTTGCAACAGCCAGAACTGGAATTTATTTTGAAGTAAATACTGTTTATAAATGGTTAGAAAAATATGTCCCATATTTAAACTAAAATTTGGATGTCACAAAGACAATTAATGATTCTAATTAATTAGAATTATTTGTCATTAGGATGAGGAGAATAAGGCTGTTTCCAGGCTGAAGCGCTACATCGCCCTCTGTGGAGTGAGACGGAACTACAAGAAGCTGTTAGACGGCTGCCGATCAGTAAAGGCAAAAGTGGCTGTGCTGAAAAAAGAGCTGGAGGAGCTGGGTGTGGAAGGTTAGTGTGCATTTGTGAACACAGGGAGGAGCACAAACACAGTTTGGTGAATTGCTGAAATGCCATGCCAGTTGAGATTGAATATTTGCATTCCTTAAAGCTCTAATTTTTTTTTTTTTTTTTTTTTTTTTTTTTGTGTGTTGATAATTTACAAAATGTAAAAAGTGAGTACATCATGAAATCATTTTCCAAACTGTGTTTTTGGCTTATCCTGAATCACTTCGGTACACCTATAATAGGTTTTCAGACAATTTAAACTGGTTCTGGTAGAAACCTCTGCAAAGTAGCACAGCATAGTCTTTTAATTTCAATCTTTCTAAAAATCCAGCATCAAACTGTGCCTTGTTTGTAAACGAATCCAAAGTAAAATGAAGTGAAAAAAGGAAAAAGTTCTTACTGATGTGGTGTGAAACTTAATGAAAAATAAAATTCATCCACTCTTTTCTAATGTTGGGATCAGAAGGAAGGCAATGCAAAGACTGTTTTTCCACAACTTGGCAATTGCACAGCGTCATCTTTTATTCGTAGTTATTCTGTATCGTTTGGTTTCTGCATAGACAGTGTTTGCCTCTCTCGTAAGGTGGGCGTGGCTAAACAGGCAGTGATGTAGAAGAAGCCCTTGATCATCTTCTGCGCAGGTGGTGTTTAGTCATGCTATCACATGATAAAGTGGCACGTTCCACATCCTGTGGTTTTGTCAGATTGGCTTCAATATAAGCTGTTTTTAGATTAACAAGAAAGTTTTGAGTTCTGCAACTTACTGGATAATTTTATAGTACAATGTCAAAGGGAATTTTGGTTTCCCAGTTCATGACACCTTTAAAACAGAATTCAGAAAATTTAAAACAAAAAGCACAGAATTTAGGAAAAGATTGAACTGATTTTATAGGGGCCTAAGTAAGTTATAAAGATTTTTTTGTACACTTTTATTGCCCATGAAATATGTCTGTTCCAGGTCAACCCTCAATAGAGAAGTGCAAGAAAGCTCGTCTAAAGAGAGAAGAAGCACAGGAACTGGCTGAGCTGGATGTCACCAACATCATCACCACTCAGGGTAAGATATATTTGAAGTTACATTTTGAAATGCGCATGAATACCCCGAATTGTGGTTTACCTTGTTCGGCCCTAAACCTCATGAAATTACATTTGGTTCTTTAGGACGTCCCAAACGGAGAGCAGCAGCAGCGGCATGGCCCCCTGCAAAGAATGTATCCCCGCCCCCCTCTGCGTATAAACGTGTTGTGGACTCAGACTCTGATAGTGGAGAGAGCCACACAAACACAGGCCGCAGGAGATCAGCAGCCTGGGCCAACCTGCAGGGAATCATCAGCGATGATGGAGAGAGTGAGTAGGCAGCAAGTGCCTTGTATTGTACAGTGCATTCCACAAGTTCACTAGCTCTCTAATTCACAACAAACTCTTAAAAAAAAAAAACCAACAACAACAAACATTAAACCTGCTCTAATAAGTCAGTCTGTACTTTGGCAAGAAGTTTATGGGTATGCCCTCTGTTATCGTAAGATGTGTTTGGATTCCTTTCCAGTATGTTTGTTCTCTTTTCATGTGTTTTATAATTGTTAATTTGTACTTTGAAATATTTAAGTGTATCGAATGTTTAGAATGAGGTTTATGTAGCTTTCAAAATAAAATTACATTTATTGACTTGTATGTTTTGCATTCACTCTTCCTCTTCCCTCACATACAGTTGAAGTCAAAAGTTCACATAGATCTTGCAGAATCTGCAAAATGTTAATTATTTTACCAAAATAAGAGCATGTGTGTAAATGTGACTTTAAACCTATTATCATAACACTGCACGGCTAAACACCATGTGACACAATAGGGCACCAGTCCGGGTACAATAGATAAACAATGTCTCAACCCTACCCCACTGACATACTCGCACGTTTCTCTAGATTATGAAAAGAGCTTTCATGGCACAATGTCTTAAAATATGTCTATTTTTAGAGCACGGGGTAACGTTTGCAATGATATATGTTACGTTTGACAGTCTTAAGAATAAGTTAAACATTTTGGAAGGGACATGGTGAAATGAACCTTGGAAAAAAAAAAAACTTTTGCCAGTATCTTCGGAGTGGAAAGACGCACACATTTCAAATATCCCACGATCAAAGAGAACACTAATTAACTTCTGTGGAGCAAAAATCACGGCTCGGGGTTTCTGTGTACGTACGTTATTTAAAGTGTTCAAACTGTACACGTCTCAAATATACACTGTCTACCCTACATGTCTGCCTCTAACAGAAAAAAACCCACTTTAGATCTAACTCGGAAGTTATTACAAAAACCCGATGATGGTTTAAATGAGTTTTAAGCAGAAAAAAAAGAAAAAACAATATAAATCATTAATCACATTTTCAAATATAGCTCGATGCTAATTGTACATCTTTTTTATATTTTAGGATGTATTCTTATAAGCATTATAGATAGTTTGTGTTTCTAGTGTAGAACCAAATTCTTAATTTAATGCTGCGGAATTTTAAGCGGCGGACGATGTTAAATACAGGTAAGTTTCATAGGCTATCTGAGGAAAAATGCACTGTTGGCCGGCGCCACCTAGCGTGCAGGCGTGAATTAGCAGAAGGCGATCAATCGTTTCGCCCTCGGTGTGAAAGCACCGCTCGTTGGCGATTCGCCTCGCTTTTCGCATCGTGCTCAGTGTGGAACGGCCTTTATAGACCTCAACTGAGCCGTATCCTGCTCCTAGAAGCAGTGGCGTAAAAGGAAGCAAAGGAGGCACGGCCTACCCAAAATCTGAAGGTGGAAAAATGGAGGATATGGCTTATAATTTATCTCAGGTTAGGCCAATTAATTTTATGTTTTCAGAATTTGTATTTCTTCATTCGAATTCCACTGTGGCAAACCATAAAGTATTACTGAACTCGGAAAAATAAAAAAATTAAACAAATTACCATAGAGTATAAAGAGAATAAAGAACGTAAATCACTTTGTAATATGCTTGAACAGCTCTGTCTGATAATGTAGTAAATATGGAGGGAAGAGATATGGAATATTTGTTCAAAAAACGATCGGTTATTTTTTTATTTTTATTTTAGCCTCAACTGTTTGTCTCGTCTAGCTCTAGCTGTGTCCGAAACCGCTCCCTATCCACTATATCCACCTTATTTTTCAGTGCGGAAGTAAGCTGTTTTCTGGTAATGTGTTAGACGTCCGGTTTATAATCCGCCATAGGGAAATAACGAGAAGAATATCGAAGTATAGTAAACGGTAAAACAGTTTGCACTACAAACCAGTGTGTTCATAATTAAGATAATACATTAAAATAATATGGTAAGACACAGAAGTTTGCAATATCAAGCAGCAAAACGAGCTTTTTGTGCAGCTAAAAATAGCTGGAAGTGGATGAGACCGGAAGCCAGATACAAAAAAATTACAAATAGCTGCACCCACTCTTATGGGAAAAATAAGGTGGATAGTGCACTATATCGGGTGTCAGCCGTTTTGTAGTGATGTCCGAATTCTGAGTGAACGACTTCATTCCCTACATTCGTTCACTACTTTTTACCCACAATGCATTCTGATTTCGAGTGTCCGCACTATATCCCACAATCCAATGCAGAGAACCGATGAGCTGGAAGAGAGAGCGGGAGCGAACAAGTTTGAATGAGAGATGCCGTTTACATCTTCATTATTTCTGCTTTATTGTTTATTTCATGCATTATTCATATCAAAATATATTATATAGGCATTAACTCAGTTTAATATTTTACTAATTTAATGAGCTGGCATCTTTGTTAATTTACAAAAAATGATGATAATGTAGTATTGAGCGCTCTGGTTAAGCGGGGTGGGGGGAGGAACCGTGGGTTATTTAGACACATACACGCACGGAACAAATTAAGTGATGCACAGAATGAAAAATGCGGTGAGAACGCCGCACAGAGAGGGTGATCGGGTGAGTGAAACTAATTTAAGATTTTTTTTGTGTGTGATAACGAGAATATTGTGCACGGGTTTAAAAATGTGTTTTTATGGATTTAGTGTGTGCCCTGAGAACCTCAGCAACCAGAGTGGCTAAAAAAAATTGAATATTGCTCTTAATCGGTATGACGTGTATTTGAAGTTATTTTCAAAGGATTTCAATGTGGTTTACGTGATTTTAATTTTGATGGAAAAATTGTGTATGGGTTGAAATATTTATAATTGTAGATGTGGTGTTTTTCCGGAGAACCTCTATGACCGGAGTGGTTAAAATGGAACATTGCTGTGTCAACAGGTATGAAATATATTTGAAGTTAATTTTGAGGGAGTCTTGAAGGAAATTGATCTGTATATGCTTGTATGTGATTTTTTTTTTTGATAATGTTGGTATTTTGTGTTGTGGGACAGATTGCCATGGTTTTGATTTAATTTGTCTCTTTATTTTGAATTGATTTGGTTTTCCCTACCTGTGATGTGGGGGTTTGTGAAGAGTTTTAAAGAATTGGTGTGAATAAAAGAAGTATTTATTAAGAGATTAAAGGACCTTGTTTGTGCCACACAACAATAATTTGGTGGATATTTAAAAATGTTCGTTGGTAGCGTATTCATTCTGATGTAATATTAACGGTCGCCTGAGGGCGCTCTACGACCATTGGCATGTTACGCTGCTAGGGATTGTTTCAAGATACTACAAACAATAAATACATAAAATTATCAACATGTAATTAGTGTATGTTTATTTTTGTTGACAGTATTTTAAGAGTATTTAATGCTTATGAGCACATAAGCATTACAAAACAAATTAATACCATTAATAAAACCATAAAGCTGACGCGGTGGTATGTATAATTACAGTATAAAGTCATTTAAAGTGTTATTGCTATTAATATTATTTTCTAAAATAAGGTACATGTAATATAAAAGTACATGTGACAAAGATGTTTTTCGGAACAGCTCCAAGTCTCATGCGAAGTGTAACGTTATACGTCACCGTCCGAATTCGTTCACTTCATTTTGTTGACTCCTTCTGATAAAGTCCACTCAACGGCCATTCACTATATAGGGATTAGTGAATGAGTGAACGAGTGAGCGATTTCGGACACAGCTTCTGTGTGAACCCTGTTTTTTTTTTTATTGGTCACGACAGTTAGGGTACGTCGAAAAACTCCCACCTCATTTTCTCCTCCAACTTCAAAATTGTCCTATATCAGTGCAGAAATACCAACCCAGTGTTTACAAAGTGAACATGCAAAGAAGATCAAACGCCCTTTACAAAAAAAGGTAAAGGAGATAGGACAACTTTGAAGTAGGAGGAGAAAATGAGATGGGAGTTTTTAGACGTACCCTAACTGCCATGACTGGAAATTTAAATTAAATGAATGAATAAAAAAAATAAAAAAAGAAATAAGAAAATAATCTAAAAGATTTCTGAAGCATCAATGCTTTCCCAGAGAGCTGTATCATGAAAAGGTACATTACTCAGAGCTTTTTAACAGAGTTTACGTTGTGGCCATCTGGTGGTAAAAACGATGAATAGCCTACCTGTCAAACTAGTATGCAAGTGTCATGCAGGCTGGTTCATAGGAGGTAGAGGACCTAAGTGCAAGCAGTATACTTTAAAAACGATGACAACTGACAAGTAAATACTAAAACTACAAGGGAACACAGATGACACCGCACTGGGTTTCACTCCTTTTAACCTAGATACTGAGGCAAGCGTCAGAGAAGTGTATAATGTCTCGGGTTACTAATCATACAAAATATAGTCCTCACCCTGTTGCTAAACAATATTCCTACACTCTTATAGTTATATCTGGACTGTAATAAAAACAGAATGATATATAAAATGACAACGCTAATGATAGAGTCGGCTGTTGTTCGTATGGTTTTGTTGCAGGGCGACCGTCTTCAAATGCTGATCGCATTTTTGGAAAAGAGAAACAGCCAATGTCGTCTTCAGAAGTAAAGAATGCATCAGGAATGTGCCCTGAGGCTCATTTTTGGCTGAGTAGCTATATAGGAATGCATATAGGGAGTTTGACAGTATTCTCAATCATTCTGTCTGAAAGAGATTCTTGGAGAGCAGATTTTGGTGTTCATTCTGTTTTCCTTTAGAATTTGCTGGTATAATTCAGAATTCATTGTTCCATCAATGATGGCAAGCCGTCCAGGCCCCGATGCAGCAAAACAGGCCCAAACCATGACGCCACCACCACCACCATATTTCACAGATGGGATAAGGTTATGTTATAAAGAAAACATTTTTGTATCATTTGTTTGATTGGGTTCTCTTTGTCTCTTTGTTTTAGGTCATACTGATGCAAAAATATACAAAATTGTAAAGTGTTCACAAATTTTCAAGCAGCTTTTGTTTGTTTGTTTGTTATTGTGGCCGGTCCAAAATAATATATATTTAGGGCATATATATAGTGGTGGACAATACATTTGTTATATTTTTGTAAGACCTTTGGGTGTACAAAGACCACTTTTATGTTAGTTTTCCTCGCACTCTAGACCGGGGATCGTAACCATTTTTATTTTGTTTATTCAACATAGTAAATCATCAGTTCAAGAAAAATGCAGTATAATATATATGATCAGTTTCAACAGGTACTGATTTATTTTCATTTCAATTCTCACACGTTAAATGCCGTACACTTACAATGAATCCTCTCAGTGGATTTTTTTTTTTTAAACTCTGTAAACATTGATGACCCCAGAATCTAATCAATATGAAGGTTAATATTAAAGAAAAAACACCTGAAACAACACCTATGCGTACAGCAAACAGTATCATTACAGAAGTGTATCCATAAAATGATCATGACACATAATCTTTATAAAAAGTGTTCGATGAGAGGGATGATGGAGAAAGTGAGAGCAAGGGAAAATAAGAGGAGGTTGACTGAGCCTCCATCAAGGACAGAAACAATGAGGGGGTATGAGACAAATCCAGGCTCGCTGCTGCTTGTGTAATTACTGATCAGGTCCTGATATTCAGACACTCTGGCGTATATAGCAGGATAACCGGGTTCACCACATCCAAGAAAACCGATTGCAACTCCAGACTGAATCCATACGGAGCCCTGCCTAGTGAGCGGTGGACTTCCAAAATCTCCCTGCAAAAACAAACACTTAATATTTACACCTCTAGAGTAACAGAGGAGATGTGGTAATGCAGTAGAGAGACACAGCAGATAAAGCAAGACCTAGATAACAGTTCTAGTCTCTCACTTTTGTAAAGAAAAGCATGTTTTGGATAAACAGCACCTGATAAAATGAATGACTGATGTCTTACCGCACATGGGGATTTCCCTCCTTCATTTAAAAATCCAGCACATATCATGTTGTCTGTAATAATGCTTTGGTAGGCATTATAACATTCAACGTTGTCCACAACAGGGGTCTCCACCTCCTGCAGTATGTCAGGATACTTAAATTCTGTCACAAAAAAACAGTGATATAAATCAGTGGAAACATAAAAATGCTTCATCATGTTTCCTCAGAATTTAAGAACCTTGACTGGGTGTCATTTTGAAGCAATATTTCTCACCTTTGACACTGATCCATCCCCATCCAGTGACCCAACTCTCTGTACTGGTAACAAACTCACTACCAGCAGCAGCCAGACAGACTGGTTTAATGTAATCAGTGAAAGTCACAGAAGAAGAGAGCTGGAGCAGTGCTAGACTGCTACCAAGACTGTTATAGTTAGGCATTCTGCCCTCCAATAATTTTGGTGTTGAGGGGGGCTTGACCACATACTGATGACAGGAAAGATTATATATGAGAATTCCCCATTTACTCAAAAAACTACAACACATTCAAAATAAAACTCTGTGTGTGACTGAATATGATTTTAGATTGTAAAAACTTACCATCTGATTGACCCAGGCAGCCTATTAGGAGAAAAAATAAATAAATTCAGTTCTAAAACTTTAGTAATATTGCTTCAATAATATTGTTAACACTTTATTTTGATGGTCCCCGTGGTTTCGTGAAGTTTTTAAGTTTTCCTTTTGGCTTTATAGGATTTTGGGTCAATTTGGACAGGCCGCTTCTCTAAACAACCCCATTATAGCTTCCAAAATGGCAAATTTCAAAAAAAAAATTTCATAATTATTGGCCTAAAGAGTCCAGAGAATTGCTCTGCAGTGTTTTTTTTTTTTTTTTTCCAGACTGAGCGAAAAACCTAGGACTAGTTCGCAAAAAGTAGGTTTTTTACATCTTCTCAATCATTTAACAAAAGATTTGATTTACAGCAGTGGTTCAGCAGAAGGCCCCACCTAGGGCCTTTGTTCTGATGGGCCTTTGTTCTGATCGGCCTTTGTTAACCTTGTCTAACAGGTGCTCAAAATTCATTGGACAATTGTTTTTCAAAATATGCAAATGTCCTTGTAGACAAGACCATGCACAGCGATTTTGATAGGACAAATGGTTGCACAGGTATAGCCATTATTTATGTTTTTTCCCTCTGCAATTTTTTTTCCCTGTGGCCTTAGATTGAACTCTTACATAAGTGTTCCGAGTTTGGTGAAGATATCTCATTCTGTTCAGGAGTCATAGGCATTTTACTAAAAGTGGTCCTGCCCCTTTCGTTTTGATGCTTCTTTGCGATGGTAAATCAAAAGTTCAACTTTTTTTTTTTTTTAATTATTGATATTCACTCTCCAGAGAATTGCCCAAGGGGTGCCCAAACTCGGTCCTGGAGGGCCGGTGTCCTGCAGAGTTTTGCTCCAACCCCAATTAGTCACACCTGAACTAGTTAATCAAGCTCTCACTAGGCATGTTAGAAACTTCCAGACAGGTGTGTTGAGGCAAGTTGGAGCTAAACTCTGCAGGACACCAGCCCTCCAGGACCGAGTTTGGGCACCCCTGATATAGTGCATATCTAAGGTTTTTTGCTGCAATACATAACATGACTATATTTGTAGTTTATATCAGTGGTTCTCAGTGTGATATGAGTACCACTAGTGGTACTCAGGCTCCCTCCAGTGGTATGCAGAGGAATCACTATATTAAATATTAATTAATGTTAAAACACAATGGGGTGGTTTCACAGACAGGGCTTAGATTAAGGACATTAAAGTAATTTTTATAAACATGTCTCATAAGACACTACAGGTGTGCATCTTGAGACAAAACAAGGCCATGTTTCTTTCAGTTGAAAAAGCTCAGACTTGCATTTTAGAAGTAGACTTGCATTTGCATTTTTTTACCTTTAAGTACATTGCAGTTTTTATTTAACTTTTAGGTACAACACGTTTTAATTTAATCATTACTTAAGTTTTTTTTATTTACCTGTTTGCAAGCACAGTGCAGTGTTAATGTTCAAACTATGAATTTACAATGTTAAAGTGGCAGACAACAACAACAACAACAACAACAACAAAATTCTAATTAGCAATAAAAAGCCTTTTATACCTAAAATAAAATATGCCTTTTTTAACTGTGCAGAGCTGTAGCTGAATAGTTAGGCCTACTAAGCTACTGTATTTTAATGTTGGCCATTATGGTGATACTTGGAGAGACAAATATTTTCTGAGGTGGTACTTGGTATAAAAAGTTTGAGAACCACTGGTCTAGATTGTTCAGCAGAAGAGGGAAATCTTGTCCACACCCAGGAGGCTTGCAGGAGGCCTTAACAATTTTTCCTAGGGCCTTTAAATGTCTAGAACCTGTCTGTCTGAACTCTCTAGTGATGTATTGTTCTTGAACAAGTCAGCTCTATGAGCCGGTTCCTTTAAGTGAACGATGGGAGTCTTTTTTTAATACGAACTGATAATAGGATTTCTCTTTAGTACGTAATTAAATCTGTGACAGTTGAGTGCATGAAATGTCCAACATTCCATGCTTCGTTTTTTCAGTTATTTAAAGTGCACTTTTTGTTTTTGTAATTTTCTGTGTGAACACACTACTCACACTATTTATACTACAAAATGTCATAGAATATGCGCTACAAGTGCAGAACAAAAACCTGTCCAGCGAGCCCAGCCCTAGGGTACTTAAGGTTCATGGCCTTATAACAACACAAAAAACAGAAATGCACTTTGTATCAAAATATGAGTAGTAGAGGACTTTTTGTGCACTGTGGGATTGAAATGTTCTCAAAAATAGTGTACTTTTTATAGCCTATTTTTACCCATGAAATCATCAACAGCATCAGCATTTTAAAATCTGTACATTTTTTGCTTGTATTTTTTTTTTTTTTTTTTACTATTATTATTATTATTATTATTATTATTATTATTATTATTATTATTATTATTAGTATACACTGTACTTAGTACTTACACTGACATTCACAAAAATATTTCTCACATTTGCATTGTGTTTATTTGGGATAGCAAATAATAAGTACATTCTTATAAGATACATGATCACATTGCAACAGGTACTGATTTGCTATAATAAAATCTTCTTTAAAAAAAGAATGAGAAAAAGAATGCTAAAATATCAAAAGTTTTGTGTTTCACTAGAAACATATTGACAACCCCAGAATCTAATCAATATTAATAACGTTTCTGTTAAGGAAAAGATTAAAAAAATGAAACACCCATTTTACCCATCTGAGAATGTCTACAACAACCTGTTGTCATCATTACAGAACTGTATCTGTAAAATTATCTTTAAAAAAGCAGGATAGGAGGGATGATGAAGAAAGCGAGAGCAAGGGAAAATGAGAGGATGTTGACTGAGCCTCCATCAAGGACAGAAACAATGACAGGAACAATGGGGTATGGGACAAATCCAGGCTCGCTGCTGCTTGTGTAATTACTGATCCAGTCCTGATATTCGGACACTCTAAAGTATAAAGCAGGAAAACCGGGTAGACCACATCCAAATGTATCATCAAAAACTCCAGACTGAATCCACACAGAGCCCTGCCTACTGACCAGTGGACTTCCATCATCTTTCTGCAAAGACAAAGACTTTATATTTACACCTTTGCAATAACAGAGGAGATGTGGTAATGCAGTAGAGAGACACAGAAGTGATAAAATGAATGACTGATGTCTTACCGCGCATGGTCCTTTCCCATCTAAAAATTCAGCACATATATATTTGTCTGTAACAAATGTTTCGTAGGCAGCATTACATTCAGAGTTGTCCACAACAGGGGACTCCAACTCCTGCAGTATGTCAGGAAACTCGAATCCTATCACATAAAATAAATTGGAAAGATTGGAAAATGTCTTAATCATTTTACTTCAGAATTTTAGAGCTTTGATTGGTTGTAATTTTGAAGGAACGTTTCTCACTGTTCCAGCCCCATCCAGTGACCCAACTCTCTGTACCACCAACAAACTCACTACCGGCAGCCGCCAGACAGACTGGCTTAATGTAATCAGTGAAAGTCACAGAAGAAGAGAGCTGGAGCAGTGCTAGACTGTTGTTAGGGTGTTTGATGACTTCAGTCACTGTCCTGAATGTCTCATGTGGGTTTGAGCCATTTTGGGTCAGACGCCCCAAGTAGATCACAATGTCAGACACCCTGATGCTGTAAATACAAGTTTTAATTTGAATTAAATGATGGATAAAAACTTGAAATTCATAAAAATTGATGATAATATTATACTTGGCCACTTCGTACTATTGGACACGGTAAGCTGAAGCCAAAACCCATTCGTTATTGATTAGCGTCCCGCTGCAGATATAGTCTCCATTGGACTGACTGTGAATGCTGGCTTGCCACGGCCAAGAGCCTGCCGTCGCATTCTGCCCTCCAATAATCTTGGTGTTGAGGGGGGCTTGACCACATACTCATGAGAGGAAAGATTATATATGAGAACTCCCTGTTTACGCATTCAAAATAAAACTCTCTGTGTGACTGAACATGATTTGCAGCGACTTACCATCTAACTGACCCAGACAGCCTGTTAGGAAACAAATAAAATAAAATAATTAGGCTACATTTTCAGCTCATTCAAAATTAGAATAGGCTAATAAATGTATACTTTCCAGTAAAATTTGAACATAATTGCTATTATTTTTTTTTTAAGAAATTACTTACTGTAACTATTTAAATTTTTTTATTAGGGCTGTCAAGTGATTAAAATTTTTAATCTAATACATTACACAATGTAGCAATTAATTCATCAGTTAATCACGTATTAATTGCACAGACAATTTGGCTGATAAATCATTCCCCAAAAGATAATTTGAAGCAATTATTGTTTTACATGAAAAAGCATGAAAGAGAACTGTATAAAAAGTAGCTTTAGCTATAGCTTAAGTTAAGTTTCTTTAAGTTAAGTTTTTTTTTTCTTTAATTTAAAGGTAATTTGTTATTTTTATTTCCAGATTTTTATAGTTTTTCACATTTGCTAAAACACTAAACCCCATTCTCTGAACCAAATTCTCCTAAACCAATTTGTCAAATAAATCACTCTTTCTGCAAAACCTCAAACAGGTTCAGGCAGTTTAGACACTGTTTGCAGATCTAATGCACTGTTTTTGCAAAACTCTAAACACATTCTCACTCTCTAATACACAGTTTGCTCTGTGATGAACTTGTGATGCAAAACCCTAAACACAAGAAAGCAAAAGTTAAGCACAACTGCAACACGGCTGTGAAAATTGTTTACACTTGTTTCTAAATATTTAAATATACAAAATATAAGCCAGTTCAAAAATGGAAAAGAACTTTTTTTTTTTACACTATTTTTTATATACTGAATTTTGGTCATAACAATATATTCTAGGGTAGAACTGCAAGATTACCACACCAGAAGGTTTTTTGCTGATGTAGATGAAGTCCTCTAAGATAGATAGATAGTTAGACAGATAGATGGATAGATAGATAGATAGATAGATAGATAGATAGATAGATAGATAGATAGATAGATAGATAGATAGAAAGATACACTACACTCACACATATGTGTGTGTATTTTTCCTTTTTTTGTATATTTACCACACTTGTGGTGCGATTTCTTTTGAGTGTCTGATTTCTTTTGAGTGTGTTTATGTTTATGTATCTTTTTTATTGCAAAATAATTACTATATAAAAATTCATTTTTGTAACTACATGCATTGGGCACTGTGTTCTCCATTTTTTGCTGTAGTGTCTAATGAATAATCTGTAGTGCATATAGTATTCACTAATGTGTGTATGATTTGTTTGATTTTGAGTACAGGTGAAATGGTTTTGAAGCGATTGTTTGATTTTGCCAAAAGATTGAGTCAGGATTTTCGGTGAATTTAGTTTGAATATTTGTATTTGTATTTAAGGTTTTGAGAAAATGAGTGATGGTTTCAAAAATGTGTTTTAGCAATTCAGAAAAATTGTAAATGAATACTAAAAGCTGAGATGAAAAATTTACTTCAGCCAGAAATTTACTTTTACTTTGGTAAAATAAATATTCAGCGTTATCTTCAAAAGGCTTTTGAATTTTGGCACATTTTTTCTCTGTATAGTGTTGATATGGCAACTAGTAAATACCATAAATTTGGTTACTCTAGCATGTGTGGAAATATTTAAACCAGGTGTGTTACAACTAACCCCGCGTTAGTTTGCGCCCCATGCTCCCTACTACAATAAACGTGTTCTGGACACTGTATTCTCCATTTTTTGCTGTTGTGTCTAATGAATGATCTGTAGTGTGTATAGTATTGACTAATGTTAGTATGATTTGAAAGATTTGTTTGATTTTGAGTACAGGTGAAACGACTGTTTGATTTTGCCAGAAGGGTCAGGAGTTCTGTGAATTTAGTTTGAACATTTGGATTTGCGTTATGCTTTCCATCATATGTGGGCCACATCATATCTATAATAATGTGGCCCTGGACCACGTACAAAACCAGTCATAAGGGTCATTTTTTTCCATTGATGGATGGTTTGTTAGGATAGGACAGTATTTGGCCAAGATACAAATATTTGAAAATCTAGAATCTGAGGGTGCAAAAAAATCAAAATATTGAGAAAATCACCTTTAAAGTTGTTCAAAAGAAGTTTTTAGCAATGCATATTACTAATGAAAAATTAAGTTTTGATATATTTACGGTAGGAAATTTACTAAATATCTTCATGGAACATGATCTTTATATAATATCCTAATGATTTCTGGCATAAAAGAAAAATTGATAATTTTGAACCATACAATGTATTTTTTACTATTGCTACAAATATACCTGTGCTACGTAAGACTGGTTTTGTGGTCCAGGGTCACATATATAATGACTTCAGATTTTAGCTAAGGCTATTTTAACAATAAACAACAGTTCAGCAATGTTTTCCTGTTAATTACTAGTATTATAGCCTAAATATTATCAATAAATGTTTTACATTTCTTATTTTATTAGGCCTACTTATCATTTTAATACATTAACATTCAGGCTTTTTTTCCTGAACTGAATGCTGCATGTTGCAAAAGCTAGTAACAGGTATTCAATTAATTTTCTGAATCAGTTATTCAACACACTTTGTTAGTTAACATAATATAATGAAAGCCACTTATTTGTGAATTTACCTGTTATGTTGAGAAGTATGGCTCCAGCCACACAGAAGACCGTGTTCAACTTCATTCTTCTCTTCTAGAGTGTGTTGTAACTGCTGTTTCTCTGTTGGCAGATGGCTGCCTCCAACATATAGAGGAATTTGCATAACATGCTACCTGTTCTGTTCATTTAGAAATGAATGGAATGGTGTTTGACTGAATTCCTTGCTGTTTTATGTGTGTATGATATATGCACTTGTATGTTTAGTAACGGTTAATAACATAATAGGCTATATATATTTTTTTTGTTGCAAAATAATTACTATATACAGTAAACATATTTTATTTTATGTAACAACATGCACTGGGCACTGTGTTCTCCATTTTTTGATGTAGTGTCTAATGAATGATCTGTAGTGTGTATAGTATTGACTACTATGTGTATGATTTGAAAGCTTTGTTTGATTTTGAGTACAGGTGAAATGTTTTTAAAGTGATTGTATGGTTTTGCCAGAAGAGTCAGAGGTTCTGTGAATTTAGTTTGAACATTTGGGTTTGTGTTTAAGATTTTGAGAAAATGAGTGATGGTATTAAAAAATGTGTTTTAGCATTTCAGAAAAACTGTAAAATGGAGCACCACAGTACTTAACTTCAGTTTTAAGTGCATAACTGACAAATGCTTTTGTTTAACCCTTTATTTTTAAAATGGTATTGTGCTTATGGAATGATATATTTGTCAGAGTAAATTATTTATTTACAGAACGATAATAACTCACAATGGATATGTGTTTTGAAGTACCCAAAATATCCACTAGGTGGCACTATTCAATTGTTTTTTTTTTTTTAAATAAATAATAAAAAAAAAAAAAAAAAACAATAATAACAGGTGGAGGCCTAATGTTTCAACAAAGGTGTTTAGTAAAGTTGTAGAAGTACTGTAAAGGAACAGCACATTTTTATGATGGTTTTTAATTTTTAGTTCACCCAAAAATGAAAATCTGTCATTATTTAACCTCACGTCATTTCAAACACTTTCTTCAGTGGAAGGTAAGAGGAGAAATGAATTGAACTGGAATCATTGAAAAATCATAACTAAGAATTTTTGTACATGCATACATAAAATGGAAATCACTAATTAACAGTATCACAATAATGCAAAGTAATAGCAAACAAATTAAAATGCATGTCTGTCATCACTTATGTGGTAAAGCGGCTGTAAATGCAGTATGTTTGTGAGTGCTGGGTATCCATTGTAAAAAAAACAAATAAGAAAGCTGTGGTCAAAGCCAAGAGGACAGTGGATATGTGGCAGCACTTGCTTTCTGGTGTTCATCATTTAAAGGAATATTTCACCAAAAATATATTGCAAATTTACTCAGGCCATCTAAGATGCAGATGAGTTTGTTTCTTCAAAACAGATTTGGAGAAATTTAGCATGGCATCACTTCATCAGTCATATCCTTTGCAGTGAATGGGTGCCGCCAGAATCCAAACATCTGTTAAAAACGTCACAATAATCCACAAAAAAAGGAAATTTACAAAATATCTTCATGGAACATGATCTTTACTTAATATTCTAATTATATTGGCTACTACTACAAACATACCTGTATTACTTAAGACTGGTTTTGTGTTCCAGGGTCACATATACTACTTGATTTAAGCACTAGTCGAAATGCTGTTAATACCTTTGTCCTAAATGGACATTTGCAAAAATTGAAAAAATGAAGACTTTCGCATGTGTACGAGAAACATTTTGCATCACTTCTGCCATTTTACAAAGAAGAAAACAAGAGCATGTATGCGCATGAATTAGCCTAACTGAGATCTATTTTAAACTTGGCCTTATGACAACATTCTTTCTGTTCTTGCATTCTGACACAGATAAATTATCACAGAGAGGCATAAGAACTTTCTCTCAGGCTAAATTCCACCTGAACAATACATAACATCTCAGGACTGTACATCTGTACATAACTTCTCAAAACGTTTCATCTCTAAAATAGCATGTTTGCACATTCATAATTCTATTTTCTCTATATTTTGTACATAACTTTCCAAAACATTTGCACATTCATAATTCTATTTTATCTGTATTATTATTATTATTATTCATTTATTGTCTATTCTCTTTATTATTAGTGTTGAGTAGAGTAAACTCAGGTAAAGTGGTTTTACTTCTTGTAAAATATGTAATTTAGATAACTAGATGTTTTTTTTAATTATTAGAAAAAAGAAGCTTTCTTTCTATTCTCTCTTCCATCTCTGACTTGAATTTCCTGAATGCAGTCTCATTTCTGTTTTCCAAAAGAGTAAAATATAAATGTCAACTATAAAATAACCAGTGAATGTCAATGTATTTAATGAATTTGGGTATAATTACTGAAGGTTAAAGGTCGGCCCACTTTATCTAAGATGTTCAGCCAAAGTAGGCCAGCAATATTTAAACACCTTACAACAAGTTACAAATAACAGTCTTATGTCAAAGGGTTTTCTACCTTTCAACATGACACAGTCCTCCTTTGAGAAACACTAAGAGTCAAAATTGATCACACACCAATCAGAACCTTTCAATGAAGATAAAAAGGCCAAAGTCAGCTTACAGTTTGGTGCATTTCTCAGATTAGAAATGAAATTCTCAAAACTACTTGTTCAACCTCCACATCATCCAGACACTTGGGCACATCATAAAATGTTTCAAGTTTTTTTGAACAAGTTGCATTTGCTTTGGTACGTTCATGCAACTGATTATGCAACTGATTTGTCTGCGGATTCCTACATTATCAGTTCCTATTGTCATGTTGCTCAAAATGTATTATATAGTTCTCTGTGCTACAGTCTTACCCCTCAAAACATCAAGTCATTAGCTCATCGTATATGTCTTTACAGTAAATGCTAATTTTTTGATCTAGTTGTCATAAACTGTCAAGCATATTCTACACATTTCTATTAGACTTTTTGTAAATTTGCCATGAATTGTTCAAGTGAATATTGACTTTCACTAATGTAGAGACTACAGCTCAACCAATGATAAAGCAGTTCTCTGAAACAGCTCAAAGGAACATCTCAACATCTCATGAACCTTCGATTGGAAAGCATATATAGACAGAAGACAACACAAGAGTTACAAATTCTGACAGTGCACTTTCTAATTTTTATTTTCGCCTTTGCCCATATTATATATATTTTTTTTATCTTTATATTTTTTTTTGTCAGACCACTAGTGAAAGTGTAACTCTGAATCCTATCCGGTCTTTTTCAATCAATATCCCGCATACAGTAATGTGTAATTTTGAAGAGGAAGAGTAGGAGGTGAAAAAGGAAGAGGAGGAGAAGAAGGAGGACGACGACGACAAAAACATGGAAGAAAAATAGGAAGGGCAAGAAAACAAGCAGTTTCATATATTTTAGTTGATGCGTGCCAGGGTTGGATCAGGCATGCAATAGGATTTTATCCCCGCTGCCTGTCCAGGGCCAATTTAGTATGTGATGTAGAGGAGGTTCGTTGGCCTGTCCCAGACTGAAGACAGGATGCTGGGGCAGAATAAATATTTTTGTTGTTGTTTGCTGTTTTGTGCTGTACTCTACAGTACAATAAGTTAAGGATTAAAACACTTGCAAATGCATACATTTGTTGTGTTCATCATGTGAATTTTTTTTTTTTTCCAAGCAACACTTATTACCAGTTTTCGTAGTATTGTTTTGAGTGGGGAGCTTCATTTTGACCTGAATATAGTAAGTTTGGGGAATTGAGTTAGAAGTTATGTATTTGTGTTTCACAAAAAAGAGGCATAATTTCAAGAAATGTGTTTAAGCAATTGAGAAAAACTGTAAAAACGATTGTTATGCTCTGTGTGTGAACCTATTGAGCACAGTACATTAAAACTTAAACAGCCCACTTTACCTAAATTCACCCTATATGTATGTCTGCAGTGCACTATGTCTGTATACTTTCTCCACTGGAAGCTCCTGTCACCAGAATGAATTCCTTGTGTGTGTAAACACACTTGGCAGTAAAGCTCTTTAAGCCTATAGTTAGGCCAACCTGACAAAAATTCCATCGATTGCGGTTCCCCGGTTTCAGATGTCACTTCTCACAGATATCGAGGTTGTGAATGATAGAGAATTTTTGTCCGGGATGATTTGCATTCTGTATTATTTTGTCTCTCTGATTTTGGCCAAGTATCAAATCCATACACCAATATTATACACAAATAGACACGAATTTTAAATTATTGTGAAACAGAATGGTTAAAACGTATGCTGAACTGTATAAAACACTGGTTTTATTACAACCATACTGATGTTCCAGCATCTAATTGCTAATCAGGTTAAAAGTAAAAAAAGAAAAAAAAGATTTTAAATAGAAGCAAAAAAGCCTTTTTATCATTAAAGAGCCATGACTATCAAATTACTGTGAGCCTTCAAGAAAAGATACAGCATGGTAATGCTGTGTGAAAGTGAAGAAATTAACTCACAACTATATTTTTGTGTATTATTCTTAAATTCACAGTATAATTATAATAGTAATTTCTGTGTACATTGCTGTAAAATATCATGATACTACTTGTTTTGTGATACAGTGCATTTACCCTTGTGCCAATATGTAAAGGTGAAGTTGGCTGAGCCAAAAAAACTAGAGCTGGAAGAACTGGTTGTGGAATGTTGTGTGAGGGACATGGGTGAAGACACGTTGGTGAATTTCTATAAAGCTATGCCAATCTTGATAATGCTGTGCCAAGTGAGACATGCTAAACCACATTCCTACAGTAATTGTGTTTACCAAGTTAATGCTATGGCAATCTAAAAACATTCAACTTCAGGTTGTCCCGTTATGTGGAGACAAACAAGGAAATTAAATGTCATGCCACACAGTGCCATGATGCTAAATATAAAACAGATATCATGAGAACTGAAACTGTGGTGCACAAAGAAGCAGGACAGTAAAAAATATATCAAAAACAATGCAAAATACATTCACGGAAATACATTGTGTATTAAGATACATGTAGTATATTCATATTGAACTAAAAAAAAAAAAGTTTTAGGGACTTTTCCATATGTTTGCAAGTTGTTAGTTTTAAAAGCAACAATAATCAAAATAAAAAAAGCAATATATTTTTATATATTGCTATATCAAGAAAGAGTCAAGAGTCAAGACTTTTATTGTCATCTGTACTTTAGTACAATGAAATTCTTATTTTGTCTGCACCTCTCAATAATACAAAAGAATACAGAATACACTCTTAGAAATAAAGGTGCTTCACAATTCCATAAAAGAATATTTTTTGTCTAAATGGTTCCATAAAGAATCTTTAACATCTGAAGAACCTTTCTGTTTCACAAAAGGTTCTTTGTGGCAAGGTTCTTCAGATTATAAAAAGGTAAGAAAGAGATGGTTCTTTAAAGTTCTTTGTGGCCCCCAAAATGGTTCTTCTATGGCATTGCTGTGAAGAACCTTTTGAAGCACCTTGATTTTTAAGAGTGTACATACATACATAAATGCATACATGAATGCATGAATGAATCAGGATGTAGTGCAGGTAATGATAAAGTGACAAATAGTGTTAAGTGTGATGAAATGTTAGTGTAAATTGTAGTGTTTAGAATGTTAGTACATTACATTTGTGTGTCATTTTTTTAAAAAAACAATATAGATTTTTTTCTTTTGTGGGATTAATATATAGGATCTCAATAAGAGTTTGTTTATGTGTTTTGTTGCTTGGAGTAATGTATTTTCACACCAACATTCTTTTTACAGATGTCTGTAGCTGTTCACAGAGAGCATAAGAAAGCTTGGTTGAATAAATGCCATCAAGATTCAAGATTTTAAATTTAAAATTGTACGATTTTTAAAATTGTCCCAAATGTATAGAATGAGGTTTATGGTGCTTTAAACATACAGGTAAATGCTTGAATTACAATAATTAAAAACATCACATTTGTATTTAATTTCATTCAACATACCGTAAAATTATTTATTTTAATAAAATCATATTTAAAAACCTCCATGCAGTGCACTTGTAATGATATCAGTGAGGTGTTTTTTTTTTTTTTTTTTTTTTTAAAAGCATGCTGAACTATATCAAAGTTAGTTTTGTTTCATTATAAACATATCGATATGACCCCAGGATCCAATCAAGGAAAGTTTTATATCAAAGAAGAGATTATAAGAAGAAACACCTATTTCACCTAATATTGAGACTGTGTACTGCAAACATGTCATCATGATTACAAAAGTGTATCCATAAAATTATCATGACACAGTCTTTAAAAAAGCGTAAGAAAGTGAGAGGGATGATGGAGAAAGTGAGAGCAAGGGAAAATGAGAGGAGGTTGACTGAGCCTCCATCAAAGATAGAAAGAATGGAACGGTCTGAGACAAATCCAGGCTCGCTGCTGCGTGTGTAAATACTGATCCAATCAGGATAACCGGTTTCACCACAATAATGAGAACCAATAAAAACTCCAGACTGAATCCACACGTAGCCCTCCCTAGTGAGCAGTTGACTTCCATCATCTCCCTGCAAAGACAAACACTTTATATTTACACCTCTAACAGAGGAGATGTGGTAATGCAGTAGAGAGACACAGAAGACTAAGATAACAGTTCTAGTCCATCAGTTTTGTAGAGAAAAACAACTTTTGGATAAACACTGCCTGATAAAATGAATGATTGATATTCTACCACACATGGTGCTTTCTTTCCTGGAGCAGTGCTAGACTGTTGCCAGGACTCTTATATTTAGGATGTTTTATGACTTTAATCACTCTCCTGAATGTCTCATGTGGGTAAGACGCCCAAAGAAGATCCCAATGTCAGACACCCTGATGCTGTAAATACAAGTCAGTTCATTTCACTATTATGAATCTATATCTATATATACACTATACGATACTTGAAATTCACAAAAACGTATGATAATATTAAACTTGGCCACTTCGTACTGTGGGACACAGTCAACTGAAGTCAAAACCCATTCTTTATTAATTAGCGTCCCGCTGCAGAAATAGCCTCCATCGTACAGTTTGTGAATGCTGGCTTGCTACGGCCTAGAGCCCGTTGTCGCATTCTCCCCTCCAAAAATCGAATTGAATTGTGCTCGACCACATACTGATGAGATGAAAAGATTATATATGAGAACTCCCTGTTTAAAAACTACAACACATTCAAAACAAAACTCTCTGTGTGACTGAACATGAGTTTGGATTGTGACAACTTACTGGGCAGCCTATTGGGAGTAAACAAATAAAATAATTACACTCCTGAATTTTCATCTTAATCAAAATTTAAATATAGGCTAATAAATGGAAATTTTCAAGTAAAAATGTGAACATACTCTTCAAAATGAAAAAAAAAAAAAAACTAACTTTCCTAACTACATTTCCTATAAAATAGCCATTTCCTAAACTAACCAGGTGTCCCATGTCTAGTCTGTTTTGGTTTAGTTTTGAGTTCCCTGTTCCTGTGTTCATTCCCCATCTTCTTAAAGCTTGGTACACGCCACAAGATAATCGGGCTGATTTTGGGCCGATTTCTCCCCTTCCGACAATCCTACGTAATGTCTGATTATCTTGGTGGTTCTAAAGATTATCTTAAGAGTGACTGAATCTGCTCGGAAGAACGTCGGAGGCGCCCCGATCGCAAATCGTATATCAGAAATCCTGATGTATGAGGGAACCCCGAGGACAAACGCGTGGATTATCGCGTGAAACGAAACAATATCCAATCAGAAAGCGAGCTGACAGAAGACGGAAGCATAACAAACGCAGTCATGGCGCAGCGCTAAAGGATTTGGACAGCAGAGATAAACCCTATTCATTTTTTTCCCCCGTGAATTTTCTGTCAAAATCATTCCAAACACATTTATCGCAATTTCTTCCTGCCTGTCGTCCACCATGTTTATTCTCGTGTTTTTTTTTTTTTTTTTGTTAACAAGATGAAATTACACGTATATAACAAACATTATACATGATATAAACAAGTAAACAATATAACAAGTATACACAATAAACAAGTTTTTATATAAAAATGTTTATTTATAAGCCTTTACAAACTTTCACCTTTGTAATTGCTTTTTGTTTCATAGAAAATTGTATAATATCAATATAATGCTCCATTTCCTTCCTAAAAGAAAAAAAAAAAAAAAAAAAGGTTTTCCACAGGAGAACTTACATTTGTGAATATAAAATTTTGCAAAAAAAAAAAATACGTATTTCCTACCGTAAATATATTTAATATATATAAAACTTAATTTTTGATTAGTAATATGCATTGCTATGAACTTCATTTGGACAATTTTAAAGATGATTTTCTCAATATTTAGAATTTTTGGCACCATCAAATTTTCAAATAGTTGTATCTTGACCAAATATTGTCCTATCCTAACAATCAGTCAATGGAAGCTTATTTATTCAGCTTTCAGGTGATGTATAAATCTCAATTTCGAGAAATTTACACTTATGACTGGTTTTGTGGTCCAGGGTTACATATATGCTCCCTGTTTAGTAGTCTCTTATCTGTTTTTACATCTATTCAGTGGTTGGTCTGTTCCTTTTTGTGTCTGAGTCTATCCTGTGTAAACTCTTCATTGCCTCAACCACTGTGACACCAGTTTTCATATTCAGTAAAATATTCTTAAAAAAAAAAAAAATGTGTGTATATATATATATATATATATATATGTATATATATATATATATATATATATATATGTATATATATATATATATATATATATATATATATATATATATATTATATTATATATATATATATATATATATATATATATATATATATAGTCTGAAGTATTTAATTTGAGATTGCTATGTTTTAATAATATCATGTAGATTTTAGATATTAACTAGAGATATACATCAATCAATTCAAAGTATAATATTATAACTTCACATTTTAAATGTATTATTCTATGACTTAATTATTCAACATATGTTGATGATAAATATAATTAATTTAACAAAAGCAAATTTACCTGCTATGTTGAGAAGTATAGAAGACTGTTAAACTTTATTCTCCTGTTCTACTGTGTGTTGTAACTGCTGTTTCTTCTGCTGTCAAGTCTCTAATGATCAATGAAGTATTAGTACTCCTACTTTCATCAAGAGCTTTCTTGCCTCCACCCAACCTCACACTCCAGGAAGCTGTTGATTGAAATGCCTCATTTTATTACTAATATAAGTCACTTTAGGATTTCTGATTATATAGAAGACTTGCCCCTAAAGGGGTTTAACTGAATTATTTTAACAGCCACTTGAGCCTACTCTTTGCATTTCACTGCACAGTGTCTCACTCAAGTGAAATCTAGTGATCTACTGAAAAAGTATTACAATTACATAACCTAAAATATCATCATGAATAAAGATGGAAAATGGCTTTATTTGATGTTGCCAAGTTACAGTGCAGTTGATCAGCTTCTCCAGCTGTTAAAGTTTAAACACATGCCCTTATTCATAAAATAAAGGAAGAACAAACTTCTGTGCAAATTATAGGCTACTTAAATCAAAATAAATGGGACTGTTTACATAATTGTTTTTTGTTTTTTCCTCTCACAGAAACTCATGAATAATGAGTGTATGCTGGTACACTGACATGTGATGAATTATCTTATTGCTTTGCCCAAACACACAAACAGGAAGTTAATGTTATTTGTCAGATTTGCATGGGTATTCCTTTTAACAATGAATGGAATGATGTTTGAATAATTTCCTTGTATTTCTGTGCTTTGCCTATGTGATATGTGCACTTGAATGTTTATGAAAAAACAACTAATAACATAATGCAGGCTAAATGTCAAAACAATACACCTGTGTGCTTATCTGGCCATCCCAAATTAAGAGCAGCGACCTGCAGGGAATCATTAGTGATGGAGAAGAGACCTGATAGTAAATGCCTATAACCACAATCTGTGCAATAAATAAATAAATATACTGTGGGATGGGATATAGCATTTTATGCTATAATAATAAGAAATAAGTATTAATAAATGGTTGACCTTTTTTGACCGCCTTCCTTGCCTGAGAAAGTAAAACTATGAAGGCTTTGTTGCTTGCATATAAAAAAAAAAATCAGGGGATCTCCAAATCAGATAAAAATGCATTGCACAGATTGTTATTGTTTCACTGATTTTGTTTGTTTGTTTGTTTGTTTTTTTTTTTTTTTTAGTAAGTCAACAGTCATTGGAGGAGATGACTAACAAAACTGGTTCTGTGTGGGTACTGCTGTATATTCAGAGCTAGATTAGAAATCTAACAGAATCATTTAATGAAGATATCTTATATGCGACCTTGGACCACAAAACCAGTCATCAGGGTCAATTTTTTGAAATTGAGATTTATACATCATCTGAAAGCTGAATAAATAAGCTTTGTAAACATTGATGTATGTTAGGATAGGACAATATTTGGCAGAAATACAACTATTTGAAAATCTGGAATCTGAGGGTGCAAAAAAAATTCTTAGCAATGCATATTACTAATCCAAACTTAAGTTTTTATGTATTTAAAGTAAGGAAATGTACAAAATATCTTCATGGAACACAATCTTTACTTAATATCCTAATGATTATCGAAAAATCTATAATTTTGACCCATTCAGTGTATTTTTGGTTATTGCTACAAATATGCCCGTGCTACTTAAGACTGATTTTGTGGTCCAGGGTCACATATGTAAATATGTAAATATGACATTTGTGTCTGGTCACACATTATTTAACTGAAAACAATCCCAGAATTCACAGTAGTATGCATCTTTATTCAGTTCACAGATAGCAAAATTCATACCCTTTCTTAACAGAAAGTTTGTCCATGATTGGCTCACAATCAGGTCTCATGCAAGGTGTGTGTGCAAAGTGTAATAGTTTTCTTTAACATTACAGAACATATTACAGCTAAGCATTTAACCTCAACCAAACTTGCCAATTTTATTTTTTAGGATGACTTTTCTGTGTTTGAATTACATTTTTCTGTCCGGACGTGTGCTGTTAAATATGCATCTTGAATATGCAACTTTTAAGTGTTTTGTTTTTCATTTTAGTGAATAAACTTTTATTCTGAACAGTTTTGCCTGGATTACACAAAATAACTTTAAAAAGCTTAAGTGTGATTTAAGCTTACTTGCTTCCTACTTGCTTCTACCCTCACCTTTAAGTTTCTATCTTTTCAGTGGTTTTGCAAATTAACCCCAAACAGCTTAAATGTTACTAAACACCCTCTAATGGACACACTATATCTCATAGTTTAGGGATTGTCATATCTACTGAGTTCTGCTAACTTTCACAAACTGTATCATCATAAGTTTCACATGGTGGAAGAGAAAGTTTCAGACCATTCTGTAATTTCTTACTTACAGTGCACTGAACATACTACAATGCAGTGTTTCACATTAAATGTAATTTGGATATGAGGAATCCCAGCCCATATGATTTGGGCGCTGTCCACCTATGTGGTGCTGAACACACTGCTCTGCTGCGTGCCATTCTGCTAAAATCACTTCTAAAGTTTTGATTTCATTTTACTGAATCAACCTTTAGGATTCAAATGTTTTTGACTTGACTTTACAATACAAATTTAAGATGCTTATGCATGATTCCAAGAATATGTAACTTCTCCTGCATGCAGAACATCCTCCTTGAATTTTCAGTATATTTTCAATTGTAGCATAGATTGACCCAAAATGACTTTTCATTATCAAGGACATCCTACACCTCCTAGTGTGGGCATTGTCATATCTGCTGAATTCTGCTGAGGTTTATACACAGTAATATATAGCACTTAATAGATTTTACAAGATGGAGCAGAAATATTCAGAGCTTGCTGGATCTTCTTCCTTGTAGCCCACTCAACACCCTCCAAAAGACATGCTATGGCTCATAGTTTGGGTATTATCAAACTTGCTGAGTTCTGTTGACTTTGATATATGGCAACACACAAAGCTCTATAGGTTCCACATTTCTTTCTTAAAGTCTACTGAACATAAGTCAATATTTCACCTCAAATGAAGTTTGGAGATGTTTACTTTTAAAAAGCCACGTCAGCATCTAACATGGTACAGTTTCATTGTACAACTTCAATGTCTTTTTAATGATTATACAAATTGCCCTTAAATGACTTTGAAATGATGCAGTACACTACACCCATTAGTTTTGCTATGAACATGAGATCACTTGACTTTATAATGAGGTGACATATGGAGCTCAATACATTTGATATGAAGGAACAGGTTGTTTTAAAATTGTTTGTAATGTCTTTCTATAACCTAACTCTCACGGAATGCTGCAAAACAAGGAGATCCAAATGCAGCGTTTACTGTAGAGTCCAAAACACAGAGTAGAGTAATAATCATTAGGGCAAAAACACAGCAACAGAAAACACGTAACAGCAAACAATAAACCAGCAACCAAAGACAAAGAAAGCCTGGCTAGGCATAGACTTGATAGTCAAAGCAAAGGGTGATGGGAACTAAAGGTGCGTTCACGCCATATCGGAATTCCCGTAATTACGAGATTCCAACTTGTAAAAAGCGTTCACGTCCTCGTAGAGCTCGTAATCACACCTTGTGAACTGGGAGTCTTCTGAGAGCTACGGCTTGTACCACATGACCAACGTAGGCTCTTGCTGCGTTCACGCCATATCGTAATTACCGTAATTTCGAGACGACAACATGTGACCTTCCACTCGGAGCTGTTCACGTCCTCAGACTCGGAATTATGCTTTTCTATTAAGACACTATCAACGCCTAAACAGACCCTACGTTGGTCAGGTGGTACAGCGGTCATGTGGTACAAGCCGTAGCTCTCAGAAGACTCCCAGTTCACAAGTTGTAATTACGAGTTCTACGAGGACGTGAACGCTTTTTACAAGTTGGAATCTCGTAATTACGGGAATTCCGATATGGCGTGAACGCACCTTCTGTTTAGGCGTTGATAGTGTTGCCATAGAAAATCATAATTCCGAGTCTGAGGACGTGAACAGCTCAGAGTAGAACGTCACATGTTGTCATCTCAAAATTACGGTAATTACGATATGGCGTGAACGCAGCGTAAAGTCTAGAGGAAAAAAAAAAAAAAAAGAAAAAGTGCCCTCTGGTTTTTAACGAGACAGAATTTAGGTTTTAGCAGTTTTTGAGGGATGACTGAATTGCCCAAAAAGACTTGAAAAACATTACAACTTAATATAATAGGTTTTGATTGGTGACACATATTGCCTCTAAACACCATTCAGTACTAGCAAACACTATCAGAAACTTCTCAAGTGTACTTTATATAATGTTAAAAATCGAAATTATTCCATTATTACTATGTGCTGCAACACAGCTGAACAACATTCAGCACCACAAATGTGGACAGCGCCCGTGTGACATGGAGTGGGTCAGTTTTACAAAATTTACCATGATTTTAAGAAACATGGTTACTACAGCTTTACGCTAGTATTACTACAATATGGCATCAAAACCAAAAGCATAGTTACTACAGCCATGGTTGCTATACTATAGTAAAACTATGGTTAATTGTAGTATAAGTATAGCACTTTTCACAATACTTATTTTTAATGCAGGTTTACAGAAAATGCATGCTTCAACACTCTCAGAACAAAGGTACAGTTCTGTTGCTGGGGCGGTACCCTAAGGTACAAAAGGTACAGTTTTGTACCTTACCTACCCCTAAACAGTACATATTAGTACCTTAAAGGCACATTTTAGTACTTTGAAAGTACATATTTGTACCTTTTCACTTTGTACCTTAGGGTACCGCCCCAGCGACTGAACTGTACCTTTTTTTCTGACAGTGTAGTAGTTTTTGTAATCAATTCAATTTCTTTTAATTGATTACATTTCTTTTTCCAATAAACAAAAATGTAAAGACAAATAATACTCAACCACCGAAGTATAAAATACAATAATCATGGTTTCAGTCAAAACTGTAGTCAACTCTGCACTTCTTTTCTTCAGCTTTTTGTTTCTTGTCCTTAGCTTTGGGCTTCTAGGTGTCAAGGGTAATGATAATAGCAGTCCGAAGCAGCAATCAACTCATCAGACTTTTATACTTCTGTTGTTTACCACAGAAGTAAGTTCACCTTCTTCAAATAAGTTATAATTTCCCCAAAAGTTCCAAGATTCTCCAAGGTAGGAGCATCACCATTGCCTCCTCATGTCCTTGAACATGATCAAGATGGCTGAAGTCCTTTTTAGGTTCTAGGTTATTCATGGGCTTGAACACACACACACACACATGTTGTGTTTTCATGTTTTATGGGGACATTCCATAGGCGTAATTGTTTTTACACTGTACAAACCGTATTTTCTGTTCCATGGGCAGCATTACATTCAGAGTTGTCCACAACAGGAGACTCCAACTCCTGCAGTATGTCAGGAAACTGGAATCCTATCACATAAAATAAATATATAGATAAGTGGAAAGGATCATAAAATGCTTAATCATTTTGCTTCAGAATTTTAGAGCTTTGATTGGTTGTAATTTTGAAGTAACGTTTCTCACTGTTCCAGCCCCATCCAGTGACCCAACTCTCCGTACCACCAACAAACTCACTACCGGCAGCCCCCAGACAGACTGGCTTAATGTAATCAGTGAAAGTCACAGAAGAAGAGAAGCAGTGCTAGACTGTTGTTAGGGTGTTTGATGACTTCAGTCACTGTCCTGGATATCTCATGTGGGTTTGAGCCATTTTGGGTCAGACGCCCCAAGTAGATCACAATGTCAGACACCCTGATGCTGTAAATACAAGTCGGTTTCGGTTTTAGTTTCACCATTATGAATCCACGTCTATATATACAGTATATGATACATATCATATATCACTTTAAATTTTTACAAATGTATGTAATAATAAACTTGGAAACTTTGTACTTTCGGACACAGTAAGCTGTGTAGAATAGGATATATTTTCCAGTAAAAATTTGAACATAATTGCTATTCAAAATTCAAAAAGAAATGACTAACTGTAACTATTTACATTTATAAAAGATTTTCAAAAACTAGGTTTTATTACATTTACATAACATATTTGATTAACATTTATTGCTTTACTTTTACAAAAAGAGTGAAGTTTGTGTTTTTCATCTTAATTATCCATTATTATTATGCTTTTTATCATATATTATAGATTCTAGATATTAACTATTAAAAGGCTATTTAACAATCAACAAACATTTAGCAATGTTATCTTGAATGTTTATAATTAATTAGTAATATATAAACTAATCTATTATTCTATTACTTAGTACCATTTATCACATTTTTCTTGAGCTAAATCCTCCATGTTGCTGAGGCTAGCGGTAGGTATTCATTTAATTTTTAGAATCAGTTAATCAACATAATATAATGAAAGCCAGTCATTTGTGGATTTACCTGCTGTTTTGAGAAGTGGCTCCAGCCACACAGAAGACTGCGTTAAACTTCATTCTTCTCTTCTAGAGTGTGATGTAACTGCTGTTTCTTCTGCTGTAAAGTCTCTAATGATCTGTTAAGTATAAGATGTTGGAAATTGCTTTCTGCTTGAATGAAATATGCACTTGTATGTTAATGAAAAACAACTAATAACACAATAGGCTATAAATGTCAATATAATACACTTGTGCGCTTATCAGGCCGTCCCAAATGGATAGCGGCAATTGGGGCAATTGCAGGGAATCATTTGTGATGGTGAAGCAAGCGACTTGATCTGTTTGTGAAAAAAAGTGTCTGTTTTACATTGAGAGCCTTGATTTAACCAGCCCAGCTGTACAGATTAAGATTTGTTAATGCTGCTTTGAAAATAATAAGAATTAAGTTTGAATGCAATGTTTGACCTTCTCACCTCCTCGCCACCCTTTTTTTTTTTTTTTTTTTTGAATGGCAGTATGTAAAGGAGATGACAGGATTAACTGCTTTTGTGTTTGGTTCTAGATTAAAAATCCTACAAAATCTCTGTATGATGTCTTCTATCTATGAATGAAATACATAAATGTGACATTTGTGTCTTTTAAGTTGCCTTATGCATATCATATCATAAAACTTAAAATAATTCCAGAAGTTGTGTGCATAGACCTTATAGGCCTTATTCTTATAGGCCCCTTGCACTTGGCATTAAATGTTTGTGACTGGCTCACAGTTTTGTTTTACTTGAACACATTAAATACAAGGTGTGGGTGCAATGCATTTTTGTTATCTGGATTCAGCTATGAATATAATATGTAATAATGAGGCTACACTGTGCATAATGATAAACATGACTTTGAAAGACTGAGCTGTTAAAGCACTATTTTGCAGGTTCTTTCTTTTTGGACTTATTTTGCTCGAACAAAGTAAGATTTTGTTTTTTAACTGAAAGTGTAATAAGCTAGCCCACTTGGTTACTAAAGATGCATGTGCAGAAATGCACTTACAATGGGGCACCGCTGTATATTTCACCTATAAGCTTCAATTTTAAGTGCATAACTGACAAATGCTTTTGCCTGACCCTTTATTTTTAAAATGGTATTGTGTGCTATATGAAGTGATATATTTGTCATATTAACTAAACCAAAATAACTTACAATGGATATAAGTGCTTTGAAGTACCCAAAATATCCACTAGGTGACACTATGTAATTGTTTTGACAAAATAAATAACAAAGGTTTTAAGTAAAGTTGTATAAGTACTGTAGATTTTTATGACAGGTTTAAATTTTTAGTTCACCCAAAATGAAAATTTGTCATTATTTAACCTCACATCATTTCAAACACATATGACTTTGTTCTTCTGTGGGCGGAAAGAGGAGAAATTAGTTTAACTGGAATCATTAAAAACAATGGTCACGGTTTTAACAGGTACTTATATCATAACTAAGAATTTGGGTACATAAAACAGAAATCACACATTAACAGTATCACAATGAAGCAATACCAAACACATTAAAACGCAGGCCTGTCATCACTTACAGTGTGTTGTGACTGAGGTAATTGTTTTTAATTCAGGGCTGTTGGGAGCCCATCCAGTTAGGCATTGTCTAGCACACTTTTGTGGTAAAGCTGCTGTAAATGCAGTGTATTTTTGAGTGCACTGGTGTGTGTGTTGTTAAAAAAAAGAAAAATAAGAAAGCTGTGGTCGAAGCCAAAAGGAGTAAGACAGTGGATATGTGGCAGCCCTTACTTTCTGGTGTTTAAGATTTTAATTAATATTTCATCCATCCATTTACTCAGGCTATCTAAGAAGACAAGTTTGTTTCTTCATCAGAACAGATTTGGGGAAATTTAGCATTGCATCACGTCTGGAGGGAATGGGTGCCGTCAGAATGAGTCCAAACAGCTGATAAACTATTACAATAATTCACAAGTAATCCACACGACTCCAGTCTATCTATTAATGTTTTGTAAAGTGAAAAGCTGGGAGAAATATTCCTTTAAATTCATGCTTAATCAAAGAAAACCACTAAAATCATTTCTGATACTGGAGAATCAGTCGCCCAGCTTATTCAAAGAATAATTGGAATACTGAAGTAGAAATAGTTCAAAATCTAAAAATGTTTTCCAGGTTTAAATTAGTTTTTAAATCCCTGATTGTCAGACTTTTGGACCCATCGTAAAGGGGACAGTCATTAAACCAATGAGTGCTCTGCGGCAAGCAGCAGCAAACTTTTTAATGAAAGTGCTGCATATTCCCTTCAGTGTGTTCCCACTCTCCTGTTCTCTCACTCATTTCAATGCTCTTCTCCCACAACGATCACACCCGCCCCACAGTAGCACCTCAAACACTGTAATTAATCAAGACGCGTGCCGTAATCAGGAGGAAGCGCGGCTATTTTTAAAAGCCCTGTCACTGTGGGGGCATTGAGAAACAAGATGAGAGAAAGAGAGGGAGGAAAAACAAGACAGATTCATTTATTATGAGTGCATCTGGCTCTGAGGTATCAAGTAAAACATTTAGCTCAATGCTGTGTCTTTGCACTTACTCTATTAAATCTGTTCAATTTTGGATGAGAAAAAAAAAATCAATGAAAGGTGGTGATAAGAGGAATTTAGATACATGAGCCTTCCGCTTCTAAAGGAGCCTTTTCTCCCTCTTTGTCTTGCTCTTTATCTCATTTCCTGATATCTCCATAGAGACAATCTTCACTCTTTCACAAACACAATTGCCTCAGCTGGTTTTGCAGTAGTTTTTAACCTGCAATTGTTAACGTAAAGAGCTATTTTTTGATTCCTTGATCCTTGATTTTTTTTTATCAACACTTGAATGTGTATGTAAGTTTCATAAAAAACAGAATTTTAACCACAATCGTGTTTTTAATTAAATACTACATCTGGATCAGATTCAGATCAATGATCAATCAAAGAAGCAGTAGATGGCTTCCATCAGCACCCTGAAAGCACCACAGTCCTTTACCACTTTCTGCATCTACATTTCACTCAGTAATATTAAGCAGTTTTTTTTTTTTTTCATATGCTTATTGTTGATGTTATTTTTCTTATGCATCTGCTTAAATGAGATCGCTCGTTTCTGCGTCTTCCTTCTCTTTTTTTAATTGGGAGATTCTGGACTGATTGAGAAGATGTGTAATAGCTCCCCAAATGTATAACAGTGAAAACGTGGTAACAACGAAAATTCCATGTTTGGCGGGGAAGCATTGTCTCATGAATAAATGAATATTCCGCGTTTGGCGGGGAAAGAGGTAACTGCAAAAATAATAGATCTACAGTATTTAAAGTTTGAGTTTTTGATTATTTTAACTGAATTTCAGTTGTTTTAGCAGTCATAAACTCACGATGCAAAGAAAATTCGGGCCAGCACAAACCATTGTTTTTCCTGTATTCTTGTTCAATGTAAGCTAATCTGGGTTGTAATTTCTTTCAACATTGCACAGTTTTATTTATGGTTTTTGAGGATAAGGGCATGCAGTCTGTCTAAATAAACATATTTGTAACTTTTGACATCCACAACAAATGACATGGTCAGTCCCAGCAGGTACACAACGTCATAATTTGGTTAAATTTCGGTCGTGACATCGAGTGACTAAAATTCAATGTAAATTCAACTCAAATGTTAACGTTAAATTGATGTCCAATACCGACGTCGGCTGACATCGATATTTTGTTGTTTTTTTTAGGTTGTGTAACCAAAATCCAATGTAAGGTCAATGTCAAATACTGATTTCATTGGCTGCATCAGAAAACTGAAAAATGCTGCCTTTGGAGGACCACTTTTTAAGGTATTTCTAGCGAGAAATCAGAATTATAGTAATTAAATATTTTGTTCAGCATGAGTCCTGATAAATGCAGTTTCAACTAATTCCGAATTTTTGTTGGTCTTGTGTATGTTTTTTTTCCTTTGTTAAAAGCTGTTAAATTATTAAGCAGTGTCTGTAGGTTTGTTTCCCCTTGTATTTTATGTGTTAACCACTGGGAGTTGCTCAGGGCATATATTTTTCTTTCTTAGTTTCTTCCCTGGCGTGATGTATGTTGCAAAGCCAAAGTAAAAGTTTCAGGCGAGAACATGAGATGGGAATTTTTCACATACCCTAACTGTCATGAACCGGAACAAAAACAGTTCAGGCAGAGCAAGACAAAAGGAGCATTTGACATTAAAAAGTCTATAAATATAAATAACCGATCGCTTCGCTAGATTCCCTTCTTCCTGGGCTGGGATCCTTTACAATCGCATTTGTGATCGTTTGAAGCCGCATTTAAACTGCATTTTGGAAATTCAAAATCAGGGCACCATATCAGTCCATTATATGGAGAAAAATGCTGAAATATTTCACTCAAAAACATAATTTCTTTATGGCTGAAGAAAGATAGACATGAACATCTTGGATGACAAGGGGGTGAGTACATTATCCGTCAATTTTTGTTCTGGAAGTGGACTTCTCTTTAATTTATTTCAGTTTCAGTTTTAGCAATAATAATATTTAGTACTTCAACTTATTTACGTTAGGTGTCAAAGCAACATTTCTAATTTTCTGTGTTTTTCATCTAATCTAAAATGATTTTTAATAAAATATTTTCATGCATACATGTTCTTTTTTGCGGTTTGTCGTTGTTCCCACTGCTGACTTTGACCAGACTGTGACTCATTTTTGGATCACGACCCACCAGTTGAAATCCATTGCCTTCAGGTACCTCATCCTCCTTGCACAAATGTATCAATGATTAATTGATATTAAGACATTAAGAAGTAATGCATCATTTAGTAAGTGCCAGTCGTCCCAGCAGGATCTCGTGTTAGAAACTGATGGCAACTTTAATCACTGTAACACTGTGTTAGTATTTAGTGTCAGTCTGTTTAACTCAACACTAGACAGTCTGACGGTGTATTATGATAGATCCATGCAAGTCAGTGATGGCAAATGATGAGGCATTGAACATTAAAATGTTATTTACAGTCTTGTCTATAGATTGCTTTAGATTCATGCTAAAATGACAACTTACATGGATGTCAGCGCTCCTTTCCTTATCAGGTTCTGTAAAACGAAGTACCATAAAAACCCATTATTCACCAGAGTGAATAAAAACCTCGCCGTTCAGATCAGTGCTGTGGTCTAAACAGGTTTATATATTATAACAGAAGATGAGTAGCCATCATCCACTTAGTGTCAGTGACTTTTTGACACAGACATCTCTCTCTCTTACACACGCACTCACACACACACCCTGCGGCATGCGCCCAACTATATGGCCATTATCTCTTTTGGTTGCTATGGTAACCCTAACCTGCGATTGCAGGCTTTAGGTGGTGATGACACTGTGTGTGCGCGCGTGTGTGCGTGCGTGCTTATAAGGTATGTTGGTATTGGAATATTGAGTTCATCTGCAGTTACTATTTTGAAAAGTAATGATGTCACTCGTGCGCCTTCAAACTGAGACAACCCACACACTTTGCATGCATAAACATAAAAAACACACACACATAATCCACTATCATAATATCAGTTTTGTCCACTACAGGCTGCTGTTAGTGAAAGTGCCATTTTCACACGAACAGAAGCTTGTTAAAGCAGTCAGTTGTGGCTGACATTGATGTCTTTGTTCTGTTCTCTGCTTTGTAAAGTTCAGAACTGAAAATACACACTTTTTTATTGTCAATCTGGATTGATTTTATTAGGAATAACAAGGAATGAATTCATCCACAACTCTGTTTTACCTCCTTTCACCTCCATTTGAGTCTCATGTTCCAAGTTGGCAAGCTAATGTAAATCTTCTGAGGATGTTTTTTGGCTGGTTGTCTCACATTGTGTTCTGCTGAACTGATGTTGGCCTCCATATTTTCTTCTTCACCTCTGCTTCCTAAGACATCAGATCCCAGTGAAGGAGAAAACCAATTTAAATTGCCCCCAGGTACTGGGACTTCTTATGAATTAGTTCATTGTGAGTTTTTTCCATTGTCTGTTTAGAGAGACCTTACTGTGCCTGACAGAGAGTATTCAGAGTACTTAAATGATGGAGTCACTGCCTGTGACTGGTATGATCCGTGACCATAAGTGACCTGTATGGTATTGGATATGCCTACAGTTCCCTTACAGCACATCTTTTTAATATGTTCTGTTGTTCTGCTGGATTATTGACACAATATGGCTCAGATACCTCAAATTCTTGAGGTTAAGTATATCCAGGGTGATTTAGCAGCAATGATGAACTGATGAAGAGCCTTTGGGTTGTCTAAATTGCCCCACTATCTTTAAGGAACCCATTAGTCCTGATTCTCTGAATGCTCAAATTAGAGAAGTACGACCCTCTTCTGTACCCTGTTAACCATTATAAATGTCTTTGAGCGTTCAATAGAATGAAGAGCTTCACATGATATAATCTGTGACTGCTTTTTTATTCTTTCGTACTTTTTCAGTCAAAGCAATTTTCCAATCCAAGCAAGAGAACGAGTGTCTTTCAGATCACTTAAAACATTGCAGCTCTTTTTGCATAAAATTGTCCTATCAGGAGGATAACAGCTTGATGCGATAAAAAACACTCAGCTAGAAAATAGAGTTCGGTTATTAGATCAAATGCCACTTGCTGGTCAAATGCTTTGATGCTGAGGAAACAGAAATGACTCAGTGCTTGGAACTGAATTATACGTCTTACATACAGAGTCTATTTGGTTTCATTAATAGAGGCTGGAAGGGTTTTCAGAGTATCTGGAGGGCAAGACACCAAAGCCATCTCCAATCATTATCTCGAGTCATATAAATTAATATATTCTGATTTACTTTCTTTTATCAAATTCATGCTTCAATACAGTATGAATAAAGAGACAACGAGAAAATAACAAAGATAAATTGTAACTGTGCATTTTATGCTGTTTTGTAAACTCTTCTGTGTTTATATATACTTTTTACTTTATTTTTTAGAAATATTATTTTAAAAATCTATATTTTTTAGAGAGATATAATAAAAATTTGACTTTTTCCATGTTTAAGTGCTACAGTTGGGTTCCTGGTGCATCTACCAACCCAGAAAACGTGAAAAAGAGCAACTAAGTAACTTTTGAGAAGCCTTACTGCAAGCTTGTAAAAAAAAAAAAAAACAAGTTGCTCAGATTTTGCTCCCCCTGTGATGTAGGAAAGGGATTTTATTATAATTTTATTGCCCCTTAATCTGAACAGTTCCACCCACAACGCCACCATTGTGTTTTTGCAAGTGACAACGCCATTGCAAAATTTTGAGCAAAGCATGCTAACTGCTTTTGTCTTTGGCTGCGCTGGCGAGCAGAGAGCACAGTTTGAGCTCAGAAAATTGTATATAAGAAGTTTAAATGAATATGGTTTAACATGCATGATTTTAGTGTGATAGACATGATAATCAAAACCAAACAGATATTTTTTGGCAGAGTATCTGAGGTACGAGCTGTAAAGACACAGTCTTATTCTAGAAAAGGGGGCGGGGAGCAGCAGCTCATTTGCATTTAAAGAGACATGCACCAAAACAGTGTGTTTCTGCTTCCACTCAAAATAGGCATTTTTAAAATGAAATAATAAATGATCTGTGGGGTATTTTGAGCTGAAACTTCATAGACGCATTCTGGGGACACCTGAGACTTATATTACATATTGTAAAAAGGGGCATAATTGGTCTCCTTTAAGAACTGTTTATTTTTTTCTGAGCTATAATAGTAGAAATGTTTAGTAGCTTTTTGTAGCCAAGATCTTAAGGTTTAAAAGACCATGCCAGTGAAATGTGCCACTGTTAAAAAGTTAGGGGTCAGTATTTATTTGTTTGCAAGGATGCATTAAAGGAGCCATGAACTGAGCAATCAAAATACCTTGATGTTTTGATATATAAGAGGTCATTGTACTATAAAAACATTCTGTAAGTTTCAGAACTCAAAACTTTCTTATTAGTCTAAAAACAGCTTATATTAAAGCTTATCTGTCAAAACGACAGGTTGTGGAATGTGCCACTTTATGACGTAACAGTGTGGTTAAACGCCACCTCCGCAAAAGAAGATCAACGCTTGCTTCTATATCACTGCTTGTTTAGCCCCGCCCACTGATTTGTGCATGTAGTGTAAATAACGAGAGAGGCAAACGCAGGTCTACACAGAAACCAAACGGTAAAGATTGGTGTGAAGACAACAAGTGAAAGTGAAAAGTGAAAGTCATGACATATTGTCAAGTATGGTGACCCATACTCGAAATTGGTGCTCTGTATTTAACCCATCCAAGTGGGGGCACACAGCAGTGAACAAACACACCTGGAGCAATGTGCAGCCAGTGCCTTGCTCAAGGGCACCTCGTCATAGTGGAAAGGTGGAAAGAGTGGAAACAGTCATTGAAGGTGGAAAAAACACTGTTTGTTCACAATCCCCACCTTCAATTCCTGCCAGTGCAGGAATCGAACCAGTGACTTTTGGGTTACAAGCTCAACTCTCTAACCATTAGGCCATGACTTTCTTGTCAACATACTGTGCCATGCCTGGTTGTGGAAAAACACAGTCTTTGCATTGCCTTCCTTCTGATCCCAACATTTGGAAAGGGTAGATGTACTTTATTTTTAATGAAGATCCACACCGCGTCAGTAAGAACTTGGTCCATTGTTCACTTTATTTTACCACAGATTCGTTTACAAACAAGGCACAATTCAATGCAGGATTTTTAGAATGATTAAAACTAAAAGACGATGCTGTGCAGACTATATTGGATCTGCGAGTAATGTCACAACACGCAAGTAGGAGTAAGTGTTTTTATTACATGCTCACTGCTGCTTTGTCTGTTATTACAGATTGTTTGATATATACTGAGTATTTGAGTTTTTAACCTAAATAACTGCAGCATCCATCTATGAAGGATGTAGGCTGTCAACCATACACGTTTTAGTGTTAGCCAATCATAGTAGTGGGTGTTTACTTCTACAATCAATGTAGGAGTCTACAATCAGCCACGCCTATTCAAACAGAGCGTTCAGATGTGGGGGTCAAAACAGGACAGAAAATAGCCTGGTACTTCTAAATTATAAGGGTCATTCAATAATCGTGGGTACATCTCATGTTCGTATATTAATACATTATTTAATGCATTTTCATCAATATAAAGCCCCGATGCTTAATTTTCTAGTACACAATTATATTTTTCCAGATCACACTACTATATGTTGAAAAAGCCATATCTTTCAATAAAAAAATGATGTTCATATCACATACTACCCTGGTATTCAGCTGTCTGATTTTGTGAAGTTGCTCATTCTACTCTAAGCATGAAAATTACTTCAAATATAAATTAATTTCATAGTTTTGCCTTCAGTTCAATTAGGTTATCAAGACATTTGGGTGTGCACTTCAAAAATAATAACTTGTTTTATCTGTGTTCGAAAAAACCATTGTCAACTAAGTTACCCACTAGAAAACCCCCCCTCAAAAAGGAATGGTTTGTCCCATTCTTGCATAATTTGCACAGTATGATGATATTTCCTCTAGAAGCACATGAATGAAACACTATCAGTTTTGTTCTCTCTCTTTCCCCTAATATTGGTTAAACTAGCAAACCTGTGTCAAGAGTGGATTAATTGACTGTTACACAAGTATTACTGCTGCAAATTTTAACAAGACAATTTAACTAAAACTTGTTTTGTTTATGAAAATATATTTCATAGGCCCAAAACACTAAAAATGTCAACTAAGTTACCTGTCAACTGTGTTACAGTAAAGGTAACATGATGGACATTAGCAAACATAGATGGTATTTTATGCACACATTCCTACACATTCCTTTATTTATATAGCACTGTATACAATATAGATCGTTTCAAAGCAGCTATGTAAGGTCATTTTTGGGTTTTTGGGAGATAGAAAAACTTTTTTCTTCACATTGTCAAATTCTGAATGCACCCCTAATTATAGAATGACCCATAAAGATGTTTTCAATGTAAAAATCTTGAAGTAGACCTCAGAGAACAGTACAAAATACAAAACAATTTTGTGTTAAATTGATCAAATGTGATCATAAAGATAGGCTATTTACAGTCTTACAGAAGATTTCAATTTCATATATGCGTTGCTCTTTTGAACTTTCTTTTTATGAAAGAAGCTTTTTCCACTCTACTATAGTCAGAAATGTTTTTTTTTTTGAGCAGCAAATCATCAGTATTTTTGATTAGATACATACAGCCTCGGTGAGCATAAGAGACGTCAAAACATTAAATAATCTTACCGAAATCTTATCGACTCAACAGTAGTATTCACTGGAGTGAAAAAGTATGACAACTAGCACCAGTCTCTCCTACTGTATAATAGAGTAATCATTCTGCTTTTTTCTGGCTGAGACACATACCTGTGGTAGACTGTCAGACAGAACAGCCCCTATCATGAGATCTCAATAATTCCCTTGAAGGATAGAGGTTGGGAGAAATAATGAGACAGAGGAAAAAAATGATAGACCGGTGGGGCTTGATTAGATCAATGCTAAAGAAACCGCGGATACCACTGGACCCGATGACTGTCACCCCATCCCTTCTGTGTCTCTGTTTTTTTTTTTCTCCCCCTCTCTGGCCTGTTGCTTAGCTACTGCCTAGTGTGCTGGAATTGTGGAATTGTGTTTGAGAGAGAGAGGGAGAGGGATAAGCCACAGTACACCGACTTGATCGCCATTGTGTGCGCGCAGGTGTTTGCGTTTCAGTTCTCCTGACAATACTTCCTCAATAATCTCCATTACTCACCTGTGACTCCACTTTCATTCATGCACTTTGTGTTTAGAAAGAAATACCTAATAGATCGCCGGCGCGCCAGACCCGATCCAGGGGGGTCAGCGCGGGCTAATAACACATAATGCGTGTTTGGATTGAGCTCTGCTGGAGAAACTGATCTTTGACCACATGAAGCGAGTGTGTGTGATGTGTTCTCCCAGAAGAGGGCTGATAGGAGACAAAAAAGAAGCAGGAACAATTAATGCAGAAGGTAGAAGGCTGCTGTTAGTGTGTGTGTGTGTGTGTGTGTGTGTGTGCAGAACAAGTCTGAACTCTGCAGCAAGACAGAGTGAGTCTGTCTTAATTATAACATCATTATCTGCTGATCTCACTGATACACGCTGCATTCTTGAAGTAGACAAAATAATACATACACTGCTGTTCAAAAGTTTTTGGATCATGTTTTTCAAAAACGTCTCTCATGCTCATCAAGTCTGCATTTATTTGATCAAAAAATACAGAACATTTTAATATTAAGGAGACTATTTGAATATACTTTTTAGAATGTCATTTTTTTCTGTGTTCAAAGCTTAATTTTCAGCATCATTACTTCAGTCTTCAGTGTCACATGATCCTTCAGAAATCATTCTAATATGCTGATTTATTACTTGTATTATCAATGTTGGAAACAGTTGTGTTGCCAAATATTTCTTTGGAACCTGTGATACTTTTTTTTCAGGAGTCTTTGATGAATAAAATGTAAAAAAGAACAGCATTTATTCAAAATATAAATCTTTTCTAACGGTACAAGTCTTTGCTATAACTTTTTATTCATTTAACACATCCTTGCTGAATAAAAGTATTAATTTCTTTTAAAAAAAAGAAAGAAGAAAAATGTACTGAACCCAAACTCTTGAACAGTAGTGTACGAAACAATTTCTATTTTAAATAAATGCTGTTTTTATCTACTATCACAGGTTCCAAAAATATTAAGCTGCACAACCGTTTCCAAAATTCATAATAAACCAGCATATTATAATGATTTCTGAAGGATCATGTGACACTGAGTACTGGAGTAATTATGCTGAAAATACAGCTTTGATCACAAGAATAAATTACATTTGAAAGTATTTTAAAAATAGAAAAATATTATTTTACATCATAATAATATTTCACAATATTACATTTTGATAAAAGGAACTTTGATGAGCATAAGAAACTTAAACTTCAAAAAAAAAAAAAAAAAAAAAAAAAAAATCGGAAAATTAAAAATCTTACTGATCCCAAACTTTTGCCTGGCAGTGTACCAACAGTCTTCCAGTCTTAATTTTTAATATATTTTCTAGATATTCTATAAAACTTGTTTGTGTATGTGTGTGCATATATACATATTTTAATATATTTTCTACAAAGAATAGTGTGTTTTTGCCCAAAAGACATCTTGGTTCTTGAAGTACATTTTATCAATAGAATAGAATAGAATGGAATAGAATAGAATAGAATAGAATTGAATAGAATAGAATAGAATAGAATAATATGTGTGTATAAGCACTTAATCAAATGACATTTTAAGATTCTTGAAGTACATTTTATTAATTAAAAAGAAATATATTTTTTTTTATATAGCAACCCATATGTGACCCTGGACCACAAAACCAGTCATAAAGGTCTTTTTTTTTTTTTTTTTTTTTAAATTAAGCTTTCCATTGATGTATGGTTTGTTAGGATAGGACAATATTTCCCCGAGATACAACTATTTGAAAATCTGGAGTCTGAGGCTGCAAAAAAAAAAAATCAAAATATTGAGAAAATCGCCTCAATCGCCTAAAGTTGTCCAAATGAAATTCTTAGCAATGCATATTACTAATCAAAAATTAAGTTTTTATATATTTACAGTAGGAAATTTACAAAATATCTTCATGAAACATGATCTTTACTTAATATCCTAATGATTTTTGGCAAAATCGATAATTTTGACCCATAGAATGTATAGTTGGCTATTGCTACAAATATTCCTGTGCAGCTTACGACTGGCTTTGTGGTCCAGGGTCACATAAATGAGCATTTGAAGTTTTAAATGAAATCTGTTTGACTTGTTTAAATGTCAAATGTAAAATATACAACATATTCAAAATGTTTTGCCAAAATACAGTATTTTTTTAAAACATGCACAGCTGAATGCCTGCCTAATCCATAATTCTGCTTGTTATGAGAGTATGATTTTTTTTCTTTTTCTTTTTATAAATGAAGTCAGCGATGCCAAGTCTCTCACACAAGCTCACATAAAGTCAGAAACAAATGTGCACCATGCTGCGAGACCTCTCTGGGTCCTCTGGTTAGCACTAGACTGCTAATGTACTCGCTGGGTGAGCTCAGCAAAGTGCCATTTAGATAGAGAGGAGGTTTGAACCCCCCGCAGACAACAAACAGTCGTAACAGTGTGACAAAGAAAGGTTAAACCTTTGTTTTCTTCAGAATCACCTGCAATAATTATACTAAAAGAACAACTCGAGAACATCACGTTCTGTTTAACCGCGCAAGCGAGTGCAATTCTGTGTGTCTGTTGCACTGTTGAACTTCATCGCTTTCTGTGTGGAAGCGTGCGCGCAGTAGGAAAAGGGAGTGAAGCCTATTTGGTTGCTAGGGGACATCTTCACTTAAATTTTGTTGCTAGGCTGCCAATTCCCTCAGTTAAGTGGAAACATCTCCCCGCTTTTCTGACCGTTCACCCTGCAACCTTCTCTGTCTCTATCCATGCGTCTCATTTCTTTCCTCTGCCTGTTTTTCCAGCCCAAATAACCAACCATCTGTCACTATGCATAAAGGTTGCCTGTTGCTAAGGAATGTGAAGATACGTCAATATCTAAATATGTGAAATACAGTACTTCAGTGATGCTGGACTCACAGGAATAGCAATGTTAGATTAGTTTGTGCATCTCAGGATGATGAATAATTGTGCATTGTGAACTGCAAGAGAAAACACAAAGGAAGTTAGTAACGTGTGAAGTCCAGTGAAACCGTGTGGGAGATATGCAGCCTCTTAAGCTTCTTTCATATTAATCCATGCAATAAATGATGAAAAGCACAAGACGACTACACAGAAAACATGGCACTTCAGTGTTACTTATAGCAACAACTGAGCTGATTGCATTCTAAACAATAATCTAACTTGACCACAATATAATGCTGAAGGGTTTGGCGATTAAAGTGTGTTTGTAAGTGACCTTTGCACAAATTAATTAAACACTTTTGTCAGACCAGCAAATCACTACAGGCAGGCTGCCTGACAGGTAGAAAACAGACATTTGCTTGAAAGAAGAATAATCCTATAATCCTGTTATTATATTTCAGCACCTCAATTAATTAAAATAAGCTTTTTTCTCTTGCTTTGGCAAAGAAGGTGAAGAATCAATAGTGTGCGCAGAACGGCTCGACTTTCGCAGAAAAGTTTGCTCTGGTTTTATCGACACTTCGTTTTTCGTTTCTTAATTTATCCCCGTCTCTTCTCTCCCACGGTTTTCTCTGTCAGTGTGACATTTGCCAGCCACCGCACACCCGCCCGCGCGCTCTCAACAAACTTGCCTGGCAGCATCTCATGCGCTGTCCCCACTTTTTTAAATTATTGTCACAGTTTCACTGGAGAATACTGTACTCTGTGTAAATCAATGTTTGTTTCATAATTTTTGTGATAGTTTGAAGCTGAACTGAACTGGTCTTGTCTCTTGAGAAGCCAGATGTCAATTTAATCTGCTCAGACCCTAATTATGTTCAAGCTGGTTGTTTAAAATATATATTTTTAAATGATATTTTATCCATGCTTTCTTTCTAATCTAAATGCGATCATGAATTATATTCATTCAAAAATTGCTTGTCTATACAAAAAAAAAAAAAATCAATCAGTATTGTCTAATGTTGTGTTTGATCTCTTTGTGTGGCCAAAACAATACTACAGCATTCTTCAAAACATCTTCTTTTGAATTTTGATTTTGAATGACATGAGGGTGAGTTAATAATTTAGTTTTAGATGAACTATCCCTGTAAAATGTACACTGCAAAACAATGTACACTGCTCCTTCTGTTTGATTTTACTTTAAAATGTGACCCTGGACCACAAAACCAGTCTTACGTAGGATGGGTATATTTGTAGCAATAGGCAAAATTACATTGTATGGGTCAAAATTATCGATTTTTCTTTTATGCCAAAAATCATTAGGATATTAAGTAAAGATTATGTTCAATTAAGATATTTTGTAAATTTCCACCACAAATATATCAAAACTTAATTTTTGATTAGTAATATGCATTGCTAAGAACTTCATTTGGATAACTTTAAAGGTGATTTTCTCAATATTTTGATTTTTTGCACCATCAGATTCCAGATTTTCAAATATTATCCTATTCTAACAAACCATACATCAATGGAAAGCTTATTTATTCAACTCAACAGTATGATATTGACTATGCTTTTGATATCACTCAGTTTTTCTTTAAAACTGTATTTTTAGTATTATTTTTTTGTGGCTTTTTTGGTATACTTTTACCCTATAAAGCCTACTGAATCACATTTACCACATGAATTTCCAGGGCATCCAAATTATCTAACATGATCAGAACTGCTGAAAAACCTGTTGTATCTCCTACATGCCCTCTTTTGTCTGATACTTTTTTAACAAGTGAAAGGCCTCGTCATGTCTTTTTGCTGTGAAATCTTTATTGATTTTTAATTTAATAGAATAATATATATATATATTAACAATATTTCAAGATGAGCACTTACTGGGCTGAACTTTTTTTTCAAGGTTTTCTTAACTACCCATACATTTTGCTTAATTTGGGCCTCTGAATTTATTTATTAGTTAATTAGTTCAGCAACACTTTACAATAAGGTTCATTAGTAACTACATTAGTTAACATGAACTAGGAATGAACAATACTTCTACAGCATTTACTAATGCATTATTAAAATCGCAAGTTGTGTTTGTTAACATTAGTTAATGCACTATGAACATTTCAAATTTTTGTCTGAAGGTTCAATAAACTGTTGCATTTTAATATAATAATAATAAATAAAAGATTTATGCTTCATTTCCAAAGTTTTTTTTTTTTTTTTTTTCACTTGGTTTAAATTTCACTTGAGAAACGCTACAAAAATTGATGTCCATTGGGATAAACGCTGTGTCTGAAACGGTCAAGATGAGTTTGAAAGTCTTCCAAAAGCCATTTCCTTTAAAAGATCACAGAGGTGCGTCCAGCTCAAGGCGTGAGCTTCTGGTGATTTGGGCTGACATTTTTGACCACTGGATCAAATCCCATTGATTATAACATCCTCTCGAGCTGACAGAGAACGGTCTCCCTGGCGACATCCAGGCTGATGGCGCGCGCTCTCTCTCTCCCGGCCCCCCACCCACTTCCACATGGACCGGGCGCGCACACGAAACCTGCGCGCAGGTCTCAGCTGAGTTGCATTTGCTTTGGAAGTGCCTTGAGCGCTGATCGTGCTTGTAAAGACTTGTTACTTACTGAAAAGGCAACAAAATCAAGCACTTTTTTATTCCAGTTTGCGTGTAGGCTGATGGTATGAACCATCGCAAATGATTTTAGGAGACACTTTTATTACTTTTTCTCCTTATGAAACTTGCCAGACTCAACAGGCAGTTGCAGAAAGTGAGTTGATGCCATAAGAGACACGACTGCCGTCAGCTTCAGTTTTCTGCGTCTCCGCTCAGGATGAACGGAACGTTTTTTAACCACACCGTGTTTACGCACGGCGTTCTGCTCAACCGCAGTCAAGAGCTCGCGGGGACACTAGTTGATTGCTGCACGGGGAACGGGAGCGAGGTAACCGCGAACGACGGTGGCGGGTCTTTAGTTCTCGCTCAAGACGAACGCAAGCTGTTCGTTACGCGCGTGGTGCAGATCGCGGTGCTGTGCGTTCTTTCACTAACGGTGATGTTCGGGATCTTCTTTCTCGGTTGCAACCTCATGATCAAGTCCGAAAGTATGATCAACTTCCTGGTCAAGGACCGGAGACCATCCAAAGACGTCGAGGCGGTGATGATCGGACTGAGTTAGCCACCGGTGCCACCTGTAACCGGGCTGCAGGACAGAGTGACACCCGGTTGTCCTCAGACTGGGAGCCACGAAGATATGCAACTTACACTTTCACTCCCTTTGTATTCTGAAAAGAAAAGGCGATGTGGATGAACTGAAGCAAAGATGACAGATATACAACTGCACGTTTACAAAATGAGAATGTATTAATTCATGTTTACGTAGCTTTTTGTATTTGAGGTATTTTTGCTTGTGATTTTTTACAGTGAAGTGTTTACACGTTTTTACCTCCGAAAAAAGTCAAAGTATGTATTTATTATTGCAGTATCTTTGTTAAAGTCTGCAGATTTTACGCTACCGTGACTTAAGGGTCAGAGGGTTGG